>VXBL01001359.1:1515-20237 GCA_013400195.1 Aramus guarauna
TTGCTGAGCATGATGTCATACGGTATGGAATATCCCTTTGGTCAGTTTGGGTCAGCTGTCCTGGCTATGTCCCCTCCCAACCTCTTTCTAGCTACAAATACAAAGCACAGCACCATGAAGGCCGCTATGGGAAAAGTTAACTCCATCCCAGCCAGACCCAATACAGTCTCAGAAATCAGCACTATGCTATGTAAAGATAATAGGGTTTCAGTTTCTTCCTCTCCTTCCAATGTACCCCCAGAGGTGGATGGGCCACCATGATGATCCCTGACACTGTCATTTCCCCACCCCCCCACACACACGTTTGCATTAATCGTTCCGTTCCCTTCCTTTTCCATTGCCTACTTTGGACTAAGGGGGCAACTCCAGCTAAGTAGAGCAGCTGCTTCTCACACCTGCAGCTGGCCTTTACGACTCCATTCTAAGAGAGGCCAGCATGCAAAAGCACACCCTCACATCAGTGTGGTGCATTTTTCATCATTTCCTTATAGGCATGTGGTGAGTCGACCCCAGCCAGCAGCAAAACACCCACCAGCTGCTCCCTCCCTCCCTCTCCCCCTCGAGAGATGGGGAAGAGAATTGGAAGAGCAAAACTGAGAAAAAAACCTTGTCGGTCAAGATAAAGACAGTTTAATAGATGAAGGAAGCAAAGGAAAAAAACACATGATGCAAAGACAATCACTCACCACTTCCCATGCGTAAACCGATGCCCCAAGCAAGATAGTGTGAGAAACAAGAGAAGGCCTTGATGCTGCGCAAGCACTGTTCAGCAATAGCTAAAACATTGGTGCGTTGTCAACACTGTTTTAGTCGCAAATGTAAAGCACAGCACCATAAGGGCTGCTATGAAGAAAATTAACTCCAGCCCAGCCAGCCCCAGTACAAGGCATTAAAGCCTTTTCCCAGTTGGGTTGCCAATTCTTTCAGGCTCTTGGTGTGCTCAGGTTTCAGTTCCCAAGCCACTGGAGGATGCATCCAAACCAGGCACTGAGCCAAAGGCACCCATTCCTCATCCCATCTAGGTTCAGGAGTCACTTGCCAGGTTCCCTTGCTCTTGCGTTAGAACAAGTTTCAAAATGTTTGTGCTATCCGACCTCAAGTAGGAGTACTAAACCTATTTCCTGCCAGACTCTTGCCCCCGAGCGCCCACCCTCAAGATCTGCAAGATTACACTCGGCAAATGAATTTGGCAGCTGTAGGTAGTCTCTGCATTGTGGCCATTTGTTGGATGCACTACAGCTGTACAATCCTCTTTTCACAGTCCAAAGCTTCCTTTGGATCCCACTTCTGACAGCAGTTTTAGTAATGTCATTGTTTAGGTCTGGACAGACTAAACGCATGCATCGATTACTATGCAGTAATTGGTTCTGTGTGAAGGAGTTTGGATATTTATTGTCCCTGTGAAAGAGTGATTATTAATGCAAAGAACACTACAAAGTTACAGGAAAAGTGGCTATCTCTACTTCCCCTTTCCTTGCTGACAGGAGCAGCAGTTGTCAGAGTTTGGGAGGAGTATGAGTCCGTTCTGGCGATGCAGGAGCATGGTCCCAGGCATCCCCAAAGGCAGAGTCTGCCTCCCTTCGGGCTGAGGTGGATGTGTTTTATGAGGTGGAGAGCACCTTCCAGGTTATTTCATCTTTAGTGTAGCGAGTCGCCAGGCAAATATTCTTGTATAAGTTTAGTTCTGCTATTTCTGCCAATTATGTTTTTTTATAACACCTGCTTTGTTGTGCTTCATGTAACAAAAGTTACAACCCTAACAACTACATAGCAACATACCGAAGGTCAAACAGTGGGCCTCCAACATCAGTCTAGTTATTCGAGTGATGTCAGCTCAGTAGGACAAGAAAACCAGAGGAGGGCAGAGAGCACAGGGGGCAGAGACAGCACAGGGGTTAGAGAGGGGGGCCAGGGGGGCAGAGAGAAAGAGAGAGCGCAGTGGTGGGTGGGTGTGTGCTGCACAAGAGTGGGGGCAGGGGTAAGGGATTTTACAAGTGTAGCACTTCTCTGTCTCCTTCCTTTTTTGCCTTCAGAAATCTTTACAAGTTTTTTTTTGAAAACCTAAGTTCTAAACCCCTCAAGTTCATGCCAAGGAAAAGTTCTTAACAGCTTTGATTTAGACATTCCATCCCTTATGAATATCTTAATTTATACAATTTGAACATTAAACTCATACAAAGAGGTTGATTCTTAAAGACTTTATTTTTTTTTAAAAAGCATTCAAGACTGTTTTCTAACCAATGTGCATCACCATAGAATCATAGAATCATAGAATCATAGAATCATAGAATCATAGAATCATAGAATCATAGAATGGTTTGGGTTGGAAGGGACCTGAAAGATCATCTAGTTCCAACCCCCCTGCCATGGACAGGGACACCCTCCACTAGACTAGGTTGCCCAAAGCCCCATCCAAACTGGCCTTAAACACTTCCAGGGATGGGGCCTCCACAACCTCTCTGGGCATCATCAACAGGTTCAGTGAAAACACCAGATTTCTTTCTAGTATGACATCTATAATACCAAAACCATACTATGAGAATTTACATCGCATAAATTGGTACAATTGGTACATAGCATCACTTGGTACAATGTTTTAAAAGCACAAAATTAAACTTTAACATTAACTGCTTTAAAAACAATGTTTCCAACTTGTACAAAGCACAGTAAAAAGCCATCCTGACACATGTTGAAAAACTACACACTAACAGGTCAGTATGACTGGAAGAGAGAATGTTTTATACAAATGAAGCAATTAAGCAGTTGAAAAACTATTTACACTCTTTCCTGCTATTAACTGGACAAACATACAGGAGTCAGATTAAAACATACTGCAACTCCATCTCCTGTTTTCTGAATGGGATTTTGAGATGAGTATTGCTTATTAATACTGGATAAAACCATCAGCAAAGCATTTCAATACTTTTCAAATGAAGATTAAAGGGGCTGTTATTCCACACAATTTAACATTAAAATACTATGCTTATAAAATTTTTAAAACTTTTGGTCTGTAGATTTCAAATGGAAAATTTAATAACTTTTATTTTGTATTTAAAAAAAAAACAAACCTCCAGTGGCATCGTTTCTTTTCAAAGAGATTCCTTTGGATTTTCAAGCTTGCTCTCTTCACCTGATGTTCTAGAAAAATAATAAAGCAAGATTAATAGCCATATAAAGAATTTTAGACATAAGTCTTATTTTAAAATTCATTGACCTGGAATAAGACTAGAATCACAGTGTGTTGATGCACATTCAGCAGTAGATGAAGTTTGGAAAACTGAAGCAGTTAGTGATGTCAGCTTCTCTCCTTGAGAGGACTGTGTCCCCACATACACTCCCACACACACCAATTGAGCTCAAGTCAACATGCCAAGCTGTGAACTGCAGTTATTCAGGATCTGATTTGTATTCCATTCAGGCATTCCTGAACAGTAAGCCAAACAGTTTTTTACTGTAGTTCTGACACTGGTACTGGTACCAGACTCAATGCCCTTGGAAGTGTAGAGGATGGAATCCAATATTCTTTTTGTGCTGGAAAAAGAAAAGGAAGTTTGTGTTGAATGAAGGACCATGCCATCAGCAGCGTGCACATTCAAGCTTGTAGCTGCCTTTCACTCCAATCAGCACTAATGTATTAGTTTGCTAGACAACGTTTCACATCCTTCTTCTGGATTTTAGCAGTGGGGTTTCTTCCGCTGAGTTATAAAACCTGAATGATTGCAGCATATTGCTCCAAGTTTTTTGCAGTGACCATTGCAACAATCATTTAAGGTTTACTTTCTCCCTTACAAACAGAGTGCTTTGTCCCAAATATTTATGAATTTATATCCAGAAACTATTGGGCTTTTTATGCATCCTTACTCTACTAAACTAGTTTGTTTATTTTTTAACGGTTTAGAAATATACTTTATACAATATTTTAGGAAGCAAGTAAGAAATAGCTGCTTTACGGGGAGAGGGTCTATGGTTTTAATTCATGAATCGCTTTCTTTAAATTAGACTGAAAAGCAAGCTGAAGCTGTGGAAGCTGCAGTGGTAGCAGCTGCAGTGGCTGTGACTCCAAAAGTAAGCCCTAAAAGACGAAGACCAGCAGGTAACTTTAAGCAAAAAGGAATTTTATTTATTTACCCCCATACAAAATAACTTAATAGGGATGGTTGGAGGATTTATTGCCCCCAGATCTCCAGAGTATTACAGAATATTTCCTAATATGTAAATGTCCAATTTATTTTTATATATATATACACACACAGAGACACACACCCCACCCCCCCCACCCCCCAAACTATCCTGCATGGCAACCTGAGGTATTTAGCAATGCAGCACATAAAGGGCCTTAAAATGTTTATGGCTATGCTGGGTCCTCTGAAATAAGGATCATTGTATCCCCTTGCAAGTATCACCTTTAGGAAAGCCTCCATAGGATTCTGCTAATGTATAGACTATGCAGTAAGACCTCTGTTTCACTGTGGCTTCACAAAGGTTTATATTAATCAAAGATGTATAAAAGTGGTACATTAGTTGTGTTAGAATATCCACAAGACAAGCTTTAAAAAAATGGGGAGAGGGAGACTGTCTATAGGTAGAGCTGAGGACAGTAAAAACAAGTGAAGAGCTGGAGAGATTTTGCTGAAAAGACACTTAAAGGAAATCTCTGTAGACCGATAGACAACTGAGAAGAAAATATAGCTATTAGAAGCAGCATGTAATTTAAAAGATTTTGCTAATAGTTCTGCAGTACTTGTTTGTGAAAGTAGCAATGATTTAATTGTAATTCTTATGGCAAGCTTGCAAGTATTCTTGAAGGAAACATTTTAAATTCGTTTACTGCTAACATAGGGAAAGTTATTGGAGCACTTAAATATGCTATATGAGCATTTAGTCTGGGAAACAGGTAATTTAATACTTTATACTCACCTGTATCTGGTAGCATTATGAAAATAACTTTTAGAAAGCGCAACCATAGCTAGCTCCAAAGGCAAACTATTTAAGACTAGATGTGAGGAAATGAAGTATTTACCTTAGTACTTCACCCACTTTCATTATATTTATTAAATGAACGTTTTTAATATTTTAATGCGTGTGGGAGTATATCTATCTTTCAAATGAATTGTGTTTATACAAGCTATTGTCTGTAAGAGCAGGAAAGGACCTTTGCAAGAGATGTTTTGGCACCCTATGGGAAATGTGTTACTAGATGATGTACTGTGCAGCATTCTCTCACATTAATATGATGCATGCATCTCTTGCTTAGCAGTGCTCCACACTAACACCAGCAGCACTTCAAACACTGGGCTGTTAGTTTTTTTTCCTAACGGAATGTTCACTGGGGATAGCAGATAAGCATGTTCCATAAATTTCAATCCAAAATGGCAGCATACTAAGTATTTTCATTTTACAGAATTCGAAGGGTATAAATGTCGAGAAGGTGGATAAACTACTTAGCTCGCTTTAACACTGAAACACAGTGAAACTGAGAAAATGTAGAACTGTGCTGTATACCTCAGTGTGGTGGCAGAATTTCTTGACACTGATTTACTCTCAGGGAAAGGGATGGAAACTCCATGAAGCTCTTAAAACTACTACTAATAAATTGTCTGAGTTTAGATTTGCACACTAAATTACTTAAGTTTTTTCCCTCCACTTATTATTGTCTTATTATTCCACTTATTATTCTCTTGCTTCAGGCTTATTTTTTTTTATTAGCTGCGTAACATGAGGCAGGGCCATTCTGAGTGCACTGGGTGGAAAAGGCACAGGAATAGATGGTTTAAATCTCTTAGACTGCTATCTTAAAGTACCAAAGTGTTGGTTGAGATTTCAATTTTTCAAAGACATCTCGATTAAAATTTGATACACAGTTCCAACATTTGATTTATTTTTTTTTAAATAGAATATTTACCCTACTAAGTTTGACTCAAGTGTGGCTTCTATGTGTTGACATGAGAAACAATCCCTTTAGATAAGGAATGGATAGTGGCTGTAGACTAACCTGTTCTTTTTGTATAATTAGCTACTGAAGTAAAGGTTCCAAAACCAAGAGGGAGACCCAAACTGGTGAAACCACCTTGTCCTTCAGAGACCGACACGTGAGTTGGCTTTTTATATAAAATGCCTGTCTTTATTGTAAACCATGTGGTTGCATTTGATGAGCTGTCATGACTTACTGAGTTCCTGCCCAGCATTTTTCCTTGTAGCACTCAGTATAAGTTGGATGTTGCAGTCAGGATGGGTGGACAACCAGATGGTTAAAAAAGTGGTTGGATGATTGGGCTCAGAGGATAGGGGTTAATAGGTTGTTTTCTACCTGGAGGCTGGTAACAAGTGGAATACTGCAGGGGTCTATCCTGGGACCTGTCCTGCTTAACATCTTTATCAATGACCTAGAGGAGGTGACAGATGCCAGCAAATTGGGGGGGGAGGGAGGGGGGAGCAGTCAATACACTTGAGGGCAGAGCTGCCCTCCAGAGGGAACTAGACAGGTTGGAGGAAGAGGTAGACAGAAACCTCATGAAATTCAACCAACACAAATGCAAAGTCCCGCCCCTGGGAAGGAAGAACCCTTGGCAATGGTACAGGCTGGGGACTGACTGCAGAGCAGTTCTGCTGAAAAGTACCTGGGGATCCTGGTAGACAGAAAGCTGACCATGAACCAACAGTGTGCCCTGACAGCAAAGGAGGCCAACAGTATCCTGGGCTGTATGAACAGGAGCGTAGGCAGTTAACTGGGATGGAGTTAACTTTCCCCATAGTAGCCCTCATAGTGCTGTGCTTTGCATTTGTAGCTAGAACGGTGTTGATAGCACACCAACGCACCAATGTTTTGGCTATTGCTGAACAGTCCTCGCACAGCATCAAGGCTGTCTCACCACACACCCTCCACACCCCCACACCCCCCACCAAAGGCTGGAGGGTGGGCAAGAGGTTGGGAGGGGACATAGCTGGGACAACTGTCCGAAACTGACCAAAGGGATATTCCATACCATATGATGATGTGCTCAGCAATAAAAGGTAAAAGAAAGGAGGGGAAGGAGGGACATTTGTTATTAAGGCTATGCATACTGAGGTTCTACTTCCCAGGAATTGGCTGGAGATGGTCTGCTGATGGGAAGTAAAGAATAAATCTTTTTTTCTTTGTTTCTGGCCTTTGCTTTCTTTCATTAAACCACCTTTATCTCGACCCATGAGATTTTCATCTTATTTTCTCCCCCTCTCCTGCTGAGGAGGGGGAGTGACAGAGCGGCTTGGTGGGCATCTGGCAGCCAGCCAAGGTCAACCAACCACAGTGGTAGATTGATAGACGTGATTATCTCCTTCTTTTCAGCACTTGTTAGACCACATCTAGAATCCTGGGTCCCCCAATACAAGAAAGATGCCGACTAACTGGAGCAAGTTCAGCAGAGGGCCACCAAGCTGGTCAGAGGGCTGGGTCCTATGAGGAGGGGCAGAAGGAACTGGGCTTTTTCAGCCTGGATGAAGAGAAGGCTTTGGGGGAGATCTAACAACAGCCTTCCAATACCTATGAGGAGTTCATCAAGAAGGAGCCAGGCTCATCACAACGGTGCATGATGGGAGGATGAGAGGCAACAGTGTTAAATTGATACAAGAGAGGATCAGACTGGATATAGAGAAATCCTTTTTCACCCTGAGGGCAGTAAAGCAGTGGGACAGGTTGCCCAGAGAGGTTGTCCAGTCTCCATCCTTGGAGGTTTTCAAGGCCAGACTGGAGAAAGCCCTGAGTAACCTGGTCTGAGTCACCCCCAGCAAGGGGTTGGACAAGAGACTTCCAGAGGCCCCTTCCAACCTGAATTATCCTATGATCCTATGAAATGAAAGATCTAAGAGTGAGCCAACTTTGTGCAGGTGGAGTATTTGATAGTAAAACCTAAAAAGTACATCTTCCTGAATTGAGAGCTAAGTTCTCTTTTAAACTGGGTATAGATAATGAATATGAAGCTTAAATAATTTACTGTGTTTTAGTGTTCATGAGGAGGAGAAGACAAAGAAAAAAGGACTGGAAGAAAAGCCAAAAAAACAAGGGAAAAAAGATGAGGAGAGTCAGAAGGAAGAAGACAAGTCAAGGAAGGAATTTGATAGAAGAGAAGCAAAGAGGGAGACCGAACCAAAAAGGAGAAATACTTCCCAAGTGGGTTCTGCATCAGCGTCTGATTCTGAAGAGGATGAAGGAGAACATGAAGGTGATAAGGTATATTGCTCTTTATTGACTTACTTATTGTAAAGAACAGTAGTTCACTGAAGATATTTCTTAAAGCTAATAATAGGTCTTCAATTTAGTCTATTAAGTGTTGGAGCTTTGTGTCTGGCTGCGTCCAGCTCTGGGGGCCTCACTACAAGAAAGACATGGAGCTGTTGGAGAGAGTCCGGAGGAGGGCCACAAAGCTGATCAAAGGGCTGGAGCACCTCTCCTATGAGGACAGGCTGAGAGAGTTGGGCTTGTTCAGCCTGGAGAAGAGGAGGCTCCGGAGGGGCCTAATTGCGGCCTTCCAAGTACCCGAAGGGGGCCTACAGGATAGATGGAAAGCAACTGCTTATCAAGGACTGTAGTGACAGGACAAGGGGTAGTGGGTTTAAGCTGAAGGAGGGTAGATTTAGATTAGAAGTTAGGTAGAAATTCTTCACTGTGAGAGTGGTGAGGCACTGGAACAGGTTGCCCAGAGAGGTTGTGGAGGCCCCCTCCCTGGAAGTGTTTAAGGCCAGGTTGGATGGGGCTTTGGGCAGACTGGTCTAGTGGAGGGTGTCCCTGCCCGTGGCAGGGGGGTTGGAACTAGATGATCTTTGAGGTCCTTTCTAACCCAAACCATTCTATGATTCTAA
Organism: Aramus guarauna; assembly: GCA_013400195.1. Classification (NCBI taxonomy): domain Eukaryota; kingdom Metazoa; phylum Chordata; class Aves; order Gruiformes; family Aramidae; genus Aramus; species Aramus guarauna. The sequence continues at coordinate 10,351 of VXBL01001359.1, forward strand.
TATAGATGCATGTCTTGGAAATGAGAAGTTGCAGAATTCCTTTCTGTCAAATAGTCTTTTCAATAACTTCTAGATATTTACAAAGAAAATAAATCTAATACTTTATTTTTTTTAAAGTTGGATTTAAATGTAAGTGATTTATTGTAGCAAAAGTTTGTTGTTTGGGATTTTTTTAATGTGCTTACTTGAATGCATATACTTTTTTGTCCTGAGTGCCGAGAATCTGTGAGGGTCTGTGAAATATATTTTTGAGAGATAGGAAGCTGTATCTAGGTGATCATTTGGGAATGGCTTTGGGTTTTTTGGTGTTTGGGATATTCTTCTCCATACCTGAGAGAAAGCACTAATAAAATTCAGCTTCTTATCTGCATATAAAAGATTTGGATTTACTTACAGAGGAATGCTAACTCTCATCAGGGTGTTTCATGGACTAGAGCAATAACGTGTAGACATCTAGAGCAGGCAGGTTTAACTATTAATGTTTTTGACGTTCAGTAATCTAAAGACTCCTTCTCTCTTCTCACCCTAAAATCCTAAATAAAAACAGAAGAAAAAAGGAGGGAGAAACTTTCAAGGAGCTCATAGAAGAAACATGCTACAAGGCCAACATGAGAGAGAACTGACAGAAATAAAGTGTAAGCAAGAGGAGCAAGTGGAATCTGAGACGTGAGTATGTTTTAATACATAGTGTCTGTATATTGTGGTAGTCTTGAATACATGAGATTGAGAGTTATAACAAAATTCTATAGCCATGAATTAAGTTGCTCAGGTTGTGGAATACATAGGGTTCCCTGGAAAACACTTCCTTCTCTGTCTGACAGCTGGAGGCTATACTATCAGATAGAATAAGAAAGAAGTTATGATTTATGCTACTCTGGCTCTGTAAAGCCAGTTGAGTAATATCTAGCAGTTTGCAGTCAGAAGATAAATTATCACAAATGAACCAAGCACTATCATGGAGAGAAGATCCTGCCAGAAACTTAGGGAGTTGGGACAGCAGAAAGAAATCGATCTGACCCATTCTCAAGACCTATTCCACAAGTGGGTGAAGAAGCCGCATTGAGATGTTCCCATCCACACAGTTCTTGGGAAGGAGGAGGAAGGGGGACAACAAGGTAAAAATTCTGGGAATTAAGAGAAGGAAATGGTCCCCTTCATCTATAACAATAAAATTATATTCTTTCTCTGTCCTTTAACAAGAATCTAGATTTATTTACACACAAACACACACACACACACAGAGTGATTTTGTTTCTTCCTTGTCAGTTACTCTTTCTCTAGAAACCTAAACACATTTCTTCCTTGGGGCAAACCTAAACTTTTCCAATGTCCCAAAGACACTAAATTGTTTTTATAAATTCTTCAATTCTTAATATATTATTATGTAAATCTGATATGCTTTTTGATTTCTGCAATAAATTGTCATGTGTTGTTTTGGTATTCATAGAATCATAGAATGGTTTGGGTTGGAAGGGACCTCAAAGATCATCTAGTTCCAACTCCCCTGCCATGGGCAGGGACACCCTCCACTAGACCAGGTTGCCCAAAGCCCCATCCAAGCTGGCCTTGAACACTTCCAGGGATGGGGCCTCCACAACCTCTCTGGGCAACCTGTTCCAGTGTCTCACCACCCTCACAGTAAAGAACTTCTTCCTAATATCTAATCTAAATCTACTCTCTTTCAGTTTAAAACCATTACCCCTCGTCCTATCACTACACTCCCTGATAAACAGTCCCTCCCCATCTTTCCTGTAGGTCCCCTTTAAGTACTGGAAAGCTGCTATAAGGTCTCCCTGGAGGACTTCTCTTCTCCAGGCTGAACAAGCCCAACTCTCTCAGCCTGTCCCCATAGGGGAGGTGCTCTAGCCCTCTGATCGTCTTCGTGGCCCTTCTCTGGACTCTCTCCAACAGCTCCATGTCTTTCTTGTACTGGGGACCCCAGAGTTAGACGCAGTACTCCAGGTGGGGTACTCCACAAGAGCAGAGTAGATGGGCAGAATCACCTCCCTTGACCTGCTGGTCACGCTGTTTTTGATGCAGCCCAGGACATGGTTGGCTTTCTGGGCTGCTAGCGCGCATTGCTGGCTCATGTTGAGCTTTTAATCAATCAGCACCCCCAAGTCCTTCTCCTCAGGGCTGCTCTCAATCCATTCTCCACCCAGCCTGTAGTTGTGCTTGGGATTGCATAACACTACCCACTGGCTCAATTCTTGGAAGATATACTTGTGAGTTTTGAAGGACAAAAGCACAATGTTGTGCTGGAATATTTAAGGAAATATATGATTTAATTTGCCTACCGTTGCTTGTTTGAGACAACCTGGTCAAGACATCTTGTGCAAGTATGTAAAATGTTCATCTTCAGTTTCTTTTGACCAGAAATGACCACTGGTGTGTCGTGTTTGCACCCAAATAGCCTTATGCTTTTACCAGGAAATAAAAAGGGCAATCTGACTCAGTTTGTCTCTTGCCACTACAAAAATCCAAGTGTTGTCAGGTTCTGTAGAAACAAGGAAGTGGAACAGGTCATGAAAAATGTACCTTGGAGAGATAGTTATTAAAAGTGTCCATTTGTTTTCAAGTGATTGGCCAAATATGTTCCACTGTCCAACCGCTTCATTTACAATTTCAATTAACTCAGATGTCACACTGGATTAATGTCATATTGCATTTTGAACAACTCATTGATTGAAGCACAGTGCTGTGTTGCATAACTGGGGTTCGGAACCTGCACTGATCTCTTATTTATAAAAGGTACTCCTTTAGTATGCCACTCATCCAGGCAAAACAAACAATTGTAATTATCATTATTTAGCTGAAAACTCTCAAATGACATGTTTTTAAAGCTGTCCAATCAGAAACCAATAATTCCAAGACTACCTCTGGAGCAAAATCAAACTCCTGTTCATCTAAAAGAAGAGATAAAATATAACTTAAGTTTACCCTACTGCAATTAGTAGCCAACATGTCCCACAGATTTATATACAAAGTTTTAGCTTCCAGGCAGCTAAAAGGAATGCTGGACACCACAAGTCTCTCAAACTCTTTTGTGCTTCTAAAACCAAGGAGAACACTGCTGACAGTATAGCTTCCCCCAACGAATACTGCTGGACAAAAACAATCTGTGAGCACTGACTATAGCAATACTTGAAGAAAACAAACTAGCACTTCAAGAAAGAGTTCAGCTAAAGGTTGATCTTAGAATTTTCCCCTCTGTTTTACAAAATTCTGCAGATTTTTACAATAATCTTAAGCTTTTGAAAGTCTGATTCAATATCTGAATAAAATGTGAAAGGGGTATGGAAACTGATATACATGCAGGATTTTTATTTAATGGATGCTTATTATTATAACATTTGGAAAAACTCACAGAATGGTAGAATATATCAATTAAAATAAGGCTTTGAAAGTCTATGATAAAACAAGACTGAAGACTTCATAAATAGGGTTTGTTTGGGGTTTTTTTTTTTTCTGAATAAAAATATTTTAGGAGGTTTCTTTAAAGATTCTGGTTTAGTTATAGCTTACTTATTTCTGTACTTCTTTTAGTAGAATTGCTGTGGGAGTTATTTGTCATATAATTAATATTTTTTGCATAATTCCCTGAGGTAAATTTGAATGTCAGTTTTAAATTTGGGTCATCTTACAATATTCTCTCTCCATCAATCTGTTTCATACACTGCAGTTTTATCCTAATTTTTGCGTTTTAATAATATTTTCATTTGCTGCTTCTAGGGGAAATAGCCTGCTGATCTGGAGGATTCCTTATCTGCAGTATCTAAATAAATAAATTTATTTAATTTATTTTGATCTTTGAAGAAACCAGAGTTTGAGTTCTGCATTTTTACACACAGTTTGAATATGTCAAAACATATCATTTTAAAATAATTTAAAAAAAAAACCCTCAAGACTTTAGAAGACAGCATTGTAAAAATGCTTTCATGTTTTAATAGGCAAAATAAAGAAGAATGTAAGAAATCAGACATTAAGAGGATGGAGAAGAAAAGAGGTTAGTTTAAAGAACATTAAATATTTTTTATATATATACATACACAAAATATATAAATACACAATATTTTTTACTATCTTAAATTTCGTAAAAGAAGCACATGTCTAGTCTTGCTGCTAAGGGTGTTTTGGGATGTCAGTCAAAGCTGTTTGATCTGTGATTACTTCCTTCATATCTTTGAAGCAGTGTATTCTTGTTTTAGGCCTTCTACATTCTTTCCTTCAGCAGTGTGTTAGAATTGGTCTTCAGTATTCTCATCTCATTGTCATCCTAGTTTTTAAACTGTTTACATGTTCTCCATTCACCAGCATATGAAATCAAAGGTTCTGTTTCTTTGAACTGAATCATTTTAGTTCTTTATCTTCACAACTAATTGTCCGTTCATAGCAGAATAATCAGGCGTGACCCCTTGCAAATAATCAGATGGTATCCTTTTCCAGGGAAGGGGCTTAGATTTAGGATAGTTACTGAGTTCTTGTCCACCAGACCAGACTTCCAAACCAACCTTTACAATAAGAAGTCATTCCCTTCTTAGTGTCCCTACTCTTCTTAGATATGTCTTAAGGGCAGTTCAAACCACTGCCTTCAGGTTCTACCTATCTTCTGTTATGTAGTAGAAATCCATTGGTTTAAGCTGGAACCAATTACAGTGTATTTTTGTATAAATGTGTCCTAGACAGATGGGAGAAAGAAAATAAGCAGTTTGCCTGCAATATTACTTAGTGTATATATTCACCATCAGGGGGAAAACCAGACTTTAGTTGAGGAAAATTAATTTAATTTGTTGCCAATTAAAAATATAGTAGGATGGTGAAAAACAAAGATAAAAACTAAAACACCTTCCCCCACCCCATCCCTTCTTCCCAGGCTCAACTTCAGCCCTTCATTTCCAACTCTTCTATCCCCTCCCCGCCCCTAGCAGCACAGCAGGGATGAGGAAAGAGGGATTGTGGACAGTTCATATCTGCTGCTCCTTCCTCCTCACACTTTTCCCTGCTCCAGCATGGATCCTTCCCATGGGATACAGTTCCTGTCAGGAGCCTGCTCAAGTGTGAGGTCTCCACAGGCTGCAGGGTGGATGCTTGCTCTGGCATGATCCTCTCCATGGGCTGCAGGGGAATCTCTGCTCTGGCACCTGAAGCACCTCCTTCCCCTCTGTACTGGGTTTATGTGGCAAAGTTTTGGTAGTGGGCGGGGCGGGGAGGTGGGTTGCAGGGGTGGCTTCTGTGCGAAAAGATCAGGAGCTGCCCCCATGTCAGACAGAGCCAGTTCCAGCTGGCTCCAAGACGGACCTGCTGCTGGCCAAAGTAGAGCCAGTCAGCAATGTTGGGGTCACCTCTGTAAAAACCTATTTAAGAAAGGGTAAAAAATTATGCACAGCAGCTGTGAGAGAGAGGAATGAGAAAAATGTAAGAGAAACAATGATGCATACACCAAAGTCAGTGAACAAGGAGGGGGAGGAGATGCTCCAGGCGCCACAGCAGATATTCCCCTGCGGCCCATGGTGAAGACCTATGGAGGACCCCCATGCTGCCGGAGCAGGTGGATGTGCCCTGAAGGAAGCTGTGAACCTGTGGAGAGCCCACAGTGGAGCAGGCTTCTAGCAGGAACTGCGGCCTGTGGGAAGGACCCACGTTGGAGAAGGTCATGAAGGATTGTCTCCCACGGGTGGGACTCCATACTGGAGCAGAGGAACAGCGTGTGGAGGAAGGAGTGGCAGAGACGAAGCATTATGAACTGACCGCAACCCCCATTCCACGTCGCCCTGTGCCACTCGGGGGAGGAGGTAGAGAAGTCAGGAGTGAAGTTGAGCGTGGGAAGAAGGGAAGAGTGGAGGAAGGTTTTTTTAGATTTGTTCTTATTTCTTATTACCCTACTCTGATTTGATTTGCAATAAATTAAATTAATTTCCCCAAGTCAAGTCTGTTTTGCCTGTGATGGTAATTGCTGAGTGATCTCCTTGTCCTTATCTTGACCCACAAGTTTTTTGTTATATTTTCTTCCTCTCTCCTGTTGAGGAAGAGGAGTGGCAGAGCGGCTTGGTGGGCATCTGGCAGCTAGCCAAGGTCAACCTGCCACACTCTTCATCTTCACTGACCTTGGTATTTGCAGGATTGTTTCTCACATTGGGTTTTTTTCTTCTTTGGTTTTTTCCCCTCACTCCTCTCTCTCACACTCTGCTGCGCAGTGTTTTTTACCCTTTCTTAAATATGTTTTCACAGAGGCACGACCAGCTTTGCTGATAGGCTCATCTTTGGCCAGAAGTGTGTCCATTGAAGAGCTGGCTGGAATCAGCTCTGTCCGGGATAGGCACAGCCCCTGATCTCTTCCCACAGCGGTTACCCCTGCAGCCCCCCCGCTACCAAAACCTTGCCACATAAACCCAATACAGACGTTTAGCACCTATGAGTTAGCAATCAACTTGTCTTTACCGCTTGTTAGGGTACATGCATTGTGAACTACTTTATTTGGATGGATTTGGACTATGACTGTGTCTAAGTCTCTGAAATCCAAAGCATCAATATTTGGATAGCCTTTCATCATAAAGCTTCTACAGTTTCCCAGCTCTTACTATTTATTGAAACTTTCTTTTAACCTGGGTAACTTCTAGAAGGTGACAGTTGGATATCACAGCAGAAAAATGTTCAGTTGTAGTTCCATGTTGTTGTTGTATGTCCAGTTAAAAAAAAAAAAGCGACATTATTTGCTACTTTAATGCACCTTAGGAAAACTTAATCAGTTGCCTCCTCATAGTTTTTTGCCTTCTGTATCTCAAGTTCAGGTTTGTAGAAATGTTTCCACAAAAACATCTCATGAGAGTATTAAAAATTCATGCCTGCTATTTCTGATCTTTAGAAACATCAATGGATTCTAGGCTTCAAAGGATACATGCAGAAATAAAAAACTCGCTCAAAATTGATAATCTAGTAAGTATATTTTGTTCATTGATGCATGTGTACAATTCAGGCAGGAAATATTTTTTGAATGCCTGCTTTGAAGTAGGGTTTATTAAACAATATATCTTGAGAAGTAAAGGAAGTCTTTAATTTGCAAGACCTGGTTTGGGGAACTTCTTTCTTGATTACTCACCTGGTCTTCTCAGAGTGCCATCATGTGAAAAGTGTTTAAAGGGATTTGGCCTCTAACTTAGCACTTTTACTTCATGAAGGCTATTTGTGTAATGAGAAAACTAGAAACTACTAGTTTAAACTAAGAAGTCTTTCACAACAAACATTGCAGTGGCTTCTGCATTTAGCAGCGTGAGAAGTGAGCAGTTTCAACTCAGTCTACGAGTTTGTGCTATCATGCTAAAGAATAAAACATTTGTTTCTAGTACAGCCAACTCTTAAGTCTATACAAAATTTCTGATTTCAAAGTAATTCATATTGAATTTAAAAAATTTCACCTCAGAAAAATGGTTCAGTTTAAATATTTTTGTCAGCTGAACTCCAGATAGTAAATTCACTTCAAATGTAAAAATATTTGAAATAAAATGTCACAGAGATATAATCTTATTCTTGCCTGGATTAGAAGATTTTATAAGATTAGTTGTAGAGCTAGAGCAAAGATGTTTTCATTATTGTATTTATCACTGAGTAAGTGTGGCAACTACCATATTCTGCCGAGAGTAGTCCGGAATCCTTCTTTTTCTCTGCCAAGTATCCAGGTAGTTTCTACAACTTGAGCATCTTTGTACATAATTTGATGAATGAAGATCTCATCTCTTCAGAGAGAGATCTAAGCAATGTTTGACTTGTTTTTTTGCTACTTTCTCCCAAGAATAGGAACTAAAGCTCAACATTGCCTTCAATTTTATATTTTTTTTCCTCTTAATGTGGCTACCAAAGATTGTTAGCATTTAAACACAGTCCTAAAATCAAACTTTTGTTTATATACAGGATGTGAACAGGTGTATTGAGGCTCTTGATGAGCTTGCTTCCCTTCATGTCACAATGCAACAAGCTCAAAAACACACAGAGATGATTTTGACTCTAAAGAAGGTGAGCTTTGCAACTTCATTTAAAGTAACTTCAAAAGGGAAACTTTTTTTTTAATTTGACATCAAGTTTATTTACTACTTTGGAGATGTTTCACTTCAAGTCTAAACATAACATACATTGAATTAAGAATTTCATATAGCTCTTACTGAGATTAAGTAGATATGTGTGTGTATATATATGTAAAAGTGGAGTTGACTGTTTTACCTTTTCATTTCCAGATACGGAAGTTCAAAGTTAGCCAAGTTATCATGGAAAAATCTACAATGCTCTATAACAAGTTCAAGACCATGTTTCTAGTTGGAGAAGGAGATTCTGTTCTCTCTCAGGTACTAAATAAATCACTTGCTGAGCAGAAGCAGCATGAGGAAACAAAAAAACTCAAAGAACCTTGGAAGAAAGGTCCAACCAAAAAAATAGAAAAGGAAAAAGAACTAACAGGTAGGTGTTGCTGCACTTCATCCCACTCTCTGCAGGTGACTTCACTATAGTAGCATACAGGCTGAAGTATTGCCAGCTATGTTTGTGCTATATTTTTTAATGAACTTTACAGTACAGTAGGATTCATTGAGTAAGTAATTACACTGCAGTTATCTTCCAAGTTGCATGATGGGAGTAGGGAAGAAAGAAGATTAGTACTGAAGTTAATTCAGTTGGCATACTTTTAGGACTATAACAGCTGAATGAGCTTCCATAGTTAATACTTTCTGTGGTGTTTTAGATAAAATAGTTCTTTCAGTTAGCCTCAAAGGTCATTTTTAGTTTCTTGTTTATATCCAATCTCCACTACTTTGCGAGCCAAGTTCAAGATGTTAAGGGATATTCAAGAGTGGCTGCTTCCTCGTGCAACTCTGGCCCAGGACTCCCTCCTGCCTAGCCACTCTTGAAATATATGCTGATCACTTCAGGTTAACTGTCATACACTTAATACTTCTCAAGTTAATTTTCCAATGTTCTTGAGTTTGTCTTGAAATGTATTGTGAATTACCTTGAAACTGCAGCCTTCAGCAATATTTTATATGCTTGTTCATTTTATTTAGACAACGAAATTTATGGGACTGAGGTATACTGAATTCTTAAAAGTCATCATGTGGTGGTTTAACATGGCAGGCAGCTAAAACAACCACAGAGCCGTTTGCTCACCCTCCTGTCCCTGCCCCCCACCACCAGTGGGATGGGGGAAAGAACTGAAAAGAAAAAGGTAAAACTTTGGGGTTGAGATAAAGACAGTTTAATAGGAGAGAAAAGGAAGATAATAATAATAGCAATAGTAATAATAAGAGTAATGATAAAACAATATAGAAAACAAGTGATGCACAGCACAATTGCTCACCACTTGGAACCGATGGTCAGCTAGTTCCTGAGCTGCGTGCCAACTCGCCCAGTTATATATGGAGCATGATGTCATATGGTATGGAATATCCCTTTGGCCAGTTTGGGTCAGCTGTCCTGGCTGTGTACCCTCCCGACATCTTGGGCGCACCCACCTTCTGGTTAGCAGGCCAGTATGAGGAGCTGAAAAGTCCTTGACTGCTTGGCAGCAACTAAAAACATCAGTGTGTTATCAACATTATTCTCATCCTAAATCCAAAGCATAGCACTATACCAGCTGCTAAGAAGAAAATTAACTCTATACCTGTTCAAACCAGGAAAGTATCCACGCCTTATTCTATACCATCTAGGTCATGCCCAGGTCTCACACTTTCCAATATGTTGCAATTAATCACCACCACCTTTCCTGCCTTTTGATATATACAGACAGATATCATTCCCCTAGTCAATGGACCACTGTGGCGGATTGATGCACGGACTCCAACCGAAGGTGAATCGAAGACCTTTATTATGTGATTTCATGTACTTATATACTTTCTTCAACCTGTCCA
>VXBL01001360.1:0-17732 GCA_013400195.1 Aramus guarauna
CCTAGCCAGAGCCAGGACAGTTTGGAAGCAGTTACTCACTGCCCACTCTCTTTTGCTTGTTAATGTCTTAAGTCTCCACCCCAGGCTGAAAATCCCTGCAAACAGGGAATCAGCCAAGGCCAATTCACAATTTTCCCCTTCCCCTCCTCTAGAATTCCGGTTTTCTTATTCCGCTTTTTTTTTCCAAATAGTCAAAACTCTAGCCATATTGATTTATACAGTGTATTTACACACACAAGATTTTCTAAGCAGGGTGCTCAATGCATACATGCTATTCACCTGACCACCTCCACAATTACTCTGTGGGATGCTTTCCATCTATCCTGTCCAGATACAGCAAACATTTCAGCAACCTTGTCATACCTTAACATCAGCACTGACATCAGACACTAAACCAGTCAACCACCACATCATCATTAGGCTGCTGAAGAAAAAAAAAATAAATATACAATGAGAGGGATTTTTTTCCATTAAGATAATAAAAGAAAATGAGAGCTGAATTCTGCATGATGTCATACCAGTTTTCAAAATCCGTGCTTTAAAAGCAGTTAATCCCTCCCTCTGGGATTAAATTTGTCCAAATGCCTGGCTGCTAAAATGCCTTTAAATGAAACCATGAAAAATATGACTAGCTAACACTTCTGGGCTGTGAGCCTGTAAAACAGTTGCAGGAACAATTCACCTTGTAATGCCATGTATCCAGTAAAGTAATTAATTACTAAATTAGACAAAGTCACCCTCAGATACACACCAAGAGATCCAAATTTCATCTATATGGAAAATGTCCTCAGTCAGTCTTTTAACTGGAATATCTAGGGTTTGGTAAGCTTGTAAAAGAAAAAAAAATATTTAAAAAAAAAAAAATCACTCTTTATTGATAAGCCTGGAACAAAGGCAGCAGCTGTACCATGAAGACAGGAGAAGGCCAACAGAAAAGAATCATATCTTTGAGTGGACATCAGACAAAATATCCCGACCACTGTGCTCCCCATTTAGGCAGGATGTGGGAGAATCAAAAGCTGTTAACCCCAAAGTGATTAAGCACCGTGAATGCATGCACATATAAACACCCATCAATATATACGCACCCACTTGCACACATTCACCAATTACATCCATTCTGACAGGAAAACATCAACGTACTGAGCAAGGAGCAGAAGTAAATAGTAACCGTCAAGAGATGAAAAATACCCTCTTAGGCTGGGCAGACAGTTGCAGACAGAGCTCATGAAGCACCAGGGAATCAGGCAGCAAAAGAACCTTGGAATTTCTTTTCTTTTTTTTTTCTCTCTCTTAAAACACTGTTGCCAATACAGTGCAGGAGGGCAGCTGATTCCTTCTGACAAGCAAATCTGTTTAGGAAAGATCTGCACCTTTCCTATACTTCTGGTAGGAGGTGGTGATCAGAAGCCACAGGGCAGCACTAGGAAAGCCACTGGGTGAAACTGCATTAAGTAAAATAAACCATTCAGAAGCAAATACAATAGCTCAGTATTTACAACCTTAAATAGTGGAAGTGGTTATTTTTGCAGAATGAAGCCTTGCCTTTACAGGAGGGAGTGAACACCGACACTGTGCTGCTGCTTTACATTTTGATAAGTGATTTCATCCCTTTCCCCTTGTATAATAAGACAGAAATAATACTTTCTATGTTTGCATCACACGTGTAAGCAAGGATAAATTAATCATCTTCTACTCCACGCACAGGGCTGGTCTAAGGTCCTAGGAGGTTTACTAAAGATGGAGTTTACTAAGGACAGACTTCCCACAATGTTCCTGCAAGTGCACAAGTTTCCATCCAGATCCGTAACTGATAACGTCTTTCCCCTGCCCTACTGAGACAGCGTCCAGCACCAACTGGAGCTTCTGTGTTCAAGGCTGACCCCTGTAGGATTGTCCTAAATTAATTTTATTTTTTGAACAAGAATACCACCAGGGTTCATTTAAAATTTAACCTGATGCAACTGTTAGTAAACTGTTGCAACAATGAATGCCACACCACATTAAAAAATACTTGCTGTAACTCAGGTTTCAGCTAGCCCAGATGCAATCTTCGGACAGTGGATTATATGAAAACTTAAGAAACATCTATTACCACGGGTTTTTTCCACATACCTGCCCAGACAGTGAGTTCAAGCCAGTTCTCCACCATCCTCTTGAGTTAAATCAACTGATCCCCTAGACAGTCTCCCTAAAGCACATTTCTCCCCATCTTAAATAGTTTTCATGGCTCATCTCTAACTCCCTCCGTGTAGAGACCAGAACTGGAGCCAGATTTAAATACCTAGCACTGGCACTATCCTTATGAATACAACACTGCCTTTCTGGTCCATATCCCTCCTCTCACCAGCACGCTCTACCAGCTCACTGGTGGATAACGTTAAATAGCCTAAGGCAGAGACAGGTGCTATCAAGACTCTACCAGAAACAAACCTTCTCACAAGGATGATTATCATTTGGCCACGTATGATCATTGTGATGAGCATTCAGTTGTTGGGGTGTTTGGGCGTTTTTTTGCATCATTCCAGGTTTTCTAGTCATCCAGATGATGTTATAGCAAATCTTAAAAGGCACCTAAATATGTTGTATTAATACTATTTGTCAAAGTTGTGATGTCACTAAAGTTTTATAAGGTTAGAAATTATCTATTTTTCATAAAAACACCAAAATTCATAAATAGATTGAGTAGCATAATGTAACTACCAATCTATCCAGATCCATCCATACTTTTAAGTATAAATTATTTGGCCTTGATGGTTTAAAATATCTGACTTGAATTTACAATGACCTTTAGCAAGAGAATGCTAGATGTTGGCTGCCCTTGTAACTAATGAAAAAAACCTACATCATAATTTCCTAATGAAAACTCTTCATATTAAGAAGAAGTTATTTTGACATAAACCCAGGGTATATTAGTGCCATCAAAGTACAGGTGACCAGAAATACCAATCAGCAAGGGGGATCTTATCCATTAAAATATTTTTTTCCATTAACTTCAACTTTGCTGGGACTTCAACTTTCATATCTCTACCAGAGATTCAATCATAATATTCATATTGGCCTTCATTTAATAAAATATTTATACATGCTTTCAAGCTCGTGGACTTAATTCTTCTTGAATATGAGCTACAAAAAGGAAATTTCTCTGACTAAATGCTCCTATACCTTTTCTAATTTCAGGAAACTTCCGCATACAAACTAAAAACTTGAAAAAGATTGGGAAGAGTGCTATGTATTAAACCAAATTGCATAGAGATGCCAGTTCCCATTGAAAAAGGGCGAATTTCTGAAGGTCTTGGCCCATGGAGGTTCATTACACTGCACCAAGAGGAGCCAGGATTTTACCTTAAATATTTATTCCATTTTCTTAATCACTTTGGAAGAAGAAAGATTGCGTATGGATGTGACTTCTATTTAGCTCACTTTACTAATGCCAAGCAAGAAACAACTCTAATAATAAGCAGATCGTTAAAGACAAAGTCACGTGTTTCTCTTTCTGAAACGCTGATTTCCCCCAGTACAAGACAGAGCATGTTACTCATTGTGGAGGACAATTAAGTCGCAGAAACATTCACTGCTTGCTGGGAACAATTGGCACCATTGTGTGATCAACAAATCTATGTCTTATGCGCATTCCCCACCACCACCCTTTTTTTTTTTTTTTTCCTACAGTCATCTAATAGAAGCACGGTGGATTAAGGGGGGGGAGATTTTTTCCAGATTGTGAAATTTGCCTCTAGCTCCTGTTTTTTCCTCACATATTGGGATACAGTACATATCCTAAAATCACAAGACTAATACAAGAACTATGAAATTCTAGAATAATAATTGGTTGTCTCTCATATGTCTTCTGATATTTTTCTAACATCCAAGATTAGCATTTACAAGATTTTCTTCAGAAACATGAAGCATAGAGATTTACTTCAGGATGAAAAACAAAGCTGAGATATTCACAAGAACTCCCAATCCCCATATATGGCATTCAAATAAAAGATAAAACACTCTAAATACTATAGGATTCCAAAATATCATCAGGAAAGTTGACAATGCAGATGCAGGTATTGGAGGGGGTGGGGGGAACAGAGGGTCTGTGTGTTTCCCACTGGACTGTTCCAAAGTTATGGAATTTTATATAAATTGCATTAAAAATTAAAAATACCCTCTAAGCTTAACTTGAGCGGTCTGTTTTAACAAAAAGACATGGGTCAAGCAGTCCAATGTTCTTCCATTTGAGTAGGGCAAAAGCTGTGCAAAAATTGCATTCTAATAAAAGCTTAGTTTTTGAACAGCCTCAAAGTTGAGAGCTACCTTGGGCTCACTATTTTGCAAGACCATTTCAAAAAAATTTTGTCTTTAGAATAACAATAACAAAAAGACTGTATCTTGCTTATCTATGTTTGATTGCTTGACATAATACTGGTCATAAATTGTTCTGAAAACAGTTAAAAATTATGCTTACTTTCTGTATCAAACAAAAGTAATCAGAATAGATTCTTTTTTTCTTCCCTTGCTTAAGAGAAAAATGCATGGTATTTAGAAGGAACAGTGCCTGAGGACCTCTGCAAGCATGGATATATCTGTATTTTTTTATGTATTTGCTTTTTACTTTTGTTCACATCCTCCTTCTGTTTTGTTTTTCCCTATTCTCAGCACAGGCTCAGCACCCTCCTTGCTGGTTTCAAAGATACACATAGAAACAGTTCAGGAAATACTCAGGTCCAAAGGCACATTCAACACTGAGCTACTGTTCCCAGCAGTCTGACATGCTTTCTGGAAGGTGAGATTCAAGCATGGATATATCAAGATCTCAAGAAGGTTAGGACAAATTTTATAGCAGATATGAAATCAGCAAGTCATGTTTAATTTGAACCTAGTGGGCTAAGAGAAGAACACACCCACCTTTTGGTCTTGGTGTTCAGGTTCATTACCATCGTGCTTGCAATATCTTTCCTATTTCAGCTTTCAACACAGGGCATGAAATCATCTTCCCTCAAATTTCACTTGGAAAATTAACTCAAGAAGTTTCCAAAAGTTAACTCACCTCCAGCCATTTTAATACTTTAATACAGGCTATTTAATTAACATGCTGTGACATACATTCTTTTACATACATTCATCGTTCCATGTATTACACTCTAATTTTTTTCTCTCTTTCTTCCTCTGATTTGAAAAATACATCCCAGGTCATGTCTTCATTCTCAGGCTCTTGGGAGGACAGGAAGGCAGAGATGTGTAGCAGGCATTGTTATAACAGGTGCCACTACTAATTACATAAAGATAATTTTATAGCAATTACAGTGATGGCAGAAGTGCCACAACTGATTCCAGGGAGCTTTTTTCCACATTTATAAGTAGTAAACATCCACTACTTTAATTAGCACTGTAAGTCAAATAAATTAATTGCTGCTTTAACATGTAGAACCATCAATTACTCTATATAGGATAGTGGCAAGAATGGCATAACTTCTCTGTAAGTTAAAAAAAAAAAAAGGAAAGCTTTTTTGTCTATTATAAAACATAGTATAGGCATTTCTTTGGGGAAACTAAAAAGAAAAAATGCCTTTAAATTATCTAAACCACTGCATTTTAAATCAGGACCACTGCCACGTCTCATTTATTAAAAAAACAACATAAACTTAGTTCCTATAAGCACATACTGATTTTCTTCCAGACTCAAAAGCACTGAGCTGATTACATATAACTAGAAGTGGAAACACATCCCACAGAAGTGTTTTATTTATAAAGGGAAAAGAAAAAGACTTCCATCCTAGACCCCCTATGAGTACCTACGAGACCACTCACAGACCAACCTCCCATTATGTTAAGTGCTGTGCAAACACAGGACAAAAACCTCTGCCCAAACCCAAAGCACCAGTAGGAAGGCAACAGAAAGAATGCTTGAGCGAGGTAGTTATGTATTGACTAGACCTTACCATGGTTTGGGAATTTACTAGCTTTACAAGCAAATTAAGCTTTAAATATTTTAACACTACTTTAAGGTATTTGTAGCTTCACAGTCTAAAATTTGTAATTCAAGTCAGAGCAAAAAGACCTGTTTCGAGAAGACAAAACAAAGAAAAGCTGAAAAGCACTGAATTTCCAATAACTAGAACTAGTGAGAATCAAACTAGCATCAGCAACTACAAAGTTTCAAACATTCAGATTAAATCCCTCCAGGGACTTAAAATTAAAAACATCTGGCTGCCACACTTGTTAATCAACAGAAAGCAACTTGTATGCCACGGTCATACGTACGAAGCTCTGTGGTACCGTTACAGTACAGAAGGGCTGTGTGCTGAAGTGGTGGTTCTCGGGCACCGAACTGAAGTTCACGCTGAGCTCCTGCCCGTGGGACCAGGCTCTTCCACATCTCTTGGCTCCTGGTTGATAGCTGGGGATTAACAGCACTGGAAACTAAAATTTAAAATTTCCTAAAGGGATATACTTTAAGCCTGGTTTAAACTTTACTTATACACATATTTAATTTTTTTTTAAATTTTTTTACTTATACACATATATTTAATTCTTTGGCCCATTTTAACCAAATGATGTTCTTAGGTGTTTAATGAGTATCAGCAACCTCACATAGCGGGAGAGGGAGTGTGTGAATATTGTCCCCAGCAAAGGAAAAACTGAAGCACTCCCTCAGCGGTTATCAGCAAACCAATGGATGCTTTTTCCCTGCTGGTAGTTTGTAAACAGATGAGGGAGCAGGAAGTCCCCGCTCCATGGGGTGGCTTAGGTGACAGCAGGAGAGGAGAAACATGAAGGTCAGAAAGGGGAGAGAAGCTGTGGTTATTACAGCAGGAACGAGATGCAGGGGCAGAGGGTATGGATCTGTAGGAAATTTAACTCTGCTACTCCTGCTGCTCACAAAACTATTTATGTAAGTATAGATGTAAGTTTTTTTTTTTTAAATGCTCCATTTGGAAAAATCTGACATGGGATTTGCAAGGTCCCTGTCATGTCTCCTCATCCAAAGGGCTGCACAGAAGCTTGAAGCCTGGAAATTTCTGTTAGACCTGCAAAACTTCACAATCTGGTGACAACTGAGCTAACTGGGAAACAACATTTTTGCCATTAAGAAAATTCTTCATTTCCAGAAAGGTTTCATCCCAGCTTGGGAGGCTTCCTAGATGCCTTAGATCCCCCACTCCACAACAGTCTAATCAAGGAACACGCTGAAAAACAAGGGTATTGGGCAAGGGGACAGGTCGATACCTAAACCAAAGGTGCCACAGGCACTACATATTTTCCGATGGACTAGGATTTGCCAATGTCAATGCTGGAAAGCCTCTGACCAGCTGTACTGAAAACTCAGGAACCAGAGCTCCTGTCAACCAGTACCACAGTGCCCCTCCCTCATCAATTAATTTGCCTAATGGGTAACGCACCAGGACAACAAGGAGGCTGTTTGAAGGACTCTTGGTGGGGACAAAGGAAGGCTTGTCAACTTACCCAGAAATGTCACTGGGCCACATGGGAAGATAGATCTGACAAGGACGTTCAGGGCAGAATAATGCTCAAAACAGTTTGCAGTCTGGTTTTATCTGGTCCTTGCTGAACAGTACAGGAGCCGAGCAGTAGTTCAGTGGTGTCAAAGAATGTATATACTACTCATATAATTTATCCTGACAAAGATTTAAAAGTGTGATGGCAGGCTGATCTAATACAGGCCACCACTTTCTCAGGGTGCCCAAAAGGAGCAGAACAGGACCTTGATGGTGGCTTGCCTACAGGAACTGCCAAGGGCACAGCCAAGGCTGCTGACCAATACTGGGGCACTATTTTCTGTGCTCCTCCTGTCTACATGTAACTTTTAGCTCTTGTCTTTTACACTTACACTATTTAAACTAAACTATTTGGAGCTGGCACCTTATTGTTATTCTCAATTTGTACAGCACTTAGCAAAGTAGGGACCAGGTCCACCACTCTGCATTACAAATAGCATCAGCACCACACCAGAAAAAAATTAAAAAAAAAAAAAATATCACAACTGAGCTCTACCACATGCACTGAACAAGTTGAGTTTAATCCCATGGAATGGAGGGAAGGTAAAGCCTTTGCAAGTGATGAAAGACACATTCATACCTAGGCTAGAGTTTACAGCCATCAAGGAGCTAATCACACAACTGACATAAATCCTAGTCTAGACAAAGCTTTGTAGACTGAAAGGCATAAAAATACAGTGCAATAGCATGGAACACAGCTTCACACCCTTCTGTAATGAAGGCTGAGATCCTTTCAGCTAAGGCTAGAGAAGATTTTAAGCATCAGAGATTCATGGCAACTTCCACCGTCTTAACATTTTGCTGTGTCTTTTAAGCACACAGTCTAAGTTCAAGGCCCCTCAGATATGGTTCTACCAAACCCACACCAGTCATTTACAAAGGTAATTTTGCATATTTGGGTCCCAAATGATGCTAGCATTTGTTAGCTACTGCACAACAGCGAGAACATGATGGTCCTCAACCTTATTGCCTAGAAGCCCTTCACAACCTCATGGACAAGGTCAGCCAGTCCCCTGCTTCTTGCTCTCTCTGACCATTTTAACTAATCTGCACATCCTATGATGCCTCGTGTGGAAAATAACAGAAATAGTGTTGCACTACGTGAGAAGAGGGAGAGTAGGAGTTTAACAGATGGAGAAAGACCGAGCGTGCAGCCAAGGTATTGCGTGCCCCTCACAATCACTGCCAAGAAGCCAGAGACACTGAAATCTTCAACCAGGGTTAAACAAGTATCCTGAAAAATTACTTTTAAAAATGCACACACATGTACAAAGTCGTAATAAAAAAAAAAAAAAAAAGGTAAGAATGTGGAACAATAGCTTGTTCTCAGTCCTAGCTGTGGTTAAAGAAATCTCCAGAAACCAAGGACTAATAAGGTAAGGTAGTATAAATGCAAACTGGGAGGAAGCAAGAAATGCCAAGTTAAGACTGCTTTGTGAAGGAGGTGGATACCTTAAATCCGTCCTGCTCAATGCAAGGCAGGAATAAATCTAAACTTCCATTCCTGCTGTTGTACAGGTTGCCTAGCAATTATTTCTGGCCTTCAGAACAGACCATTTCTACCACAGTAAGCCATGAGGTCGGAGCAGGAGGCAGCGTGGTCGGCACCATGGCGAGTCCAGCCCTGAGCTCCCCAGCTGAATTCACCGGCAGAGGGAATAACGAGAGGAGGCCAGCAAGGGTATTAACATGAGGAGGAACAAAGGGATCTCCCAAAAAGCAAATGTGCTGGGCTTCAGCAGGAAGTTGTGTTCTGAGGCATTTTATCTGTCAGGTGCCATCACAGATGCCCTGCCTCCCCGGCTTTCCTACTCCTCAGCTTCTGTACTACTCTTCTGCAACTTCTGCTGACGTAGAACCAGTCTTGCTGTGCTAAATATCTTGGCAGATCTTCAGATACAAGGAGAACATCCTTCCTGGCAGGCATGGGCCCCTGCAACATCACAAGATCAAGCATAGCAAGGGCCAGATTAGATTTGAGGTTTATTAATGCCAATTTTGGGCAAAGCCTCTACCCAATATACAATACTAACTTTTCCAGCTCAGGATGTGTCATGGTGGGGTTGCTCTGAAGCATAACTATATTTGCTATAATCCCCAATCAGATGCAGGTGTACTAAAATAAATATGTCTTTGAACTTTTAAATTTATTTCCCTAGATTCATTATAGTGATACTGGTATCAGTGTTGAATCAGTACGAAAAATAAAAGAAGGCAAGTTACATTATTCTAACCGTGCAAATACAATTCAAACCGTTTGTACCTGGGAAATGTTTTCCATGCACTTTTAAGTATGGAGAGTCAGACTGACAAGGCCACACCTGGATTTGCATCTAGCAGGAAAGTACCTACGGAGCTGCTGCTACCTACGCTGAGGAGTCCTTGAAATGAAAACAAACCAACCACAAATCACACTAATGGGCAGGCCGTCACTTCTGGATTCAACCATAGAAATGAAATATAATAGGGGAAAAGAAATACTGGCTTTATTCCCAGACACAAAAAGTAAATCATCTGCAAAGAGAATGACATTCCTTTCCTCCCCTTCATCCCAAACCAGATATCAGATCTATGAAAGTGAGTACACAGAAACTTTCCCACCTTGTGACAATTCAACTTAAAAAAGGAAAGAAAAAAAAAACCAGAACATCCATATATGCTTTGGAGACTATACTTATCTATTAAACACGATAAAATTATCTACAAAACTTAGCAGCTTCCTGTAGTTAAACAACAAAATAAGTAATCTCAGCAATACCAGGAACCTAAGTTCAGCCCTCAATTTCACAGGTTCCTTGGAGAAACTGGGGTGAAGCAGCACCTAGAAGGTATTTTGTGAAATTACATACACATATATATAAAAGTATGAGGACTGAAATATTATTGAGTTTTCTGACCTGGTGTCTCAGGCCAGACACCTAAAACCTATTAAGACTCATTACCCATTAAGTGTCCCAGCCTGGTCTCAGCAGCTCCTTGGGGACCAGAGTTTCCCCCCGCCATTCTCCATTCCCCTGGCTGACCCGGGACACAGCAACCAAGGCAAGACAAAGAGTTGCCCCCTCTCAGATCCATGGTCACACACTTTTAAAAGGACTAGAAGATAGTAAATGGCAAACAAACTAGTAATAATATCCATCACAAATATCACATAATTGTGGGGGTTTTAGCTTTGTTTTTTGTATCATCTAATCCCAGGCTTGAGCCCATGTTCTGTGAAGCCTAGGTGGAATCAAGCACTTGAACAACACAGATTTGCAAGTGTCAGTTCCTATTTAGGCAACAAAATGAATGACCTCGAATTAGAAGCAGAGAGTTTTTGAAATACACATTTCTAATCCAGGTACTCAAATGGGATGTGGGACTTTCCTAAAAGCTTTGCTACCAAGTGGCAGCCGAGCAGCGGAAAACCAGGCTTTCACACGTTTGTTACCTCAGCAGTTAGAAAAGAATAGTTGCGCACTCAGCTCTCACAGCCTTCGGAAGAATATATTCCAGTTCTCCAGAGCTCTGGTATCTGGCAAATTTTCAATATTGCATACTTGCTGACTATCCCAGTGTGCTCCAGGATAATGCTGAATTATGAGCCCAGCCCTCTGCACAAAGTGTTCCCGTATTCTTTTCAAAAGACTTCCCTCCTCCACCCAGAAAGTTAAAGAAGCAATTCAAGCCCTGCTGTGGAAATACCAAGTTCATGTTTTAGCTAAGAGTGCAAAGCAGGGAGAACAGAGGTTTACAGAGAAAGACAGGACAAGCCAGCAGCCCTGATGAGAAGTTAGAGCAGAGAGGGTGTTGAGGCCACATTGAAAAAAAAGCTGTGCTGCTCCTTCTTTCCGTGTAAAGAATTGAGAGCAAAATGATCAGGAAACCACAGTGCTCAGGTCAGAGATGAGCAAAGGAAGCACGAGCCTGAAGGAAGAAAAAAAGAGTTTGATGTAAGCAAGTATGCAACAACTATGTTAAAAAAAAAAATAAAATAATTAAAAAGAACAATCAAATGGGTTGAAAATCAGATGGACATTTACCACAGTGCTGCATCTTACAGGCAGAGTGATGCTTGCGATGTCCTAAACTGCAAGAATGACTTAGAATGAACACAGGGGATTTTTTTTTCATCTCAAAAGATACCTGGTAGCCACCCGCTATCTGCACTGGCCCATTCTTCTCTGGTATCTCTGCTCAGGAAAGAGCCACCCATAGCATCCTTCAAATTAAGTCAGGAGCGTGAGCAAGAAAAGGTTTTCCTAAGGAAATTATTCAGCTGTTTAAGGGAGCTGCCCTGGAAGGGAGAGGGGGGCAGCCCTCCACAAGCCCCCCCCCAGTCCTTGCAGGCCAGCTGGCACAAGGAGGCAATGCACCAGAGTGGTGGCTTGCACAGCATCAGGCCATTTGTGCAGGATTAAAGGGTGCCATTCTGCAGGGTAAATATATAGGTGGTCTCTTGGGTTCAAGGTTGAGCCATGGTAATTCTACTGTTACTGCTCATGCCACACTTGATAGATCAGAAACCAGATTTCCATTCCTGTCTATCTAGCATCTTTTATGATTATTGAAGGCACAAAGGTAATTTTAAAGAAAATCAAGCACCCCTTTCTGATTATTTTGTGTGACTTGCTTTGGAATAAAGATATTTGGCAAAGTCTTCAAGCTTAGCAATTTAAGTTAAGCACTTAATTCCAAGTTTAGAGACTTAAATACAGATATCCACACACCTGACTCACTGTTGAGCATTTATAAAAGCACTTTATTTCTTAATGAGAACAAAGCCCTGGGAGTTAAGGGCACTGAGAACATCTGAGAATTACAGCTTATGTCACTACTAGACTCCAAGACTGAATAGAATCAACCTCTTCTTGCTTTATATATAGCTGACTGGTTAGCAATTCCAGCCAAACATTTTCTCAAGTTTCCATGATGAGTCATGCCAAGCTTTGGTTAGCTTCATGGCAACAAGTTTGCATGCAACTAATGGAAGGTAAAAATAAATTAAAAAAAAAAATAAAGCAAATCTGCAATATTTATGTAAGATCTGTATCTTTACCTAATATTAACTACACATGGCAGATTTTATACCACATTAGAGAGCATAACTTGACAAGCAGAACTGAGGTTTATTTTGTGTATAGTTGTGTTTAGGTTCAGATACATGATTGGTTATTAGCAATTTTTAGGAACAAGTTGACTTACTATAAATCAAACTCTAACATCAATGTAGGTAGCAAGGACCCGTACACAGCACACACACAAGCAAGACCATAGTATTCTATTAGGAAGGTGATTTATTGCTTGGCATTTCTTGAATTTTTGGGGCCATCAGTAGACATGCCAACTTTGAGACACACCTCACAGTCTACCTCTGCCTACTGGAATTTAAAGACTGTTTGTTAAAGTTAAAAACTCTACTCCTCTTTTCCCCAAGACACTCTAAAAGGTCTACTGCTTTTTTTTTTTTTTTTTTTTAAGCTATATGTTATCATATATTATACAGTCTACTTTACTTCAATCCCCTAACCTCCATGTAGGCTGGAGACACTACCCCTCCTTCCTCCAGAAGGAGTCTTCACGGGCTTTATTAAGCAGCTATAATCCTTTGGGAAAATAAGAAAACTTATTCTAGTCCTGAGAAAGCATACCTTCAGGTATCTCAAAAGATTTCTGAAGACACGTAAATCCCCCCCTAATTTAATTACGCTGATTATGAACATTTTTCCTTTTCAAGTTGGAGACAAAATCAATTGCCTTCTAAAGAGACTTCTCCAGAGTTAGGTCTTCCTTATACACTTCAGCTTTAGAGCACTCAACTTGAAACTCCTAAAAGAGATTACGACTTTTTTGGAAATACTCACTGCTTACTCTAAGAACCAGTTCCCTCACAGTGATTTGGAGATTAAACCATTCATTCCTTCACACCTCCACACCACAAGATTCATTCTAAAGAACCCCAACAGTGCTTTAAAGCCTGAAAGCCACAATGCTGCTTGATCAACTACAAAACTGAAGTCACCTGTTATCCTGACCTAAGGCAGTGAGTTGCTCACACAGGAGGAAAATTGGTATTACTTGTTATTGCAAAAGGGTCAGCCAAAGCTATAGATCCAACACATCTGTTAAGCACTAATATCTGATATTATGGCTATTTCAAATTTAGTAGGGAACTGAATAAGATAACATCAAAACCAAAGGATTTTAATCATGCCAGTACAAAAAGAATCAACATGATGCGTATTCACCCCCTCTTTAACTTCTCAGGTGGAGATTTATTTCAGAAAATATTACATAAACAAGACTTAAAATTTAGAGAATCTAACTCTGCCCCTTTGAGAAGTATATAAAATATCCAAAAATGCACATAACAAGCCCCATTTCTAAGGTGGCTTTCAATCCTTATTTCATGACTTGATAGGTGTGGAAGAGATTATTTTCAGTTATGCTCTATCTTGATCCTTGATTTCATCCACCAGTTTCATCTGAGGTTTCATCAATGGAGGTTGCGATACTGGCTAAGAGAAGCTGCAGTTGTTAGTGACCAGTCAAGTTCAGTTCACCTATAGGCTGATCAAGCAAACATAAGAGCTGTGGTTTATGCTCTACTATGAGAAAGTTTCACAAGTTATATCAACATAAGTAGAGTGACAGCTATGCCTTTAAAGATTTTCAGTTTAGTATAACACAGGCTGAAATTGAGATGTGATGAAATGCAATGCCACAGCTTTAAAAGCACACCTTACTCTGAAAACTTAGTCTTCCTATGGAAACAAGCCTTCCTGAGTGACCCTACAGAGCATGTGCTGGCCCACATTTCTTCAGGAGGGTTTAATTAAGCATCATTTAATTAATGATTATTCGAGGAGCAGTTGGAGAAATGTGTGTCCATCATTTCAAGGCAGTGTCATTCATAGGAAGAAATGCAGGAGAATAGTTGTAAGATATAAAAAAATAGTGCTCTTTTACTTTACTCACTGTGTCTTGTCTTTGACGGGAGGATGTTCCCTAGCCCCTAATGGTATCATACAGAAAAGGGTAAGTGTGTTCAGCAACCTGTTCATACAGAAAATCATGCTTTCCTTCTGGATTTAATGTAAATACAGACCTGTTTGGGCACTCACTAAAAGAAGACTAAGCAATCAGCTCAAATTTGGTGTGACTTCCCTGTTCTGAATTGAATCACAACATCGAGAGTTTCTCCATCTTGGCTTTTGCCTCTCTGTTACCTACTATAAAGAACAGGTCCTGGTATATGATGTATACCTTTTCCATGCTATTTCTGAAACTCTAATTTTTTTTTCAGGAAAGAAGGGAGTTGTTTCCATTTTACAATGCTTGAAATACGCAGGCAGATTATAGAAGCCTTATTTTCTTACTCCTTCTCTTGAAGATACATATTTGTTTGCCATCATTGGTCTTGATGATGTATGTTCCTCTGTTTCCATCACTGAAATAAATAAATAAATGCCCAAGTAAGCACAGGCACCAAAATAATCCAAGCAGATAAATTTCAACTCCCAAAACCACATCTACCACCTGTACCAAGTCTCCCGCAACAGCTTCCCAGCTGATTCACATTTGACAAACAGCAATTGAGAATGGTCCAACACTCTGAACTTCTGAGGACATTGAGGGTATCTGTGG
This sequence comes from Aramus guarauna, assembly GCA_013400195.1. Taxonomy (NCBI): domain Eukaryota; kingdom Metazoa; phylum Chordata; class Aves; order Gruiformes; family Aramidae; genus Aramus; species Aramus guarauna. Next base: position 15,141 of record VXBL01001360.1, read on the forward strand.
TGTCATGCTTTTCAGTAGCAGCTGTAGCAAAATAAATTACATATCGTGTTGCATATGCTAGCTGGATGCCTGCCCATGATGCCTTGCCCTCCACTCTCACAACATTAAACAAAAAACTACAAAAAAAGGCAACACTGCATGACATTAGCATTATTTTCCAAAACCTGAGAAGATAATTGAGTGCTTCCTGCTAATTTCAGAGACAAATGTTCATCTGCACTTTAAAAGATGTGTCCACTAGAAGCACGTTTCACATCCTTGTCAGCTGATTTTCAGGTGCAACGTAATGTAAAGTAAGTGACATGGTTAGATGCCTTCCTTACGTAAAAAGATAAGCTGCAACCCAAAGCTACATTGGAAATTAAAGTCCTGTTAAGAATATACCTACGAATGATAATCATAGGCCTCCTGTAACACCGGCTGGAGATGACTTATACGCTGTGGTACGACGCAACAGTTCCCAGCTAAGGATCTTGAACATTGTTCCAGGTCTGCAGGAAAGACTTTGTGAAGTAAAATATGAGATGCTGATGGAAAGGAGAAGTGGTTTTTCACAGGCTTTCCCAGCTATGAAGTAATCTGTAGAGTTATCAGTTGGAAATAACCACAGCCTCATGACACACTAGAAGTCTGTAACCAGAAATATTTGCGAAACCCTCTTCTTCCTTTTTTATCAACTCAGAGAAACTATTAAAGTCAATGACTTCACTAAAATGGAAAAAGTAAACAGTTAATTCTGAAATACGGCTCCATAACACCTTTTCTCAGAGACCTCAGATGACTTTCTTCAGAACTGACAGGTTCAAAGGAGCAATATTCACCACTCCTGCAACTTCTCCTGTTCAACACTCTTTCCTCCTCAGTTCTCAAGACAGAGGTAGAAAAAACTGAAAGGAAAAAGAGGAAAAGATCCAAGAAAGAAGATGAAAAATTTGAGAACTGGAGTGGGGAGGATGAGGAATAAGAGAGAGAAAAGAAATCAATAGAATAAAACATAATTATCAATCCTATACACAGCTTTTTTGATCCACACACTCAAAGCTATGCATAGCTGCTTTAATTACCAAAGAGTGGTTTGCAAGCTTAAAATCAGATCCATGTGGTTGCAAAATAAAGAAGTTGAGATCAGTACTGGAAAACAGTCAGCCTTATCTAATCCATCATTAATTAAACCTGTGCTGGAATATCTATTTAGATCAGGTCCCTCAGATGAGTGCTACTTCAGAATTCAAAAAGAAGATTTAACTTCACCTGCAAGTGCTGTGCAGTTACTCAGAAAAAAAACCAAAACACTCTCTCACTTTCAGTGGGAGTGCTTAGGTAGGGGGGTTATACTGCAACAGCTAATTTAAAATAGCCGCTTGGCAATTAAGTCATACTAATTTTCAGTGACAGTAGAGCTTATGGGGCCTTTTTGTGTACCATAACGCTCCTAATACTAAACCTCTACCGCATTAAAATTAAAGGCATCTTCTGATATTTTTTATCATTTTTATGTACTGTTGTTGTGGATGTAACTTGCATAATGAAAGCTTATTTTCTTTCTGAGAAGACAGTGGGAAGAATCTCCTAGAACACTTCTGCATAACTGAAAAACTGGGGGAAAATATCCCCACTTTCTCCATTGTAAAATATGACTTTTCCTGCTTTCTTAAATTGAATGAAAGTTAGAATCCCAGAATTTTAAAGCTCCGTTGCATAACTCTAATGTTCCTAGTCAGGTGTGGAAAATATTAATATTTATACATACAAAAAGGTTTATAAACATGGTTAATAGAGATTCTGCCAGAGTGTTCAGACTGCTTTGTATCAGAAATTTAAATTGTAAAATTCTTAGTGTAACCATGAATCTCAGATTAAAAATGATGTCTTGACAATTTTCCAATCTGCCACCCAGCAGCACCAAGAAGAAAAGCCCAAGTATCTCCACAACCCATGCTGTGTGACTCTCCATGAGTTGGATCACGTGCAAGGGGGACATTGGGACTGTTAGGGGAATTTGGGGAAAACAGCTGGAAATCCACCTCCATCTGCCCCAGCAGAGCATCCCGGCAGCTCTCTCACACAGCAGGAGCGAGGGAAACCCGGGAGAATTTGCACCGCTGGGTGCGAGGTGCCAGCACCCAGGAAAGCGGCAGAAAGAAGGAACAGAGAGAAAGAAGGAAGCAGAGACAGCACAGGGACCGACAGACCCCACAACAGCGTTGGGAGCCCTAGGTGACAAAATGTGAACCAAACACGGTGCCACTGCTGTGTCCCAATCCACATCCCCTTGACTCAGTCAAATAGGTGTAGCCAACATGTGCAGCCCACACCAAGCAGACACAGGGAACGTTGACTGCCAGCAAGGGACCCAAAAAAGATTATAGAGCTCCTCATGGGAACAGAATAAAGACTGGAAATATTTTCAGAATTGGGACCATAGCTAATAATCATGCTTATGAGGCATGTGAACAATGCCATTAATAACACGCTTTAATTTTTGGTCAGCACTGAAGCACTCAGATGGATTAGATAATCATTGTAGATCCCTTCCAACTGAAATATTCTATTCTATTCTATTCTATTCTATTCTATTCTATTCTATTCTAT
>VXBL01001360.1:30496-56742 GCA_013400195.1 Aramus guarauna
CTGTCCCTCCCAAAGCTTTATCTGCCAAACCTGAGGACTTAACTGCTTGGACCTTGAGCCCCTTGAGAGGCAGTCCTGTCTGTGGGAAGGTAAGATGCTCTGAGGTGTCTGCAGCAAGTTGGGCACTGGTGATTTATCAAGATAGATAGAGGTGACAAGGTCAGAAGGCACTCGACAAAGTGGTCTTTGCAAAATACTGGTTAAACCTAAAATAAACTTTCCAGCTTCCCAGAGTAGTGTCATATGCTGCTGTATCATGGGATACATTAACAAAAATTGGAATTTCTAGTTTGAAAAGCTCAAGCTCTTAATGTGTTTACACCAATATCATTAAGTCTTAATGTTTCCCTCTGCTAGGAGACCATATCTGCAAAACCCTCAGGTGTTAAAGGAAAAAAGGGGAAATTGCTTGATAGCATGCTCCAGCGCTGAATGCTCCAAGTTCATGCCAAACTTAGCCACGTATGTTGTGGGGAGGAAAGCAGGGTGTTCTGTATGGCTTCTGCCCCCAGAATGGATGGGTTGTTTCTCAAGTACAGAGTGACTGTTTTCTGCAGTGGTACAGATCCTTTGTCAGTTAAGCTTTCATGCAGTGAGATAAAAGAAAGCAGGGTGTCAGATACTGTGACACACCTGTAGATATGCTCTGAGGCCAACCCACACAGCTTGCAAGGGGAAGACTGGAGCAATGGAAAGGGCTGACTTTGGAGAAGGTGCTTATCAGCGTGGGGCTGGAGGGGTGGAGGAGGGAAGTCCTGCACAGGAGGCTTGTTAGAGAAGATGCAGGACTGCAGAAGGCACAGACCAAAAAGGCTGTGTTTCCCTGTTGTAACAGGCAGACAGATGCTTGCAGGGGTAGAGCCGTTGAGGGCAATGGGGGTGTGTTTGCACGCGATAACAAAAAAGTGACAAGAAGCCTCCATAAGATTAGAGGAGGAATGACTAGAGACTTTTAGCCTTGCTTAGCATATGTCCGCTGCAGCCATAGGACGGAGGTAAGTCAAGCAGAAGTGAGCTGGGAGCTGCAAGATTCCTAGTAGTGCCTAGGGAAAACACAAGGAAGCCTAGCTAGGGATGTCGGTAGCATACTTGTGCCAGGACATGCTGCTACTGGAGAATCACTGTCACAAACTTTTCCAATACAGTGAGTGAATAGTACCCTTTAACTTCACATTTGGGTCAGATGGTAAAAAAGTCTTCTGAGTTCCCTTTCCTGTATTTTTTTACTACAGAAACATATGTCTTACATGTTTTGTAAGCACACAAACCTGCTTCTTTCTTAGTTTCGTAGGTTTTTGCACAAAGTCACTACCTTTAGGAAGAGAGACAGCCTTATTCTTTTTCTGTTAAACTTCTTTCAGTACAGGATAGATCTACTTAAAAATATCCTGTATTACTCAACCCCTGTGACAAAACAGGTCTGTTAGATGGGGAAAACACTTGGATTAAAAACCCAACAACCAGCTCTTCAGGGGATCTGCTTCCACACAGCCTGGGCGGGGTGGGGAGGGCTTGCAGCCTTTCCCAGGGAGGAGAAACAACATCTACCCAAAACTACCCCAATGCAGCTGCCAAAACCTGCTGGCGCAGCACGGGTGAGCGGAGAGGCGGCTGCGTGCCGGCCTCCAGTGTGCCCGGCTGGTCTGAGATGCTGCCAAGTGCAGCGGGTGCCTGTGGGGCTGTGCTCCGCTCTTCCATGCGGGCATTGGTGCCCTGGTCTCTGTCTCTTTCATGAAAACTCAAAAGTTTCAAATTACTCTCTTGCCTGCTGCTTTAAAACTGCCTGTTTTGTTTTTTTTTTTTTAGTTCAGTGGTCATTGTGGGTAGGAAGAGCATAAACTGAGAACACAAGTTTGCTTTCCTTAAGAAACCAAGACAAAAAGTCACTTTTTCTTGCAAGGAGGAGCTGCTTTTTTCCTGGTTCACCATGGAGAGAATTACCACTTTAATTCTGCAATTTTTTTTAGTGACATGGAGCAGTTCACTGACATCAAGTATTATCATTATTCTGTGATCCCAAAAGAAGTCTCTTGCCTCCCTGTGATAATAACTTTACTCACAGGATGACTGCTTTTCCAAGGAGAAAGCATGACACTTAACCCTCCCCTCTCCCTACCCAGAGTTGTCTGCTTTTTTTAAAAGGAGCCATATTGTCAGCTCTCCCTAAAGTTAACTAACCAGTTTTTCTCAGTGATCATTAACTGAGCCTTCTGCTTTGCTTGAACTTGTAAGATTATTTTACGCAGCTCTACAGTTGCTTCACAATTGAGTAGTCTGGCCTTAAAGGTCTGCTGGGGGATCGGCTCTGGGTTTGAGTTTTACAGCCCTTTGCTGTGCCCTGCTCTGTTTGCAGCACTGCCGTGGGCTCTCCAACACTGAGGCTTGTCAACCACAAGCGTAGGTAGGTGCAGACAGCTGGGTGTGCTTTGCCTTGTGGCTTTGTAACCTGTGAGTTCCTAGCAAAACAAGAGGCTGTAGCTTTCTTTTCCTAAGGTTCCAGACTGGGATGTCTATAAAAGCTGTTTGACCCGGGAAAGTGAGTCTGAGTATTGTTAAATACCAGGTGACCTGACTGTAGGCTGGAGGCAGTGCATGAGTTGTTTTCCATCACTAAGTCCTTCTGACTTTTTGAACTAAGGCTCTGAAGCAAGATGAGGTTGTGAAGGCTTTAAGTGATGCTGCAGTAGTGAGTGTGGATAGAGCAGCACCCCTTCTCTCTGCCAGTCCCCCTGTTGCACCTCTCCCTTCCCTTGGGGCACTGCTGCGGAACAGTCATAACGCTGTTGTGACATACTATGTGCTACCAGGGTTCTTCGGCATAACTTAACATTATTTTGTCAGCGTAGCCTTAACAAGGAAAGTGGTAGGTATGTGCAGGCTTTGTTCTTGCTGTGTGCTTTGTGAGTAAGGCTGTGCCTACGCAACAACAGAGTGCCTTTTGCATAGGTCTGGAAACCTCCATATGGGTTTGGCTCTATGCATTGTGTATCACTTCATCTTTTTCCCACCTAAAACCCTGCAGCTCCTCTTTGAGGCAGGCTTGAGAGTCAGGTGCCTGCTATACAAGAAATGCTGGTTTTTCTGGCACTGCTGGCTTCCTGCAGGAATTGACCCTCTTGCTTTTCTTCACTGACACCTGAGTCCCTTTAACACTTCAGCTGGGATGCTTTCTGCTGAGAAGCTACAAGGGATATACCTTCCCTTAAACCCTTGCTTAGCTCCATCATCTTTGTCCTGTGTGAATCTTCAAACTTTTTTTATTTCAGAAGAGCGAGCCCAGGAGGTTAGCAAAAAGAGCCGTGGCCAGCAGAGCTGTGCCTGCCTTCAGCAAGCCCAAGCACTCCTGCCTCGCGAAGAAAGGGCTCTCGGGCTCCCCGTGGGGAGAATGTGAGGCCGGGAGAGTTTGGCTTGGTGTGGAAAGAGTGCACCCATGGGTGCTGTCTGTGGGAAAGCCTTCCACATTCTTACTGAAAACTAACATTTTAAAGTAAACACTTTCTGGTTTCTTGGAGGTGAATCAAGAATGTTGTTCCCTGTTGGAAGGAACTTCTTATCAGAGATAAGGCTTTGTTTTTTTCTTCTTCATGCATGCTTAGCCTCACCAAAGCTCCAGACCTTCTAAGCTTATTGCTCACTCTTAAATTTTTAATGTCTGCTGCAACATGTGGTATTTCTGTCCTCATCTCACTTTTGTAGAGCTTTCTTGATAGTTAAATGGCCTTCAAAGGAGAAAAGAACTGAAAGTTGGAGAGTGTGCCTCTAGTTTTTCCTGGTTTCTTTTTTCTTTTTTGCCTACAAGACTACCCCAGGTTTTTTCTTTTTGAAGTGGGAAGGATTCAGTCTGTTAAAAGCAAACTGTTAGCATTTGCCTTACCAGAGTGCAATTCCCTCTTTCTTGCAACACTTCTCTGGTGCCTCTGCCAGATGTTTCATCCAGAAGCTAATTTATACGCACAGTGACTTGCTGTAAACACAGGCACCAATGTTAAGAGGAACCTGGAGGCACACAGGCAGAGATGATAATAAAATAAAACTAAATATTATCTAAAATTTGATTGCATTGTTCCAGATCAGCACACAGCGATGTTGCTATTTCAGCAGCCTGTATTTTCTTCCTGTGTGGTAACTTACTGGATGGGTTTTACCCTGTTTGGCAAGAAGGAGCAGTCTTGCTAAACTCTATACTGTGATATGCTGAAGTCTTACCAGTCTGTTTAATGTGCTCAAACTTTTAGCTGGCCTTACAAGGCACTTTTTCTTGTCCTTCAGTGTGAAGATTTAAGATCACTAAGCCATACAGTGTTGCCCAGAATAAAACAATGAGTGGAGGGGTCAGTGGAAATACTGACACTTGGTGTTTCGGTAAACTTTGAGTATTTTCAGTAAAGAACAAGAAAGACATTGTTCTCGTATGGCGTGGTAGTTTAATCTGTGAATGCATCTGTCAACGAGAGGCCTTGTGTCAGGAACTAAGTTTGTTCTTATTTTGGTATCTCCATCCTTTTATGCTGGTTCTTTGAGGGTCACCACCTCTTTAAATAAGAGCTGTATCCTGTGTTTACTTCTGATGTAGTTACTATTGCAGGGGTGAATGTATTAATTGGTATTATTTAACAAGGCTTGTTCTTACAGCTTGCAGGGACAGCAGTTCTTGCGATTGGATTATGGCTTCGGTTTGATTCACAGACCAAAAGCATCTTTGAACTGGAATCCAACAACACGACGTTTTACACTGGTAAGTTAGCAGATGGCTTGGGGTGATGGATCACACTTTTTTGCACCTGGATTTCCTGACTGCTTAAACCTTCATCTTCCTTGAAGGCTAAAGACAAAACAGCCCTAAACAGCCCTGGTGAGGCAGAGAGCAGCTTCCCCTGGCTGGTGCAGAGGGCCAACCTCTGCTGTGAGCTCCTGTGCAGACAGCATCAGCGTCACGCTGTGTAAGAAGTCAAGAAATGACTAAAGTTCCTCTTTAGGTGCTGTTGGGTAAGCATTTTGTAATCCCAGGGGCTCCTGCTAGATGTGGAGGATGTCTCTTCTGGATGCTTCTCACAAGGAGTCAAAGTTTCACTCTAAACTGAGTAGTCATGGGTGACATCAATAACTAATGCCTTCCCCCAAAGTGACAAACCTAAGTTACCCAAAACCACAACTCTATAGTCTCATCTCTCTGCATATGTACTGTTGTCTAACTCTTACAGCCCTTTGTATGCTGATTTATACTGAACGTAATGGAAAGGATGCACAAATATTTTGGTCTATATGAGCAATTATTACAGGCAACCTAGATCAATGTAGCTTTAGTTAGGCTGGCTGGAAGTTATTCATAAATAATTTCTGGTCTTAGAGGATCCTAGTCTAGGCTTTCCACAGGGAAAGCCTGGGACAACTTGATTACCAGTTAGGATTTCAAACACACATGTTTTTGGCTTGCTATTATAATGTCTTAGGAGTTCCTACTGGAATTGGGTTTTATCCTAACTGTAAGACTTCGATTTCTACAGTTGCTTTTAGACTTGGGCATAGGAACACGTGCTTCTTTGGTTGTCATCTGTGGGTGCTCAAACCCTTTTTGAAACCAAGTAGCTGAGTTTGGAGACCTCTAACAATTGGGAACAAAGCTAATTCAAATACGTTCCTTTCTTGCCTATGTCTGTCATCTTTGATTTGGACAATCCTTATACATATTTCACATCCCTGTAGTACCTAGACTTGCCGTGTCCTGTATGGCATCGCTTGTTAGCCATCCACAGCATGGTTAGGCTGGTCTTTCTCTTGCTGAGGAAAGTGGCTCTTCTGCTGAGCTACTTGATCGGTCACAACATCTGAAGTGATGTCTAAAGGGTCACCATACAGACTGTGTCAGGCGTGCTGGTAGGTGCAACTGCAGTTGCAGCCCTTTGTACCAGGGTAGCCTGTGCCTACGGGGAGTACTGTTAGGAATGATGAGTTAGGCTTATTAGAGACTATAGTTGAGAATATTGAAATACCTGTGTGACTCCATGGAGAGACCACAGGCATGGAGATGGCTTATCTGTGTGAGAGCTTGTATTTCACCCTTTGGTATGCTGGTGTGGTAGCAAATTGGGTGGTTCTTGCTGCTGTCACGAAGATTTCCAGATGCTTTTAACTGGACCTTGGAAAGGGAGCAGAAATCTAAACTTAGCCATTGAGCTGAATATTTAACAAGTCTTACTCAGGGTTGCCTAAAACCACTCCTTCACCTCCTAAAGCATGAAAGTTTTATGTTTTGATAATTAAGCTACTGGCTGAATGCAGCAAAACAGTGAAACAAACCTACTTGAAATTTCTGTACGTTAAACTGAGTCTTAAAAAGAGATTTAATAGGAACTACTGTTTTGACATATTTTTCTGGGAGTAGTTACTAACTGCAGTTTCCAATGGGAAGTTGAAAGAATCTGTCAAGTTACACCTAGTAACAAAGCAAGCTACCTCAACATCTTCCTATATTACTAAAAATAAACTGAAATAAGAAGTTCTGATGGACTCTTTTTCAAAATGGAAAAATTTAAGCTGGGGTGAAAAAAAATTGGTGCTGGAATTTCCTGCTGATAAGAAATGTCAGACTTAATCGCTTATATATGCTTAATCAAGTAGATGTTTATTTTGGCAGCTAATGTTATCACTTTGTATCTAGACAGTATCATTTGCAAATGCTTATGTATGGCTTTCTTTAAATAGTATTGCTTGGGTCTCTGAAGGCCAAGACTGTATTTTTGTCTATATTGACAGAAATGCCATACTAATTCTACATGCTTTGTGTCAGTTCTCTCATGTTTCACCACTCTGGTAATACTGTCTTGCCATCCTTTGGGAGTTTTGCTTGCTAAGTCTTACTGCGCTCACTAGCTAGCAGCTGTAATGCTTAAGCTGGCAGTTCCCAAGTTTAGGAGGAGAGGATTGGGCATAAATGGAGTCTTTTAGCCCAGAAATATTTGCCCTCTATGCTCCAACACACTACTTAAATTCTGGGAGGAATGGTCTACCGGCTCAGCCACTTGATACGGTTTGAAGTAGTATCTGCTTTGGCAAAAGCAGAAAATGCTGAGTTTCTTGTAGTTAGGATCTCAAGTTAAGTAGCTGAAGTGTAGACTTGTACCACCATGACTGATGGAATACTTCAGTGTTTCCTGATGGTAAAGCATGGTAGGAAAGCATTTAAAGCCTTATGACGGATGACTCTGATGCCTTTTAATACCCATTCTCCTAGAGGTAGCATGCTTCAAGAATTCTCAGATGTTGATAAATCACTAGTTCCAGCTGTCTCTAACTGCAACACACTCTTCATCCGAAGATAAGTTGATAACTCTCTGAGCCAGTTTTAAAATGTGTCTTATGGTTTGTCATAAATAGCATTGTCTTGCCTGTTTTCTAAAATTTGCGAAACTGCAGTAGCAGTATGCATTGATTGTTGTAAGTTGAAGTTTTTATTAATACATTTCCCCACAAGTTGAGATGTTTGCTTTGAAAATCAAGCACAGCCCTTATTTTTTTGGTTGGAATACCTCAGTAAAACTTACACCTTGGCAAAAGCTATGAATGCTATTTGTGGAGCAACTAATTTTATACCTTGCTGCTGAGGTCTCAACTAACCTGTATACATGTCTCTTTTTCCCTCCCTAGGGGTTTACATCCTTATTGGAGCTGGTGCACTTATGATGCTGGTTGGTTTCTTGGGATGCTGTGGTGCATTGCAAGAATCTCAATGTATGCTTGGCCTGGTAAGTGTTCAGGGTAGTGTTTAAATTTTTAGCAGCTTGATGAGAAAGGGAGGAAAATATTACTATGCAGTTAAAGGGCAGCAGATGCTGATTGTTCTGGCTCCACAATGTTTAAACTCATGGTCACCTACATAATTCTAAAATGTTAAATAAGTTTCCATTTCTGGCCCTAAATCCAAATGTCCATTTTGTATTTGATTACAGGATGGCTTCAGGAGTTAGTGAGATATTCAGACATTGAAGTATCAAGAGTGAGAGTATGTGTGAACAAAGAACGAAAATATTGATGAGTAATACTGTTTATTGAACAGTTTGCACAGCCTTGAGAGTTCAGGACAATCTTTAATCTTTGAGACCAGAACTGTGGTATTTGATCCTTGAAACAAAAAGCCTCTACTGTTCGTAATCACAGGATGAGCTCCTCTAGTTGACAACTGCTCTGCAAGCCAATTATTGGAGAGCAGCTTCATTGTTTTCAGACTGGAGGGGCCAGTGGAGTTTACTGGGTTCATGCACATCTGTACTCTTGTGGAACTACTCATCCAAACAACCAGAGGACTTAGTTAATAAAACACTACTACTATAGCTGGTGAAAGAACAATTCCCTTTCTGTGTCACGGAAGAAGTTAATTTTCTGTATTTCTTGCAAAATGATGCCTCTAGACCTTTGCTGTAATTGTGAACATCTCTCTTTAAAGTGCCTTTAAATGCCAGTGATGTTTTGGACCTGGTAGTCAATTAAACAGAGATGACACTGTTGTTTATATTTTATGGGATACGCAACAAAGTGACCATTGGCTCTCTGGGAGCTGATGGCAAGCTAGGTATTAGGTAATGATTCTTAAAGCAATAAGGGTGACAAACCAGAGAAAAGAATTAGCGTCAACTGTTGTGATGTGTCTGAGTGACCTGGCCAGCTTCAAAGTCTGAGTGAAGAAATGATTGGTTTTAATTAACACTGATCAAAAAGGAGGATTTCTGCTTGGCAAACATGGCCAGGCTTTCCGACGCTCCTGGGAAGAAGTGCTGACCTAGTGCAGTGTATCTTTCTTAGTCTTACCAGCATTTCAGACCTCCAACTGAAAACTGTTTGAGGGATGGTTCTTGCAAGGCTGAAGGCTGGAGACTGGACAAGCTTGCAGTATATATGCATGATGCTGTTTTGTGGTCCTGTGATCTTAATGATGTGGTCTTTCTTTTCTAGTTCTTCGTCTTCCTTTTTGTGATTTTTGCCCTTGAAATTGCTGCTGCAATCTGGGGATTTGCAAATAAGGAAAAGGTAGGTTGCTCTTAAAAGTTGGTAGGGTGGTGGGATGCTGAACAGGTTGCCCAGAGAAGTTGTGGATGCCCCCTCATTGGAAGTGTTTGAAGTCAGGCTGGGTAGGGCTTAGAGCAACCTGATCTAGGGAAAGATGTCCCTGCCTATGGTGGGGTGGTTGGACTACATGAGCTTTGAAGGTCCTTTCTAACCCAAACCATTCTGCAATTCTATGACTGTGCCTATGGAAAGTTAGCAGTCTACTGAAAACCAATACTAGTCAAATCCTGATTACCTAGGGAATTTGAGGGAGAGGAAGAAGATGCTTTCTAGTAAAACAATACAAGAAATAAAACTCTAAAATTTAAGACTGCAGCAGAAAATCCGGAATCCAAGATGCTGCTTCATGCTAGAGATGCCCTCCAGGCAGTACCAGCTGAGCTGTGAAGCAAAACAGGCCATCAGTGAAGCTTTACCACTTCTAGATAAGAGCTAGGTCAGACACGGGCTGAATGTTTCTGCTGCATCTAAAACATGACTGATCTGGGCTGTCCCCTTACAAGCAGTCCAGATTTTGTCTTGTTTCAAAATAAAGTTGCTTGGTGATCAGGATTGCTTTTCTGCCTGTATTACACAACAGGGGAATATAGCAGCTTCTGGGGTATAGAAATGAATAGAGAATACTTTTATGTAACCAATGGGCAAAGACTTGGTTCTCTCATTGGACCTAGAAGATCAGAGCTTTGGAAGGGAAACTCTGAGTCTTACCTGTTTAGGTGTGGCTTTTAAGGTGAGTGTACCAGTTAGGCTCACCTGTTCCGGGTGAGAAATGCTGTCCACCCTCTGTTTGTACATGTCAAAAGGATGGGTATTGTAGATTACAGAATTTTTAATGACTGTCTTACTTGAAATGAGTTTTCCTTAATTAATGTTAAGGTTAGACAGTAATACACCACAACTCTTTGATACTTTGTAGGTTATTGAAGAGTTAAAGGACTTCTACATGGAAGCCTATGGAAAGAGATCTCAAGCACCTGCCAGAGAGACCCTGAAAGCATTTCAGTTAGCTGTAAGTACATGGTTATCCTTAAACTTGACAGTAATGTAGCTTGTTTGTGCTGTTCTCCTTCTCATCCAGTCCCATGTACAAATCTAGTACCTTTAACTAGAAGACAGCAAGGGAGTGTTAGTAACAAATTGCAGAGAAGGTATTTTTGTGTCGTATTAGTGAATGCAATACGATTTTTTTTGTCCCTTTGATCCTCTGAAATGCATAGAACTTTCTTGTTTTCCTACAACTCAGAAGCAAGCTAGGAAACTCCAGATCTGTGGCACTGATCTAGAGGCACCATAGTATGCATACCTGCATGTCTGTAAGCAGTACAAGCTGTCACCAAGCCTGATGTGTGTATGCTTAAGGAGACCTAGCTTTTTCCTTCTGTAATCTTGTCCTTTAATGTGATAAGGCTTCTTAAAATTAGGTCTATAGCAGTCGCGTTGGCAGAACTTCTAAGCAAATTTGCATAAAGTCTGTAATAAAACCTAATGTAATCTATTTTCCTTTTTACCAAATACAGAGCAAAAAGAAGGATTATTTAACCTGGTTCTCTTTTCCTGTTTTCTCTTGTAGCTAGACTGCTGTGGTCTTACAGGAGTTATTGAGCAGCAGTTCATGGACACATGTCCAAAGAAGACCCTAGCCGAGTCGATTTCTACAATGGTAATGCATGTCTTAATTCACTAAAAGCTCTGCCCTATGAGTAGAATGAGAAACAAGTTTCTGAATAAACCCTTCCAGTCTATGGGAAATTCCCATGTCGTGCTTACTTAGCAACCTATCTCTATGATCAGTCTGGTTGTGGAAAATCAACATACTGTTACTATGGAAAGAACAAGCAGGGTCAGCAGGAAATGTGAACTTGCACAGGGAAATGTGTAGGCTGCATGTTGCTGAACTCATGGTCATCATGGACAGCATAAGGCAAAAACTTCACCTAAAAAAAATCTCTGGAGACCTCTGTTCTCCTGGCTGCTACTGCCACCAAACACTTTCCTGGTGCTACACGGGAGCTGTTGCCTTCCCTTTTGGTTGGAGAGAAGTAGAGCATGGGGTGGGAGCAGGTCTGAAGCTTTAGCAAGGAAAATGAGAGGGGATAATGCATTGGTGGCCTGTTCAGGTGAGCGTGTCACTGAAGCCAGTTCTCTGAATCAGATTTCCCTGTTGAAATATTGCTGCAAAGGTGCCTGTGTGCCACAGATAGAGGAGAGGAGTCTTTTATAGTTCCTAATTACCCATTTTCCTGTTAAAACTGTCTTGTGCTCTTGCTTCATGGTCCAGCAGCCTTTATGGGCTTCCCCGTAGAAAACAAGATTCTCACGATGCAGGAGTTCAGTTAATCACTTGATTATTTTTTCACATTTCTTGTGCTCTTCCTTTCACTACAGATGACGCTGTACCTTCAAATATCTGACCACATGAGACATTTCAATGTGTATCTTTAGTCCTGTCTATACAATCTGCTATGAGTTAGACTATATGGGAGTAGCTGAGGCAGCATGCAGGTTTTATTGTTTGCTTTTATTTTAAGTGTGTTTTAGCTTCATCTGAGTTAATCTTGTGATATGTTTATGGTCTAGTCCCAACTGTAGAAAAAAACCACAGTAGACTGCAAAATTAAAGGGTTGTAATGGTGTGGCTGATCTGTGTGCATCTGTAAGAAGTAGTACTTTATTGATGTTCTGATTTAACTGATTAATTCTTACCAGTATATCACTTTAATCTTCTATTCAGTCTTTCCTTCTGGACTGGATAAAGAACAATTAAAGTTGTTTTCAGTAGCTCACTGTGCTCTGCTAGAATAAGTAGGACAGGAGTTGGGATGAGACTTTGACCAGCTACCAGGCTTTTTAAAGATTTATAAGTCTGTAAAAGTTCCTCATTGTTTTTCTTGGCTACCATGTGCTTTTGCTGGGGAAAGGACTGTACTTAAATTTTTCTTTAGTTGTGATGGTGTAATTGGTTGTCCTGGGAGCTTCAGACTGGCACTGCTATGAATCTACACATAGCCTAGCATGTATGCAGGCACTGAAGAAATCCTGCCATTCCCATGTGTTCATAAGGTGTCTGCAAAATTACAGTAGCAATTGGAAATACCAAGAGTGGCTTGAAATCTATTTTGAGAAGGACTGAGCAATACAGCAGCTTAAATGCTGACAGCCATTAGTAACAAGCCAAGTCTGGTACAACTGCTGTTGGTCCTGACCTACCTGATCAACTGCAGGTGGTTGAGAAGGGAATTGTGCTGTAGCCAAGGTGCAGTTAAGATGTTTAGATACTTGAGAGCAGATTTAAACTTCAACTTTCATGTTGGAACATCCCTGGCTGTCTTGTTAAAGATGTGAAAATAAAGGCTAGTTCTAAGCAGCTTTTGAAAGATGAGTCTTCATCTCTAATGCAAGCAGATTTGGTCAAAGGTGTAGCATCAGTCAGCAGAATGAGCTCAAACAAGCAGAAACAAAGCTTTCTTATGTGTGAAACACTAATGAAGAGTCTGTTTCTTTTCAGTCATGCCCTGCTGCCATCGATGATGTCTTCAATTCGAAACTGAATGTGATTGGAGCAGTTGGCCTTGGCATTGCTGTAATAATGGTGAGCTTCCAGATTTAGAGGGTAGCTGTATGGCAAAAGGGTACTTAGAGCAGAAGTCTGAACGGTGCCTGGCATGACAGTTCTACAAGCACCAGCAGGATCAGGGTGTGTGCTGCGGGGCCCCAAGGCGGTGCAGAGGGTGGTGTGCCTTGGACCTCCCTGCTGCTGCTCTGCATTAGGATCTGCCTCCTTTTTAGCAGTGGTGAGGTTGTATTGGTAGTATGTGTGTATATACACAGAGGGTGAAGATGTATTGGTCGTGTTAATGCTTCTTAATCCTAGGTATCTCTTGGGGATTCTTGGTTTTTGTTTCCTTTATAACAATTGAAGATTCTGCTAGGGAACTGAAATAGCAATGCTAGTAAAATTCATGCTTGACTTCTCTGGAGGAAAGTAGACATGGATGCAAATATGCTGGGATGATCAAAGATTTCTTAGGAGATACAACAGTGGTTTATAGCTGATCTATTTTTGAAGTATTGAGGGTGAAGGGATTGGTGAGAATGGACTGAAACTTGAGGGTGGAGGGCAGGTGTACAAACTGCAGATGCTGCTAACATGGCATCTGGGCCAGGAACAGCAACTATGCTGGTTGCTGTGTTTATAGAAGAAGGTGCTTTGATCCACTGATTCTAATGTGTTTGCTTTCTTTGCAGATTTTCGGCATGATATTCAGTATGGTTCTCTGCTGTGCTATCCGCAAAAACAGAGAAATGGTCTAAGAGCTAAAAACCCAAGACTGCTGCACTATAAAAAAAATCTGTCATTAACTTTAGCGTTCTGAAAGCATTTCTAAAAAGTTATATATTTGTTACCTTTTTAATGCTTTATTTGGTACTGATGTAGGTTTGCTTTTTGTGTTATAGGTTAAAATGATAAAGGTATATCTGACTCAAGACAAATACTGTACATAAAATATCTGACTTTCTTAAAACTTATGTAATTTGGATGTAATTTATGTTGAAGACAATTTGATACTTAATAAAGAATAAGATGTATTTAGGTTTGTGGGGGAGAAGAAATTTTACTATGTTTATTGATCATACTGTTTG
Source organism: Aramus guarauna (assembly GCA_013400195.1). Taxonomy (NCBI): domain Eukaryota; kingdom Metazoa; phylum Chordata; class Aves; order Gruiformes; family Aramidae; genus Aramus; species Aramus guarauna. The sequence goes on from VXBL01001360.1 coordinate 44,198, forward strand.
ATGCGTAGCATGGAGTTGAACTTGCATAACATGTTGAGTGTTAAATCACTAGGGATTTAATATAAAGCAGGAAATAACTCTTATGCCAATGCTGTATTTGAAGGGAATTCAAGTAATACAAAAGATGCCTGTCAGAACATGTTTGGGAAGATATCATCATTCCTCCTTTCCTTGGTGTGTGCGAACAAAAGTAGTTCTTAATTATATTCCTAAAATGTTACTGCTGTAACATTTTTATTTTCCTCTTCATGCAGGATGACTGTTACACTGGTGATATGCAGGGGGTAGTACTTTGGTGCCAACAGGCTGGGCTCTACCCTGCAGCCAACTGGGCTTTCTTACATCAGCCTGTCTGCTGACATAACTATGTCCCCTGGCATCTGACATGGCCTTGGTCCCTTGTCAAGGCAGATTCCCATAGTTTATGCTCAGGACTTTTTCTCAGTGGCTGGCTTTGTGCTTTGTTTCTCCAAAGCCAGCAAAGTACAATCTCAAGGGCTTATGGCATGCGTGCCAAATCTTGGGTTTCCAAGTGGAAAAAACAAGAGTTGCATGAGAAGTTCCTGTACAGCTCTGCAGTTGCTGCTTGCAGCAGCTAGAGCTGTGGTTATCCCGTTTCAGTTTAAAAATGGATATGGGAGGGAGCAGAGATTGGTGTGGAACCCCTAGCCTAAAGAATTACCAAATTGTCCTGTACTTCTACTCTAAATGGCTTAAGTGTTCATTTTTCTCTAAAATATCTTCTGATGGGGGCTGCCTATGGATTTGGATCCTTCCCAGCAAGTGGATGTGCTATACCTGTATCTGGTGTTCCCCTACTGTAGTATCTCAGCTGTGTTCCTAGGAGCTTCTGGTCTTATGTCCTCTAGGTACTATGATGGTCTCTTAGTAGTCCTTGCTTGTTCCCACCTTTTTCTTGTAAGGAGATTGGTATTTATGAGGAATAACAGAATTGTTGAGGGTTTGGCTCTGGCTGTAGCTCTGGACTAATTCAGGAATGTATTACCCACCTTTATTACACATTGTCATTTGTCTAAAGGGTTATACAAACCGTACAGCTCTCCTCTGTAATGCATTGCACTATTCTATGTTAATGGGGCCTTAAAGTCTGGATTTAAAAAAAAAAAAAAAAACACCACAAATAACCATGCTGTTATATGTCTTAGACTGGAATGACTCCAGAACAGAGTTGATCTAATTTTCTTCCTTGCATGTATGAGAGAGTCTGGAGAGAAAAATCTAATCTCATGTGGGAATTTGAGACCTACCATGTCTCTGAGCTCTTGCAGAACTGAAGCAGAATTTTCATCTGCTGTGCAGTCCTGGGTGTGAGACTGAACCTGGCACCTGAGAGCTGGGCTGAATTGCTGCCAACTGTGTACTGAGTTTATTGCTGACTTCAACTGCCTTGGGTTTTTTTGCTCTCTATTGGCACACGTGTTCAGGTCACCAACATTTGGCTGTAGTACACCACTAGCCGTGCTTGGCAATGTCCAAGAAAATGCAATGGCTTGTAACCAGCGTGATAACTAACGTGTAGGCTCAGCACCTTATCTCATGAGATGGGTTTGGGTGATTGCTGCGGAGGAAGCTCTGAAACTGGCATCCAGGTCAACCAAATATCCAGAAGACTTTAGGTTTGTAACTTCCCCTGCTGCCATCTTCTACGGAAGCTGGATGGAGGTTTCCTGGGAGCTAGTCTTTACCTGGCAACACTACTGCCTTGACCACAGTGTTAACTGCAACACTTTGTGGCTCTGTGATGCCTGCCCTTCCCACCCATATTAAGTTTTTGAACAGTCTGTGTGTGAATTGGTGTTTTCTGAGTAATCAATGGATAGGTAAGTTATCTTTTAGCAGAGAAGAAAGAGGTACCATTCTATTACTTCAATATTACTTTCCTTTTAGCAGAAACATGAACTGCAGGTGCAAAACATGGTTGCAGTCATTCTAAGATTTGCAAGCTGGCCTGGGATGAATATTCCTCAGTAATGAATACTGATGAGCTGAATGATAATTTTTAATGTTACAAATAGCAGTTGTGACTGAATTTCCTGAAGAATTTCATTCTAAGTGATGGCAGCAAAGAAAAAAAAATCTGTAGCACTGGCTGTCCAAGCAGGGAGTGAGTTCCCATCTTCAAGTTAGGTCAGGACTGTCTTGAAGCTGGAGCAGAATGACTTGAAGTCATAGAGGCTCAGGTGAACAAAAGGGATAATACATTTTCTGGGAAACAGGAATTGGGGGAATTACAATACTGAAGGGGAAACACTCTGGGATAATGTCAGTGAGACTTTTTTTTTTTTATGCATGTGGTGTGGCAGAAGTGACTAATGTTGGTGTAATGCTTGTGAAGGGAGGGAAAACAAAGTGAGTCAGGACATGGCAAGGAAGAGGTTGTTCTGGCTTGGTGCGTCAGCAAGTACTGATGCATAAGACCTGTAGGGGAAAAAATGATCCCAGAGGTGGGTGTTAATGTCTGTGGGAGGAACAGATAGGGTAACGGCAAACATAAAATAGTAAAATACTTATTTGTCTCTTTTACACCATCCTAGTTTCCCCATCAGTAAACAGAAAGCTGTAACTATGTTAAAACCTTAAAACCTGCCTGGAATGTGAGACACCACTTCTGAAAGAGAAAGAGCTTAAGCAGCTTTATTTCCAGACACAAACAGATTTCTTCATTAAACACAGGTGCTGCCAATAGTTTGCACTGACATTGCTTAATGTAGATGTGGTTTATGGCCAAATGTGACACTGCATATTGTGCATCTGTGGGAATTGCTCGTGGATAGCAGAGCTGTGGCATCAGCAGTCCTGGTCTGGATATTTGCTTGGATTGGGATAGTAGAAGAGATGATACCTGGTAATGGGAATAAGTCCTATGTCAGGCACTAACATAAAACACTGCCTGTAATGCTGTTAAAGTTCTCATGAGCTGCTGAAACACACGTGGCGAAGTGGCAGAGTGCAGGTCCCTGCTGGGTTCTGGCTCCTGCAGCGGGGGAAGCATCCGTGGGCTCTGCACTCTCTTGCGCCAAGACTGCTGTCAGCTGTGCCCCTGTCCGCTGCTGTGAGAAAAACAAGGGAAGATAAAGTCAAACTGCTAATGGTTATTTATATGTTGTAAGCTAGCCAAGGATGGTGGGGAAAAAGTAATAGAGCGTATGCAGAATATAGGCACTTGCGCTAGGAAACAGTGTATCTGCTGTTGCAAGTTTAAGAAAATAAATATTTGACTACGGGGTGAGGACTTGACTGACTCCTGAGGAAGGCTGGATTTGGCAATCTACAAGGTAATTATACCAGAAAAAAAGATTTTTATATTTGCTTTAGAAAATCAGAGCTAGCCTGCCTCAGGAATGAAGAAAGTCTCAAGCTAGCTGCGTGGTCAGCAGTGTTGGAAAGAGTTGTACCGAGGCAGGGAAAGCCTGGTTTTCCACAGGGACAGGGTTTATTGCTGGAAAATAGCTTCCTCCTTTACAGTGGAGCTGGGAAAGTCTTCTGTGATACAGTACACTGTCATTTTACAGGAATCCTAGCATGCCAGCACCATAATTGAGTACAAGGAAAAAATGACTATGAAATGTGGGCACAGTGTGGGATGTGGGAAGAAGGTGGCAGGAAGTAGAAAGGAAGCTGTAAGCCTAACACATTGGTGGGAATAAATCCTATCAGACACTCTAAAAAACTAATTCTATTATACCACATTCTATGTTTCAGCAATTAATAGCCTTACTTGTAAAGGGTGTAGAGAAGATGTATTTTCAGAAGGGGAGGATGCAGTTACCTGCACAGTGACTTTGAAAAGAACTCCTAAAGGAATTGCTCCAGGAAAGTCTGAATTTATTTTGACAGGCTATCCTAGTCAGGACTATACCTGCCCTCCCTCACACTTCAGGAGAAAAGAATGTGGCATGTTTGCAGATACTTTTTAGGAACCACCTGTACACCTTCACCTTTCTTGTTTTTCAGATGAAAACTGCAGGAGATGGGCTCAGAAATTGCTCGGGGGGGGGGAATAGTGGGGACTTAAATCCCGGTGATAAATAAGAGTCTGATGCTGTTTCCATGGGGGATGTGCTGTAAAGTTCAAGGTGGGCCCTGCCCTGTTTTCTTACAAGCTTGGAATGCAGGTGCTTGCAAGTCTTTGCAGAGCCAGCTGCCTAGCAAGCCTCTGGCTGTAAGCAATATCATCAGCAATGCTGGGGCTCTTTCTAAATACTACAGCACTTTTTTTTTTTTCATCCTATTTTCTTTATTTTTCACTGCCAGCCCATGGTGGAGGCAGGCAAGGGTCTGAGCACCCTGGGAGGATGTGGGTGTGCTGCATGGCAGTGGAAGCAGCGTGAAGAGCCAGGTGCTTTGTAGTAAGGACTAAAGTCCCCACAGCAGCCCTCTGCTGCTGCCTGAAAGGTGGTGGTCGGGGGGGCCACAGAGGGACACCCCGGGGGGGGATGGAGGGATGCTCTCCCTGGGTGAGAGTTGCTGCCACCAACTAAGGAGCACAAGCACTAACTTAGCAGAGCCCAAGCTGGGTTTTGTTGGGTTTCTATGTTTAGAGGGCGGTTTATGCCTATGGCCACTGTATAATTAAGATGATTATAAAATAGCCACCTCTTCAGTTTCTGCCTGTTGGCAGCTCTGAGGAAATGACCTAATTTGAACTGCCAGCACTGAAGATCTTGAACCCTATCAAAAAATCACTTTTAAATGAACCTAGAGCATCTAGACAGTTGCCAGACTTTGCTGGCAATGATAAAAATAGGTTAGTGAGATTTTTCCACTGCTGGACACAGGCTTCCACATGCGTGGCTCCTACAAAATGAATCCACAAGGCAGCCATTCATGGCATGTTGAATGCTTCTCTTCTCTAGCTGCCTGTTTCGTGTTCAATAGATATTCAGGCTGTGGCTGAGAAGTGACCTTTTATGCCTTGTTCTTAGTGCTGGCATCTAGTCCCTAAATTGCCACACACTGGACTACTGCGCTTCTCTGTCCCACCAGTGAAATCTCTCCCTTTGAAACATCAACATGCAGGTCCTGCTGGATAAAAGGAGTTCACATCTCAAGATGCCGCTCCGTGGGTCTGTAAGAGAAAAGAATAAGGTGGAGGAGAGGTGGGGAAGTTGCACCACAGGACAGGTTTTTCAGCTTTGTGCTGGTGCAGCCTGATGCAAGCTGCACCTTCAGCTTACACTGGCACCGCCTTTGCTCATGGAAAGATGGGGGAGTACTCAGGAGCCCTTTCCAAACCTGCAGTCTCACCTCAGCTTGAGGTCTGTAATTAAAATAAAGGCTTTAAATATCCTTGATGCTCCTCTCTCGCTGGGATTTCTTGGTCCTTCTCCTTGCCTGGGCACCCCAGTGTGTGGTTATCCTTGTGACGGAGATGCAGGGCAGAGCGAGTTCCCAGGAGGGAGGTGGACATCTCACTGTTCCAGGTTACATCCCACCATCAGCAATGCAAGAGGGGCAGAGGAGAGACAGGGCCAGTTGTCAGCAAGTCATGATTCATGACTTGGTCTACTTGCAGGCTATTCAGGGCACAGTGTAAATGCAGACAGATGTTAAAAGTGGCAGTGGGTACTCAATAAAGTTACTGTTTTGCCTCTTCTTGTATGGGACTAGTCACTTTGCAGTTCTCTGTGACTTTATTCTGTGTGTGAGTGAAGACAGAAAAATCTTTATTGTTTAGGGATGCCAGTGGGCTCTGTCTCTCTTTTCATTTTCAGATGGAGTCCAGTCCCATAAAGCCACATGGCTGTTGTTGCATTATGGGGTGGGTTGGTTGCTCCACAGCACGGTGGTTGCCTTTGCCAGGTATGTGAGGAGGGAGAGGAGAGAAGGGGGCAAAGTCCACGTTAGTCACTACTGTATGCTGTTCCTTGACTGGGTTTGTTAGTATAGTGGACTTGCAAAAATTCTCCTATCACAAAGGTGAACAGGGACCTATCTCATGTTTTGCCAACTGAGATGAGAAACCCAGCTGCCCTTCTGTGTCCAGTCAAATTCTTACAGCAGCTATCATTGTATCTGTTTTAGCTGAGAAACTACTTTATTTGCAGCGTGAGTCCTAGGGGCAGCTTCTCATCCTGCTTTACAGTACCATGAGACTACAGTCCTCCAGGAACCTCTGCTCTTACAGGGTTGTTGCTTCATGGCACAGGAACATTGTGATTTGTAGACCTTCAATCATTAACATCACTATAACCGTGAGCTAAAGAAAATTGTTTTTATTGTGTTTTTCCTCCTGTTTTCCTAAAAGCTATGTAAGTGTTCAGATTTTATGTGTGGCACAGAAGGGGATTTCACCCCTCTTTCCCAGTCTGTGGGTTTAGCCTTCATCTTCCCCACCGTGTTGCTGAAGGATTTTGCATGGTGTGCACACCAAAAATGCTCTTGAAAAGAAACCAAGGTGGGAAATATGGTGTAAATGGATAGAAGAGAGAAGGCTGAGTCAAATCCCAGCCTCCTGATCATGCAAAGCATGCTTTAATAGCAAGGGAATGAGTGACACTTTTTCCTATAGAAGCAGAAAGGATGCCATAATGCATGCTTTAATTTTTACACCAGTAGGCTGCAAAAAATCACCAGGATATGAGGACAGTAAAGCTTAAAGAGAATTAGGATTATAGGCTCACAGAATAGTTCAGTATGGAAGAGACCTCAGGAAGTCCAACCTCCAGTTCAAAGCAGGTTCAGCCCTGACATCAGACTGGTTTACTCAGGGCTTCACCTAACCTGATCTTGAAAACCTCCGAGGATGGAAACTGCACAGTCTCTTTGGAGAACCTGGTCCACTGCTTGGCTGGTCTCCTGGCAAGAAAGTTTTTCCTTATGAGTTTGAACTTCTCTTGTTCCAACTTATGCTTGTTGTCTCACCATGCACCACAGTGAGGAGCCTGGCTCTGTCTTCTTGGTAACCTCCTCACATATATTGGAAGGCTGCCATTAATTGTCATGTCCTCCCCACCACCCCCCGAGTCTTCTCCAGGTCAAACAAACCCCACAAACCTCAGCATCTTCTCGCAGAGACTACGCTCCATCCAGCATGCCAGCCATCTTGCTTGTCCTCCACCAAGCTTGCTGTCAATGCTTTTCTGATAGTGGAGGGAGGGAACTGGACACAATGTTTTGGATGCAGTCTAATGAGTGCTGAGAAGCTGGAAGTAATCACTTTCCTTGATCCACTGGTTATAGTCCTCTTACTGCAGCCCAGGATGCTGTTGGCCACCCATCATTTCCGGGACATGCACCCAGCTCATATTCAGCTTGCTGTCTACACAGCCCCCATGCCAAGTCCCTCCCAAGGACCTTCACAACAGACCTTCTCCCCAGCCTATACTGTTGTCATGGGGTTATTCCTTCCCAGATGCAGGACTTTGCAACTATCCATGTTGAGTTTCATAAGGTCTCTGCTAGCTGATTCCTCCAGCCTGTCTAGCTCTCTGGATGACTGGTTCCCCTGCAAACGTGAGTAGAGTGCACTCTGTCACCTCCTTGAGTTTATTGATAGAGATGTTAAACAAGACAGCTCCCTGCAGAAACCTGCAGTGCTCCACTTGTAATTGGCCTCATATAAAAAAAAAATTTCTCCTTTTACACACCTGGAAACTCATCCTGGTTGTGCACTACCTGAAAGTCCATTTCTGACAGAAGCAAGTACACAAAATGTAGGGAAAATACCTCACCACCATTCTGTGAAAATCTTCAAGACTTATCTTCCAAGTAGGGCAGTTGCCTGAAAAAAAAAAAAAAGTCATCACATCCATGGCTTTTGTTCTGCTGCTTTCTGGGAAGAGTCTATGGCCTTTGGCTCATCTTTGGGATGCTCAGAGCAGTTAGTAGCCAAGGTTAGAAGAACTATACTGATGAAAAACAATAAGCAGTTTCTTTGGTGCTTTATGGGTTTGTGAAGGATAGTGTGTCCATGCTCAAGGACTTTAGGTGGAAAAATAAACAAAAGTGAAGGTGTAAATGGAGTGTAAAGCTGAGCAACCAGTAAACATGCCACTTGGTGAGTTGTTCCCATCAAGGACTGCTAATCCCACATGCCAAGGTCCACTAGAGTGAGCTTCTCCTCGTTGTGAGGGCCAGCTTGGCTCCACCCTTGACTTGGCACTGCAGTTAGTAAAACCCGATTTTTGCTGCCATCAAGTCCCTTTCCCCAAGCCTGTTGGCATAGCTCGCGAGCTGCTTCCTCTGCTTTTCCAGCCACGTGGGCACAAGCGACCGTGTCCCTTTCCAGAACAGCGAGCTGCTGGCTCATTGCTGACAGCATCTTGTTTCACCACAAGAAGAGCTCTCCTCCCTCTGGCTCACTTGCAAAGTCCCATCTTACTCCTGGGGAAGATTTCTATGACAAACTTTAGGTTTTCACTTCTATAAACATTTTGGCTTGTCACGCGTGTCACATTTATCTGTATAACTAGCCCTGCAGCTGGTACTAGCTATTCCTCCGCTCGTTTTGTGATCGGACCATGTTATCAGCACCTTATCGTTGCCAGAGTTCAAGTGTCTGGGATAAAACTTTCTGTACCACCTGACTCAAGTTGAATGTTTTTTCTGTATGTACTGAAGTAACAGCAAACAGAGCTCAGTTGTTTCCAACAATGAGCTTAGAGGGAAAAACGTTGTTTTGCCAATGTTTTAAAAGAAAATAACGATCATCTAGCAACCATTTAACTGATGTAGAGCCCCTGTTTTGGAGGCAGTGCCTGAGAGTTGTGGACAGCTTTTGCTTTTTGTTAGGGATGTGCATATGGCTTTTTAGAATGTAAAAGAGCACCAAAGTGAGAGAGACCTTCATCTGTATAGTCCTGCTAGACCTGGAGCTGAAGCTACCAAAAGACTTGGGCACCTAAGCATGTCCCTAGGACTAACAGTGCAAAGCTCAAAAGCTTTGTGTACACGTAGTCCCACACACAGAAAATCTGTAACTAATCATCAGCCTTTTCCTGGGAACAAGAGCTGCAACCTGAATTGTCTCAGCCTGGTGAGAGCTGAGTTGGGTGGCTCTTGCCTCGGGCTGCCCCAGGAAGAGATGGCTTCACCTGCCTCCCTGAGAAGGTCTCTCCTGTGTGGGAAGGCCTCTCCTAGATGCTTACAGACACCTATGGTGCATCTGGAGGATGGAACACGATGTAAATACTCCAGAGGCAAATTTTCTCAAGGACACAGCTGGAGGAGAGGCCCTTTTATACAACAGACTCCCCCAGGAGCCCAGGGAATGCAACCCACCATCCTCCATGCCCCTCTCTCTAGATGAGTGCCCAAACTACTAACCCATTGTGCACTGGGTAGAGGAGAACAGGTTCTCTTGGCCCTCTTGAGGTTCAGGTTCACTCAGGCCCACCTCTGCCATCGGCTTTGTGCAGGGGGAACTCACATTCTTCTGGAGGGAAACCATGACGAGCTCAAGCTTGAAAGCATCAGACCTGGCACAGCCCAACTGTCGGCTGCCACGAAGCACCCAGGCTACTGAAACGTGTCCTGAGGTACCAGTCTTTCAGGCACACCTGCAGATACCCTTCTGATCTGATTTGCTGCCTCTGGCGGGACAACACTCTGCAAATTTGTGGGTTTCATTCAGATTCACCTAGTCTTTGCCCCTGCCACCCCCAGGCTTCGTAAGGAAAACACAAACGCAGTCTATCTAGCACGACTTAAAGCAAGGCTTGCCTTTAGGAGGAGTGTGGGAACACAAGGTTGCAAGTGAAGAAAACATAAAGGGCAATCTGAGCTGGTGGTTAACCTGCCTTAACCTTCCCCAGTGCTCCTGGCCTCTCCTGGCCTGGAGTCACCCCATACCCAGGCATTGCCCTAACCCAGGGTGCCTCACTCCAGCGTCCTTCAGAGCTAGGGCCATCAAGGGAGACAGGCATTTTGGGTCCTTACTGATGCCCCAAGTGCCCAGCTATTCATCTCAGGAGGTGTATCTGCTGCATAAAACCTGCTGATCTGTTTTTGGGTGCCCTGGTAGGTAGGTAGGTAGGTAGGCAGGTAGGTAGGTAGGTAGGCTTGAAGTTTTATCTAAAAAGAAAGAACCTGGTTAACTGGTTCATGTTAATTCTCCCAGTTTGATACTAAATACTCCACAGCAGACTTCACAGGACCACATTGTAAAACTCGCTGTCTTGGGTGTGTTGCCAAGTTCCTGCAGAAACTGCACGACACAACAGCGAAACGTGCCAAATGATGCAGAAACATCTTGCTGTGCTGCAGCTATGAGAGCAGGTTTTCTCATGCCCATGCCTTCATTGCTGTCCTGGTGTTGCAATATGCAGGGCAGCTTGATGCTTGGCGAGACGCACGACACTGCAGCTCAGTGGCTGTGGCACTTCTTGGAGATGGGAAAAGAGAGAGTAAGCAGTTCCAAGGGCATTCATGCATCTTACACAATGACCTCTTTTATAAGGAAATACTTAGCACAGCCGGGCCTCTGGATCCCCAGGATGGTACAGGGAGGCTTATGCTCCTCCCTTTGGGAACTTTTTGATTTTTCCTTGGTTCGTTTCAACGGAAAAATGAAAAATCCCAGAGGAGCCAGTGAACTCTTTCATCGTGCCAGTCCTCAAAGCTACCAGGCAGCAACGGAGCTGGAGGCACTTCTCCAAAATCCTGGGGGAGGACCCCACCCACTGTAACTCTAAGCAGGGGCTTGAGGGCACCACATTCTCCTTCTGCCCCCACCCCCCCCCTTTCTGGCATCATTTTAAAATAAAGCAATAAGCCATTCCCTGTGTTTGCTAGAAGCATCAGACCAAGGCATCAGGGGAAATGATGCTGAGGAGAGGGACTAGGAAAGTAAAGGAAGGGAGAAAAAGTAGGGATGGAGCAAAGGGTCAGCACTAGAAACAGAGTGGGGAAGGCAAATGCAAAGCATAGGTATGAGAACAAAGATGAGTAAAAACAACAAGCTGTGGGGAATGACAGGAACAGCTAATATCTGAGAGAAAATGTAATGGCCTGGGTATACAAGAGATGAGACTAAAAGATATAAAAGGGCTCTTCTAGCTTGAAACGCTGGCACTACAAAAGGGTCTATCAGCTGGCTCTTTAGCTCAAATTATGAAATCAGACTCCAACCTTCTGATCATTATGTGGCAGTATGACCCCACAGCATGAACTGTGGCTTTTGCCATTTATTTAAAAAAAAAAAAAAAAAAGAAAGAACAACCAAGAACGAGAATAAATGATGTTAAGACTGCAATCTCAGGTGATGCTAGCATGGAGGAAACCTCTAATTCATGTATGCATGCGTTGCAATATAGATCTGCAAGTTCTGTGCTTCGCTTTCGGCAAGAGATTGAAGGTACTAATGAACAAATCGAGGAACTCAAGGAAGAGAAAGAACGGTCTTGTGATGAAGATGATATAGACTGATGTTGTCCTGCTTCAGGCCCAAAGTGATGTGGGGCAAGTCAGGCACTTGGGTTCTTTCTGCATTCCTCATTTTCTGAGGATATTAGGTAAAGTGCTTTTAGTTTTGCTGGGGTGCTGGGCCCACGTGACAGCAGCTGAAGTCTGTGAGAGCCACAGACTACAAAACATTGCACCTCATGGACAATTATGCCTCTATTGTCCATTGCCAGTGCCTATTTCTGAACTTAAACATTTTTGTGCCTGAGCTCCCAAGCTGTAAAGCAAGGCTGTAGAAGAGAATTGTAATAATGCCTCCTATTCCTGCAGGGTGTTAGGTGAATATTTTCATGTCTGTGGGACACTGACAAACGATACTGCTGAGCATCATCAAAATACCACATGGAAATTATTAACTTCTCAGCGAGGAATTAAGATTCCATGAAGTAAATATGGCCTCATTCACACACTGGCTGAAAAGACTAAAAAAAAATAGCCAAATTACTACCTACCTACTCACTGGCCAAGACAGAGGTTCTAAGCTAAAAATAGTCTTTAATTACAAGATCACGTATGCATAGGCACAAAAGAGGCTGAATAAAAGCTGCACCTTCATAGTAGCATTTCCTAATTTTTGAATGCTCTGCTGTATTAAGTGAAATAATTTTCCGCATTTTTTTGAGGTGAAACATTGATGCTCTTTGAAGTGCTGTTCTAAAAAGGCACGATGGAAGGCCCTGTTAGTGCTGCCTGTAACTCGCTGCACATCAGCTACGCTCTGTGTAAGTTTTGTTTTCTGCCTGCCAGCTCCATTTCAAGCAGGATATTTTCCATTTTGTACACAATTGCCAGTAAAAAAAGTCCCAGGGAATTCCATGCGTGCCTCTGCACCTTCTCCAGGTAGCAGCTCCTTTTTATGTTAGTGAAACTATGTTGTTGCTAATTTTGTCCAAATACCTTGAGGGCAAAAGGTGGTCTTGAATCAGGAACTTAATTTACCTGATGATGTGCGGGCTCAGAGCGCCTCTCTCATTTTGCCCTGGCTAGGTTGGGTTTTGCAGATCCAGTAAGTTAAAGAGAAACAATTCTTACTTTGGTATTTTATTTGGCAGCATTACATTTATACAGTCACTTTTCAGAGCAGAACAGGGAGTTCCCTCTCCTCCTTTTTTTTTTTTTTT
>VXBL01001360.1:56780-119793 GCA_013400195.1 Aramus guarauna
TTTTTAGTTTGGTTTTTGTTTGTGCTTACAGTCCCTCAGCCTCGGTGGGACGGAGGGAGGGCGTTGGTCTAGACCGTGTCCAGCACATTTATTTACCAATAGCTTTGCCTGCACGAGGAGCCTTGCCTACCAGACTGGAACCTGCTCAGGCTCCAGAGAAAATGCTCCTAAAACCAGCTTTCACTAAAGCCAAGCCTACTGAAAAGGCCATCACCAAAATCAGCAAAAGGATGCTTTAAATGCCTGTAGGATTTGGCGACCTTCCTCCAGGCTGGAGGGAAGCACCTCTCTCCTCTTGGTTTTTACAGGCATGGTCACCTTCCTCTCGAAATGCTATGATACTGCTGGAGACCCTCTACTTTAAAATAGCCAAGTGTCCTCTAGCAGAGGAACAATGTTGTTGTAGTATCTCCTGCGGAGTCTGCTGACAGCCTCGCACAATCCCAGGGGTTCCCACCAGGCTTCCCCCCTCCCCGCACAGCATCCTGCTACATGTTGGACCAGGCAGCCATCCCTCCCCTGCCTCTGCCCACCCGTGCCTCCTCCATGCCTCTTCCCACTTCACCCTCTCTTTTCCACTTTTAGTTGGTCGATTCGTAGCCACAGAGGAGAGAGATGCATATTCCTGCAAGCGTTACTCACTCTTTCCCCCACGCAGAGGCTCTCCCGTGGGAGCAGCCCTGGACCAGAGGGCAAGCCTCCTCTATAAGGAGCCAAGGAGACGGGGATTCCCTTTTCCATTTCCTCCCTTTGTGTAGGCAAAGATAAAAGCAGTGTTTTGAATCAGTGGAATGGCTCAGTAAAGCACCTCTGGCAGGGTGAGGAGCCTAGATTGGGGGGGGGGGGGGGGGGGGGGAGAGAAGGAAAAAAAAGGCAATTACTTTTGCTTTATGATGCATTGGGTTGCTATTCAGTCATCTCTATACAAAAGGCTTTTCTTCCTGAGCCATTAACTAAATGAGTCAGCAGAGAGGATGCCTCCAGATGTGTCTCCAGAGTGGCATCTCGCCTGTACTCCGCGGTCCTCTGCCGCTGCAGGAACATTACACAAACAGGAAAAGGCTTTTCAAAATGGAAGGTTGCCGTAAAAATAAAGCATGACTCTTCTGCAGAGAATAGAAAACAGAAATTATGGGAAATATATTATGGGACAGCCTTCGTTGTTGCAAGCGGAGCAAGTGTAAACAACCCAGCCAGCAAAACAGGCTGCCACCGTGTGTGGGACGGCGGGGAGCAGCTGCTGCCAGCTCAGATTCGTGCAGCCCCAAAGCTGCGCTGTGCGAGCTGTTGGCTTTCGCGGAGTATTTTTGCCGTACCGAACTCCTCCCGTCAGCCCTGCCAGCCGGAGCTGGTGGGTATTGGGGTGCAGACCCTTGCGAGCCCCCCCAGGGATGCGCTGCAGCCAGCCCGCCAGCCCCACACTGGAGCACAGAGCCTGGGCTCGGGGTGGGGACTCCCTCTCAGTGAGGGTCTCCCAGTAAACTTTATTTCGGTTCCATCCGCCCCAAGAGAGGCTCAGATTAAGCAGGTGCCCAGAAGCCGTTGGCTTCCAAGAAGGGCTCCCGTAATGTCAGTGTGGTCTAAGGCAGAACAAAGCGCTCCTCAGTGAAATGCAAAAGTGAGCTCAGAGAATGGGCGTGTAATACCTCAGCATGCCAATCTCAGCGTAAAAAAAAAAAAAAAAAAAAAAAAAAAAAAAAAAAAAACCCCAAAAAACCCAAAAAAAAAAAAACCANACCAACCCCAAAAAACCCAAAAAACAACAAAAAAAACCCCAACCAACCAAAAGAGAGATTAAAAACCGTGGCTGGCAGCCTTCTGTCCCCCACTCGCCCTTCTGCTGGTGCAGGCTGCATGGCACTGCCGGGCAGCCCGAAGCCCACGTTTGCTCATGGGAGAAAGCTGCAGGGGCATGGTGGGAGAAGAGGCCTGGCAGCAGAGGCACTGGCAGCAGGGATGTTGCACAGACGCAAACACATTTATAACGAACTGGAGTTGTTTATGGGCTCAGGAGTCCCATCATTGTCTGAACACGGTCACACAACATGCATTTTCCCATCTGTTTCTCCTCCCCCTCTTTCTTATTATTCCCTCCCCTTGCTGCTCTCTTTTTTTCTCTGACCTTCTCCCACCAATGTTTCAGCACTCCTCAGAGACTACAGGAGCTCAGAGCAAGAGGGTCTCACCAGCCCCGATGACCCCGCATCATGATGCTTTGCTTTTACATCATCTTCTGGAGCCACACAAGGTGCAAGGAAGAGCCTGGGCAGAAAGGGAGGGTGCTGAGCTTTTGCCGAGCCCCCAGGCAGGCAGGTGTGACCCCACGTGTGAACACGCAGGGCTGCCCAGCCCGCTGAGGTGTGTCAGGGCACGACCTGCCGCTGCTTCTCTGACGTATCTCTCACTGTGGCATGCCCAGAGGAAGGTGGGGGGAAAAAAAAAAATTGAAAATAAACCCCCACGTTCCCCAAGAGGCTGGGTTGAGGAGAAGTGGCTGCATGATTTCCCTGTTAAAGGTAAGGAGGAAACACCTTCCTACAGAAGAAAGGGATACCGGTTCCTCTCCCCAAAAATGACGTGGAGGCTTCTGCCTCGACCCCTCCGTTGCAGCATGGAGTGCAGGGGGAGCTGGGCTCCCTCTCCACCCCGGGACCAGAAGGCGAGGTGGACCCAAGAGGTATGCTTTGCAGGTAAAACTGGCTGCAGTTTTCTCTCTTGTTCACTTGAAATTCCTGAAAGAAACCAAAGGAGGGACTTTGCCCCCTTGTTCTAGATGCTGTAAAAAATACATAGTAAACACAGAGGGCACAAGAAATGTCCCAAGAGGGTGACATATATGACTCTAACCAGAAGCTTTAAGCTCCTGGCTATTTACAGCTGCCTTGCCATAAAATCAAACACTTTTCTGCAGTTCATTTCTCCAGCAACAACCCTTAGCAGGCTGCTATCACAACCCTGGTCTCTGTGAAGCTGTTGGCTTAACATTCAAGATTTACCAGCCCTCACCAGATGGGACGATGCAGATGCGGGACACACAAGCAGACTAAACAATGCGCCCCCGAGTCCCTCAGTGCTGGTTTTGATGACTTCAGGCTGGGCATCTTATGCTGTGCAGTCTCATCTGGCAGATTTATTATTATCAGCTCTAAAGGTATGATTATCATTAAGCTAAATAAGGTATCACAGGTGTTACCATGCTTGTCAGCATTTAGCTATGAAGATGCACAGCACTGACAGATAATGGATTTGGTTGGGGTTTGGGTTTGGTTTTTTTTTTTTAATGTATTGTTCTTGTGCTTAGCACAACTATGTGAAGAAAAATCAATATTTACCATTCAGCAACAGATTATTTTCTCATGCTATTCATAGCAATCTTTGTAATAAGCAATGCAAAAAAATACCTTGGGAATTTCAGCTGCTAAACTGAATAAATGTTGATACTTCCTAGTGTATCCTGCTTTACAGAAACTAAGAAGCCCATAAGAAAAGACTTCTCTTTTTGACTAAAGCAGAAGAGTTACTTCACGAGGTTCTGTGTGCTCTCACCACATAAAACAGGGCTTGTTTGGAGAAAATGTCTGCTTGCTGACAAAGGCACATAGGAAAAGGTTAATATACCAAATTTACCTATTTATACATCAGCGATTTAAAAGTAGAAGGCGGCTAACAATTCAATTGTGTTAAAATCTGCAGCATAGAGGATAAATACGTGTACATGAGTACGTGCATGTGTGTGCTGTTCTGCTGAACAGCCACGCTTTGGGTAACCGGACAAAACCTTACAGCTGCTTTCTTTCTGTGGAGATGTGCCTGTGACATTATCCTCACTCTCATTTCCAGTCCTACGACAATGATACTGAATTAGTCCAATGCAAATACATCCACCTCGTAAAACCTCTTCATTAATTAGGAAAAAAAACACAGCAATACTTGATTACAAACACAGCTATACGCATTTGCACCACATCTGACTTGCTTCAAAATTCTGACTACTTGGCTTGGTGCTTCCAGTTAAAATTAGGATACAGAGACAAACCTTTTTTTTCCCTTTGAAAGAGGAGATGACACGGCATCATCACCATGGCATTCTGAATTTTGATCCTGCCACCCTAACAAAGTGAGCCTTCTTGAGACTTAACACGCAAAGGAAATACACACAGGGGCCTAAACCCAAAGTGTCCGTGCAACATGTACCCGATTTTAGTAAAAGTAAGTTGCAGAAGGGAAAATAGCACAAGGAGACTAAGGAGGTATGAGATTCCAAGATAGCAGTGCACTGTGTTTTGCAGATATAATAGACAGGCTCACAGAAATATCTAAGATTCTTCACTTTGGTGGGTGACCTGGTACATGGTCAAGGGCTGTCGCTGCTTCTGCCAGTGGCAGCACCAGGCAAAAAACCCCCATCTGCATACCTGTGGAGTAGATTAACCTTGGTTTAGCTCCAGTGAAGTCACTGGAACCACAGAAGGGATGAATCTGGCCATCTGTGTGCTCTCAAGTACCCACCTTCCCTCCAGCTGTTACCAGTGATATGCAAGAAATCTCAATTCAAAATTTCAAGCCCAATTGAACCTGGCAAATTTAAGGTACAAGCACAGAAATGAATCAAACTGTTCCACTCAAACCCTTCCTGGAGAAGGCTACATTTTATCCAAAACTTGAACACAAAAGATTTTCCATTTCAAAAATTTGACTGTGCTCATTCAATCCCCAAACTTTTTGAGATTGTACTTAAGTGATCCTGAGTGTCTGAACGACATTTTTACAGGAAACATCACAGGCAGAATATGCAAGCTGGCTGCACAACTGTGGCACCAAACAACATTAAACACAATTATTCCTGAAAATAAAAGTTTCTCATAAAACACCCTAAATTCTATTTTTTTCTTTACTGTAAGAGAAGGGGCAGGTAGGGGTAGACAAGCTGGCATTCTGTTGTTGGTTTTGTCCTTTTGATCTCCTGGAAGGGCTGGTTAGTTTTGGATCCAGGCAAGACTCACAGCCAGCCCTAGCTAAAAAGAATTCTGTCATCGTCACCACTAATAGTTTTCAGCGCGTACTTGTAATTGCAATGAAAACTTCTATTCTCACCTCTTAGAAATATTGGTTTAGGCTGTTCAGCTGTGGATGAGTGAAACAAGTGTAAGCTAATGCACATTCCTCACCAGTTCTCGGCCTGTTACGGACAACAATAAACTTTTGCTCTAGGAAATAAAAATTCCAGAATCTCTACATAAATCTGTAGATTTGGGATATAAATCTGTCCCTGACTATACTGCTTAGCCTTCAGCAGTCTTCAGCCACTGGCAGACATAAAACAGTCTTTTAAAAGACACAGGAGAGAGAAAAAGGAGAGGAGCAGCAGCAACTCCTGCCAGATGCTTTATGAGCAGACTATGGAGAAGTTGAAACAACAGACCTGAAAATGCTGAATTTCACAAGGTACAAGAGGGGCACCCAGATCACTGTAAATATAAAAATTATTCAGGCCTTGCCTGTTTCCAAAAGACAGTGGAAAGACTCAAGGTTAAACACAGAAAGTATCCAAGGAAATGTACCTCTAGCTTCCTACAACACAATCCTTTTTCCTCACAAGGACACAGCCAGAGCCTGATATATGTTTTAGCCGCTCATATTCTATATTCCACACGTTCAGGTGGTTAAAGCTGATTTGGAAACCATGGTTCCCAGGGACTGCAGCCGTTTGTTTACGTACCAGAGTAACCAATCTCTTCACTTGAGCCCTCTGCTACTGTTGCTGATGACTGATTTCAGAGTCGTATTTAATCTATTTCCTAGGCTCATGATCCCACGTAAAGCAGAAGCCGACCAAGACTATCAAGCCAAGATCACTTGCTCTACTAAACTATTCCTGCTAATGCTGCAGCGTGATATTCCCACAGTACGATTTGGGGGATGTGCTAGAAAAGCCACGGTTACGAAACATCCTACCAGACTAAACTGCAACACATCTGATGTAAATGTAAGGCATACCCTCGTTAACAGACCGCAGTTCCTGTTAACCGAAAAAGACAGTAGAGATCTTAACCCCTTTTGCAATAACTGAGCCACTTCAGCAATAACTTGTTGGGTCAGTCCCAGAGATGATGACCAAGTATCTCAAGAAAGCAGTACCCACCAAATATTTAAGTTATCAACTAATTTGTACAAAAGTTTGAACAATACAACCCTCAGCCATTCAAACCCATCTACAATTAGAACAGGATGCTAAACCAATAACTGACAGAGATCTGGGTACACTGTTGGCATTTATAATTACAGTTTTGCTGCCATTTATTGTTGCAGTTGTATATTGATTTTTTTTTTAAATTTTTTAGAAAAATAATTCAAGGCTAGCAAACATCAGACCAATAGTGGACTTCCCCTGGCACTTTTTGCACTATCTGGAGTTCCTAAAATTAGGTGCGGTTTCTGGAGTTCCTCCCCATTTTGCATACATCTTATTCTTGCTGGGATCTCTTCCCATGTATTCCAGGATATCAGCCATACCTTCTGACTCTTGCATGATCCAGAATTTCCACCTACCCATGGGGCTCTTGCGCCTCTATCAGCTCTTTCCTGTCTGTGAGCTCCTCAAGATTAGAATTCATTAAGAATAATAAAGTCAGGAGACTTGCAAAAAAAAAAAAAACCAACAGACCAGAAGCTTTATTGATTGAAATTTCCCTGCTTCCTTCCTCAGCGGGAAAATAATCATGGCAACAGGAAAAAAAATACAACCCCAAAAAAGAAACAAAACAGTGCTTCTGTTGCCGGTATTATTATTCTTGTCTCTCTTTTTGTCTCTTCTTATTTTGCAGCGTTTAAAATCGTAACATTTCCCCTTTGTTTTTTTTCCTCAGATTGCAGCATCAGTCATTAGTTTTTTCTTGAATGTCTGAAAAAAACCCAAACATATTCATAAGAAAATGTGATCTCACATGATAGAGAATAACTTGAATTTTTTTTCAAATGCTTAATATTTCAAAATTAGACATACACACACCCAAACAGTATTTAAGGCATATGACACCTTTCAACAAATCTAGAGTAAGGTAATTTTGTTTCCAAAATATAGGTCTGAAAATGGAAATCCAAACAGAAAGCTCTCCTTTCCCCTTCCTCTCTTCTTGCTCAAGAACTTCTGTCTTGAAGAGAGGTGTATATGCCTCTGTAAGTCTTAGAAATAATCAGGCCTGTGTAGCCATTCAGCTATTTTACTGACCTATAAGTCCCCATTTCTAAAGACAGATGAATCTAAGAACTAGATATAGGATAATTGGACCTGTCTTGGACAGCAAACTAGATAAAAAAAGTTCCATTCATGTTCCATGCCACAGTTTTGATCCTGCATTCAGAGGAGCTACTGCTGTCTTGGAACGCTTTCCTTATGCCCCACTTTTTAAAAAAAAAAAAAAAAATCAGTTGAGCTTTCAGTTACCAGCAATAGTCTCTCCTTTCTTGCTGCTACCTTCTACTTCCTCTCTTTCAGCAAGCGATGTCAACTCTGGCTCTGTTTGGTGGTTCTGGTATGAACTCTGATCTGGTGGTGTCACTCCCTTTTGTTTCCCAGTGGGTGGCATGGATCCCAGTGTTGTTCCACTGGGCACCTGGAAATACGGAGAGGAGGGCAGGCAAGGCGGCTGAGTGTAGGAAATCTGCTCTGTGAAGTACTGTCCTCCTGCTGTGCTAGAAAATGGCATTCGTGAAGACAACTGATTCGAGAATGGAGCACCCTGTGTGTAGAAATCATTCCAGGAGACAGCTTGATAGGCAGTGATGCCTGCTGAGGAAAAAAGCAACAAAGAAAGGACAGAATAAAGAAAATAAGGAAAGGAGGATTAAAACCATGTACACGTAAAAAACCGCGTATGTTGTGCTTAAGAGAGCATGCTCAGTGCAAATACAGTATTACAGTTATGCCTTAATGGTTACTGCAATAGAGCAGACATCACACACATATGAAGGTTAACTTTGCTGTTTACATTGCAGTGTATTTATCCAGAACATAGTTATTAGGAGGAAAAACTTAAGTAGTTCATAGCATTGTTATAATCTAAAGAAAATGATGTCGCTTCAGCACAGATCCTGAGTGTATGTAATATTAGAGACACATATCTCCAATTTTCTTCCTCCACTCCTATTTTCCAAGTTAGCTCTGCAAAGCATAAGCTAGATGCTTAATCTTCACTTTCGTTTATTAAAGTTGCAATCCAGGAAGCAGGAATGTTTTTTAATTTATATCTATAATTCAACTAAACTGCTCACTTGCTTACATGAAGTAAGAATTATGGGAGTGTGTACACTGACAGATTGGTTCCCTCCCGACTGCACCTCTGAAACCCCAGGCCCTGGTCATCCACACTGCGTAACAGTCAGAGGATCTCTTCCTTGAACAGAAGAGCCATGCACTGCTGATTCACCACACTATGCTCCGGACAGAAGTCTAGAATAAGAGAACATCAACTCTGCCTCTGTTCCTTCAACAATCCTCCAACTTTATCAGTCCTAACAAGCTTGCACCTTTACACATCCCTTTGTGCTCACATGGCATGCCCCAAGGCATCCAACACATCCTTCTGTCATCACGCTATAAAAATATTAATTTGGTGCGCTGGGACCTCTCATTACTTCTGGCACTTCAAACTGAAAAACCACAGAAAATAATTATGCATTGCAACCAGAGAGGAGAACCAGGCCAAGTGTGCTAGATAGCACGGGTGTTGCCAACCTGTTCTGGACAATGTTAGCCATGAACGGTGTGAACATGAGCCATCTTGCCCCTATCAGCCTGTGAGTCAGCCTTCTCTTCCTGACAAGGTCCACAAAACCAGTACAAAACCAGGAGCAGCATCTGCGGTCTGAAAACTTTTTATTCTCTTATGTGATAATGTATTTTTTGGACTGTGAGCTTAGTTTAACAAACCTGACCAAACAAATAAACTGCAATAGTTTACCTTTTGGTTGTACTCGGGCTTGAACAACTTCAAAATACAAATCCCTGACACACAACAGGGAGACCAACAATGCCATTTATACCTAGCTACTTTTTAGAAAATTATGCTGAAGTGCTTTGATCTAAATGGTATTGCAAATTCACGTCAGAGGAAGAAGAAAGAAACTACATCCATACTCTGTTAGCCCGTCTCAAATTCTCTTCTTTTGCACTACCCTAACATACATAATGTTCTTTCACAATGGTTTCTGCAGAAGTTCAGCAGAGTCTGTTTTTTCTTCCTGTCTCCAAGGATTTCATTCGCTGTGGCACCTTTTCCACTTTGCATCCTTGACCCCTACCCACCTACACTGAAGGCATGTTAGTTTGCACAAACAACAGTACACTCCTGAAAAAAGAAAAGTTAGCACTCCATTCCAGACAAAACCGTTGCACTACCTGACATACTCACACGGTAATGCTCTCTCTGACATGCAGCCTACATAGTAACTTTTGATTCAAATTATGGGTGACTCAGCATTTTAAAGGAAAGCATACAAGGAAATTAAAGATGGGCAGCATATATGTATTTTTGCATGTATAGGCATATTCCTTCTTTCTGTCACAGTCATCAGTAAAACCACTGATCACACTGAATGTTTCAGGGTATCAGTTAGTTAGGAGCAGGATCCCAAAAGATTTCAGAAATTTACCCAAGTTTCCACTTGGCTGCTGTAACAAAAGCTGTCCCCCTGTGTGGTTTTGTATGTAGCCCTGCGTGGTTCCTGCTGCCCCGTAGGTTACTGCTCCACCGTTCCCAGGTAAGGCGAGGAAAGCTGTATGGGACTCAGTGGGTGTTGTAGGAGTGAGGCGGACACTGGAGAGGACGTTGCCGGCCAGGTGACCTGCTGGATGGTGGAACTGGGTAGACTGGTGCTGCTGGGGATATTGGGGCAGTTGGTAAATTCCACCCTGGCTGCTGTACTGACAGTACGTGGTCTCTAGGTTGCCTGCTGACTCCAGCTGTTCAGGGTAATTGCAGGAAACTGGTGAACTCAAGCTGCAGAGAGCAAGGAGAGAGGCAATTCAGAGATTAACGCAGGATCAACAGCTACAGCAACCTGCACAATAAACAATTGTTGTACCTTCCCCTTGACAACTGCTCCAACCCTGATCTGACTCCAACCCTTCCTCCTAAATGCCAGGCACAGGACAAAGGCAACAGAAACCACTTGAGCCAAGTGCTTTCACAGCAGGATTCTTTAACAATGAGCATTAGTGGGATTACCTTTCCTTCAGCTCTTCCCACTCTCCAAAGCACCCCCCAATGCTTAAAACGTCCTCTCTCCAGGATTCCTTTTCACTGTGCTTCTGAATCCCACTTCCACTTGACAGGCATGCAATTCTGAAAGCACTCTGATTAAAGGTATCACTTTTCTGACAGCAAGTGACCTGTCCTACTATGCATGTTATACGTTTTTTCATACTCCATTTAAAGGACATTCTCACTCCCATGTCAAACTCCTCACTTAGGCTCCCACCTGTTTCCTTGTCCCGTGTCCCACCTTCACCCTCCCATGGCTCCTCCCAGGGTCCACTTTCTTCATCTCCCTCAAAGACAATCTCATCTGTTCCTACCCTTGATTCTGGATGCTGTAAGTGAAGGCCTCCCTGGAGCCATTTTCCTGAGTGGACAAGCTGCATTCGCTGTTGGGAGTGTCCAGCATCAAGGGGACAATATGACTGTGAGGGTTGAAGGACAGACTGAGAGGTAGGCTGGCCCTGCGGATGGGTGGAGGGCTGGGAAGACTAGGGAAGCACTCCATTCTGCTGGAACTGAAGTTGAGCTGTGGCAACACCTTTGTCTGAACTGCTTCGCATGATGCCACCATTCCTGCTGCTGAAGAGACTGTGAATAAAGAGAGAGACATACTATGTTATTACTATACATACTATTAAAAAGGAGCAAGCAGAGGGAATGACAAGTGGCAGAACAGAAAAGCAAGATACTGGTGAAAGAGTGGAGGTTAACTGATGGGAATAAAAGTAAACAAATATCAGCATTTCTGCTGGGAAGCAAAAGGGAGTAGTAGCAAGCTCACTGGAACAGAGGATAATGTTTATTGGTTAAATAAAATTACCTTCGTGATTTCGGTCTCTGCACACTGGATTTATTCAGCTCTCAAGAAAGCAGCCAAATGAAGCAAAGTACTTCCTGGAAAAAAGCCAGGAACAATCCCCCAGCTATCTTCCATCTCTACTGTCCTCTGGGAAAAGTGTGCTGCACAGATTACCTTTTTGAAAAATTTAACTGTGGTTTCAAAGAAACAAAACTGTGCCTTTAGAGATCTCCTGTCTAGGCCATTTTTCAACCAAATTTTCACTCCTGGTTTGTTCTCTGATGAGTCACGCTCCCCCCCCCCCCCCCCCNAGAGATGTCAGCTCAAGGGCCTTGGAAAAAAGAAGCTGGGAGATGGAAAAGGAAACCAGCACCATTTGGTTGATAGAATCTTGTTTCATGACCTGTCTCCTCAGTCAGTGCTGGAAAAGGAGAGAGGAACAGTTTCCTACAGAACAGCCTCTGTGGAAAGAGGACAATATAGGAAATGAAAAGGTCAGAAACATGTATGCTGGTGATCCAGAGTAACAAGTATACACAGAAGTTCAAGAAGCTTGCATGTGGTGGAAGAGAACAAGATTCTCTGTTATTATGCTAAATAGCAAGTGATTTCTTTCGAGAAGTGTAACCATCAGGTGTGTGTTACACAATTTCAAATCATTTTTCAAGTCTAACTAGGCTGAACCAGCACAAGAATGAGGCAGATACGAGAAAATATCACTGACTGTTCAGGTAAAATTTGTCTACTCCCACACATTGTAAAGCATTCAGGGAAAACTAGTAGCATGGATAGTTTACAGCTGTACTCCACCCTTGCACGTGTATAGAGTGACATCAGATGTGCTCCACCAGGTGTGAATCAAAGGCCTTAAACATAAAACCTGAACATAAAGCTGCCACAGCAAGCATGAGCAACCGTTAGAGAATTTTGGAATGCATGCCCAGAGAGCTGATAAGGAGATTCCATTTCAACACCTTGTAGCATCATTTCTCAGATTCCTTGGTGTGCTGGGGAATTGTGCCTATCTTAATTCATCTTCCCACTTGCAATTTTTTTAAATTCTATGCAACTACAGAAAGAAGGAATCCTGATGTTTCACTGAAAACTTGAATAGCCCTGATTTTGGGCTCATTTATAAAACTAGAGCAAGATTTAGAATGGCATCGCTTAAGCATGCACATGCCCAGGCAATTCTCAGTGGTTTATATTTTCCTATTTGAACGTACTACTTCTCCATGTCAGGCAGCATCTATGATGTACCTGTCACATTCCTGATTCTTGACATGGATCTAGTCCCACACAACAAAGCAATAGTCAAGACAATATTTAGTTTCCTTGCAAGTCAAGATGGCTTAGCCAGAAACGAAGCTGAAGATCTCTTCTGATTTTTTAAAACTTTCATTTGCACTGGTTCTCCTAACCATTCTGTCCCAGAATGCAGCAGTTCACACAAACATTATGCAACAGCAGCCATGTGAGGCACAACTTACCTGAAAAACTTCAGATTAAGCTTCAGTTCAATAATGACAGTAGGATTAGTTATTCTGCAAATGGCCTTAGTCTTGCTCAGCATGAATACAAGCAGCGTTAACAACATAGCCCAGGAAATCACTTCTAAACCCGTTTCCATGTTTACTAAGAATTAAGTTTTTTGAAATATTTGCAATACAGTGCAGATAATCTTTGTGGATCATGGCAATAGGACCCACAGGCAATGAGATCGTGAAGACAGCACACTCCACATCCAAAGAGCTGGTTCAGCCTTTTCTGAAGTTTCCTCTACTTCTCTGTCCTTTCAAAGACACTGAATTTATACCTTCTGAATAAAGCCACAAATGCAGCAAGAATAAACAATTCCCAAAGAAGTAGTAACTACTAAATCTGACACTATATTTACAGAAGATTCCAGCATCTTGTTCAGTGATGAATTCTGATCACTGGCTTGAGATAATACTTACATTTTACAGTTCTGGTGCTCTTCCTGACATTGATGTAGAGATAGATATCCTCAGAAGGCTTTCCAGAGAACACAGGAATGTAGCAGTAAGATTTTTTTGTTTATCACTTCCACTATTTCTGAGTTTTCAGTCCATCAGACTTGGGAATTTTTGGAGAGCAATTTAATAATTTGCAGCTTCGGATCTCTGATAGCGCCAATCCTGGTGCTATACTTGCCTTAACTCAAGAACTGCTATTCTAATGTCTTCCCCCGGTATAGCTGCTTCCTCAACATCCTAGCAGAGTTGAGACACCCATTCTTTAATGCAAATAGTTTCCAATGAATGGGACAGAGTCTTAAATTAACAAAAATGGGTGTGTATATTTCTGTCAGGGTGACTGTGACTTCAGTCTTTCACCAGTCTTGAAGGAGACTGAGGCCTATTCTAGAGAGGTGCCTGTGAACTTACAACAGGGCGTGGTTTCAACTGTGAAAACATGGTTTTCAAATGTTCTAGGAAGCTGCTTTGCTGTTTTTAACAGACCAGATCACGCACACAAGATTTGTTACCTGAATGACACTTATCTGCACTGCAGCCCTTCCTCTTGGCATCAGCCATACACGACTTTCTTAGTCAAGCACTTTTCATGTTGACTCCAAAAGGCCTTGGCTTGAGATGCCTGCAATGATTCTGGCTGTTAACCATGCAGCTGCTTGCAGACTGTTTGAGAGGCTAGAGACCATGACTGTAACTGTTTAACAAGGCCAGTGTTGGGCACAATGCAGCTGATGTTGATTACAGCCTGAGCAACCAGTCTAACCTCATATGGTCTACTTGCTGGGGCTGCTTTCTCAAGCATCAAATCAATAATTCAGCAGAAGTCTCTATTACTATGAGTAATAGTAATTACTATGAGTCTCTATGTCACACATCATCCAATCCAGTTTCTTTTAATGAAACGTGCCTGTGTAATTGCAGCATTCCCTGGAACATTAAGGGCCATCACAAAGCTTTTCACAGATACATCCTTTTCTTGAAATTATGAGAAAACACATCTCTCTCGTAAATTACATTTTGAAAGTATAAAAAATATTCAAACTTAGGAGCAATGGCATTCTTCATTTAATGGACTGAAGATCAGTAAATCAACTTCAGTCTCTAACTGCATTGCTTTGAGAAGTGTGTCAGTCTGACCCTCTTCTGGATTTTCAGTAGACCAGAACCTACAGCTTGTTTAAAAGGTATGACTCTTCCTTGCTGTGTTAGCTACACATTAGCAGCTTTAAAGTAATTTAATCAAAAGCCAGAATCCTGTAAGTGATATCATTACAGATTGTCACTTATTTACCATTCTTTGACAGTTCATATCCAACTTCATTCAATTGCCCCCAAGACTTCTGCTACAATCCCATCTCTGCCGTTGAATAATCACCTTGCTATTTGCATAAGAGCTACCAGCATAGGCTGGGTTCCTGACGTGTCCTCAGCAAGACAGCCACATGAAACAAAGTATTTTCTGCAAAAGCACCAGAGAGGCCCATATACCAGAGGCACAGAAAGCAACTTTTCCTTCTAAAGGGTCAACTCTAAAGAGAACATAAACCAATGTTTTAAGTCAATGAATCACAGATATATGTATCTGTAAGAAATCTCAGACAAACAAGAAAAACTTCAAATAACTGCAGATGTTAAAAAAACCCTCCACTAATTTAAAGCAAGCTCTCTGTCTAGCAAAAGTGGTCCAAAAACAATTCTACGATCAAAGCAAGCTCAAGATTGAATTTTTTTGAAGCACAAAAGGTTCTTATGGCAAGTAGTGTAGCCAACACCAAAATCAGAAGCCATGACTGCCAGCAAGGTATTTTTAATCAGCTTGTTTGGAGAACTGTACAAAACAGCAAGACATTAAAAAAAAAACAACGCACAGTCAGACCTACTGGCTAGATCAAGAAAAAACAATGGAAAAAGTAGCACTGAACACTCTCCAAAGCTGTCAGGTAACAGATTGTACTGTTCTCATGCACTCAAGTCATTTGCTTGTCCTGCTGAAAGTGGTTAAACACACTGCTACCAAGGAAAGCGCCTCAATAGCCACTCCATTAGGCCACAGTCTCGGTACAGCTGCACCATTCTGCACAAGTCACAGGTTATTTTGCCGAAACCTGCCATAAACTGTTTCCACAATGGCCACTTTTACTAAGCAATTGTTTTTGCCTTATAATTGATAATCTTTTTATTCATTCATTCCCTCTTTTATTTTGCTCTTGTTACTTTGGATTTTATCCTATCCAAGTTTTATATCCTTCATTTTCTGAGATATTCTAATAAAGAAAACAGGTGGACCTTGGATGGCCCTATTTATTGGCAAACTTTTTTTCTGAGGAGTCTGAATTAATTTGCAAGTTATGTTGTCTATCATTTTTCTTCCATTTCATTTTCAGCTTTCATTCTTAAAGAGAAAAGTCTGCCTATGCAATGCTAGATAACAAAAAAAGCAAGTTTCATTCCCCATGGCTGTGTTATCCCACAGCTAGTAAAACAAAACTGAGACTGAAGCTTTTCCTGTGATCATGCTATGCAGATCTCTCTTTTATGAGGACTCTCTGCACCTAGTAACAGTTTTCCCTCAGAGGGACCACTAACTTTGGTTTCTACTCTGCCCAGGCACCAATTTTCCCATGACTTGTAGGAATGCAATTTTTTAAGACTTCTACCTTCTGTCAAATTTGATTCAACAAACTGGGAGGGTAGGGTGGGTTTCATAAACAAAGAGGCTTATTACACACACTCCATATACCTCCTCCCCTCAGGAAACCAGGTTAAAAACCAATAACTAAACCTCAGTTTGTGTGCATTAGCAAAGTATGCCTCTTTTCTGCAAAGGGATTTAGAAAAGATCCTTTATTCCCAAACAGATCTGTATCTGGAAAGTATTTACCAGCCTTAGATGACACAAATAGATTTCATTACTTCTTTCCCAGCATGATTTAAAGAGAACAAGGGGAAGCTTGTACCACCACACAGATCTAGCAGAATGAAGTACACGTCCTTAACACTGAAGATATAGGGGTTTCAGACAAGCAAAGGAAGTATGTGTTTCATAAATGTTAGATGCATGCATAGTAAATGCAATAGGTCAGCAGCACGTTCAAAGCATTCAAGGAGTAAAAACCCAGCTATCTTTATTGCTCATTTTCTCACATACCCAGTCCACTTTCAGGGACATTCACTTACACATTGAACAAAGAATTCAGATAGGACATTTCTTTCCTATCAGAAAGATTGCTTGTATTTTCCACATGGAGAACTACATCTCAGTGTGCAGATTCACCAGAAAGAAATTGCTCAGTACAGACAGATGACAAGATCACATCCCTGAATGAAACTTTATTTCTCTAACAGATATATTCTCTCTTGACTAAATAGTATGTCTGCAGATGTAGTGTAGGAACCAGGAAAGTTGTGAATACAAGTGTAGAAATATGAGGATGTTTGGTTTGTTTCCTTTAAATGAATTATTTTGCAAAATCTCAGTCTTTATCTAGTTAAATACAGGACTCAGACTGCACCACTTCATCATTCTGGAAAGCAGTGAATTATTCAGACACTTTGACCATATTTACTCTGCTGCAAGACAAAGTGGAAAAACTGGAACTAACTGAATTAGGTCATAGAATTGCCATAGAATTGCCTAAAGTAGTCCTTGCCTTGAGACTATGACAGGCAAATTTAAATGACAGAAATGCTACATTATGGTATCAAGAAAGTATCTCAATTAAGTATTTTTAGCATACATATCTATTTATTAGTATCCTAAACTTATTGATACAGTCTTATAGTTACTTTCTACAGTGCCAAAATACTTTTAAGGTATCAGCACTATCAAATATACGTTAAAATCTTTGAGTCATTATTAGAAAATAGCTTGCACAGAACTATCCTTAATACTGACAACCCTGTATATTTAGAATACAACGAGGGGGCAGAAATGATGGCATGAAATTCAAAAGAATGAATTACACTGAGAATCAGGAAAATACACAGAACTGTATCACATGCCAGCACATCTATTGCTTAGGATATCTGTCCCTAAGGAAATGATGAAGTCTTCATCACTTTGGAAATATTTTCAAGTTGTGCCAACTTGGAAAAGTAAACATATATAGGAAATGCTTTAGGGAACATTCCTGACTGTAGGGAATGCTCTGATACTCCACACGTGAATACACAATTGAACAAATCTTCTCTTTTTGGTCGCCATCAATCTTTAAAGTCTAAATGCAGCTGAGGTAGAAAACTGGTCCAACAGCACACCCCACTGACTTCCAACAACACAGAAACAGCGATTAGGCTGTATGCTTAAGAGTTTGACTAGTCTAACTCCCTCTAGGTCTTGCACAAAATGGAAAATTGCACTGGTTGCAGAAGTCAAGGAACATCTCACCTTTGGGAATTTAAAGGTATGGAGTACCTGAGGGAGGCTTGACAACCCCAACAGTTTATACAATGCACTTTCTTCACACAGCTCACTTGACTACAGGTTGTAGCCAGAACATTACAGCCTAAACCAGAACGTGGGATGTCTGTATCTGCCATGAAGAGCATAATAACCAGAATAATACTCTCATCACCATTCAGAGAAGCAGTACCAGTGTCAAACAGCTATTACAGAGAATGTCCCAACCATGTATCCTTATGAAGTCATATTCAAAATTTCTTGCTGGCTTGTGCTAAGACTTGAATAAGAACTGCAAATTTGGCTCTACCATTAGCATGCAGGCACCACCGTGCAGGTACATAGCTGGTAGATACTCAATTAGCAGAGATCTGTTAAATCTGGTGTCACTTTTTGGACTGATGGCGTAGGGTTCTCACATGACCTTCCCTAAAGTGTTTGGGAACCTATCAACACCTCCAGCTAATTCTGCAGCTCTGAAAAATACTTATGCTGATTGGGGTCTCACCTGAGGAGGAGACAAGTGATGCAGGGTGTCTGCTGAGCAGGCTGGAGTAGTTCCCAGCTGTAGTGTCTACACTCGGCACGGAAGGCTGGTCATGAGCAACATCAGGCAGTGGAGGCATGGGCAGAAGAGACGCCCTGCAGGTATACATAAAGGGTGTGAGCATGGACCCAAGGACAAGACAAGACATTATGACAAAGTATACACTCTTCTAAGTATCCTACAATGCCTACAATGAGCAAATCCTAGATCAGTAGCAGGTGGAAAGGGAAAGTGCTGGCTGATTTGTGAGTGCAAGGAGAAATAGTGCAAGGGATGCTGTATCAACAGTATTTGGGGAAGCAGCCCCAGATTACTAGTGTGGAAAGGACAGGCAGCATGGACAGTGCAATGAAATCAGTCGGGTGGTCTCCAATCTTTCACTTGATTTTTCTCTTTTTTATTCTGTTTTCTTCACAGATTCTCACTTCAGATTGCCATAAATACCTTTCTTCCCTCCTTCTCTCTCTCCCCCTTGAAAGACCATCTACCCTCCCTTCCCCACCCCCCAATAAATGTCCCCTGCTCACCTATGAAAGTTGCTATCTTGTATTTCTTCAAAGAAACCCATGACTTTGTGAGACTGATCTAAGCAAGCAGCATTTCAATTGCCAAGTGAAAAATCCATGGAAATGGAAAGCGAGGGCAGGAGAAGGACTGGGATAAAAGAATTCCCAAGTGCACACAAAGGACCCAGCCAACACATTCACAGAAACTAAAAATGAAGGGGTGATTCCACAAACCTTTTCTATCTCATCCCCTGCTCTCTACGTGACTTCAGCAAGAGGGATTTCAACACTTATTTCAAAACAGTGCTACAGGTTATTCGAAAGTGCTCTTAAGAGGGCCCACTGCAATTTGCCCAGAAAGCTGACAGGCTGTAGAATACAGGAGACAGGCTACTGAGGTCCAGCTGAATGGTCAGCTCGCCATGGCTTAAATGTACAGGGGAAATAGCAAAGGAAAAATATTTAATGCATTGGGAATCTATTGTGGAGAAATGAGAAAACAAAGTCCCTCACCCATAACCATCTGACCCAAAGGGGACTGACAAAGCTGATGATATTGGGTATTTTTTGTTGCCTTTCATACTCAACTTCTCCAATTTTCGCCACTTTGCCCTGCGATTCTGAAACCAGACCTGATAAATGGAAAGAAAGGATATGTTCAGAGAGGAAACCATCTACACACGGGGACACAGGTAATGAATCAGCAATAAGTGCCTCCACACATCACCAGGTGAGGCCAGAAACCTTTCTTCCTGAAAAAGGAACCTCAAGAAATGTTTCTTCCAAAGAATCTGCAAGATTCATTGCAACCAGAAAGAGAACTGCAGACAGATATCTGCAAACCCCATTTTCCTTTGTTGCCCATGATCTTCAAGATAAAGAGATTAACACCAATCTCCTTCATCTCTTTTACCTATGCATTATGTGTCCCATCTTAGGAAACAGGAAGAGATGGAGTACGCAACCGCAGACTCCACTGCCACTGTGGGTGAGGTAGTTGGTTGTGCAGTGTCCATCCCTGTGAGCTCTCTTCCTTCTCTTGTCACCAGTGGCAGGTGCAGTCTCTATCCCATTACTCATGAGCTTCTCTCTCCCTCCTACTCAAGCTCCTCACCCTGCCTGAGATCCTCTCCCTGTCAGTTTTCTGCACAGAACCCACAGTCAACACCATTACCAACACAGGCGTTACCATGATACGCTGTGGTGTTACACCAACCACAGCAGCGATCTCCTTCCTCTTCTCATTGTCGGGGTAGTGGTCTTCTTGGAACATCTTCTCCAACTCTTCTAGCTGCTCTAAAAATGATGCATTGTTCAAAGAGAGAGAGATGGGGAGTATGTGATAAGAAAACAAAACCAAAAAAAACCCCAAAGGAAACAAGACAGGGAAAACACAAACCAGAACATTTTTTACTATATTTAGAAATACATGAACAACATATATTTTTTTTTAATAAACCAAAAAAATAAACAAAAATTTTTTTACACAGTAAAACAAAGGGCATTGTTCGTGATGCTTCTAACATAAGGCACTCAGCAACCTTTATTTGAAGAAGTTTTCACACGTCTACTAGTCTAAAACGCACTGCAATACCAGTTAGAGCAGTTCAGCACCTCCATGCTGTGCTTTCAATATGGTGAAGGAAACACCAGCGCCATTGGCACTACAGGTGTCACTGTCTGCCAGTGGGTTCCCCATTATCTACCTGCACTATAGAAGGTGCGTGACTTCTTCTTGACCGGTGGTAAAATTTCTGGATTCCCAAGTAACTCTTTTTTTCCCTTGGTCCCATGATGGCTACTTCCAGATTCCAGGATTGAAGGCACCTTGTAGGATTGCTGAGCTACAGCATCAGATGAAGTGCATTTGGATAATTGGCGAGTAGCTGGGCCACACATGTCCTGCCTGTAGAGGTCTCCAGGGATTCCACTAGATGCTTTCTCTGCACAGATTCCACTTCTGTCATTATTTGTTTTCTTCTTTGCCTCCTTTTCAATCCCATCAGAAAAATAGCTGTCACACAGTTCATGTGACCCTGACTGACCTGTGAACTCCTGTGCAAATTCAACCGCAGAAAGTGGGGGCACAGCCTTCTCGTCACTGAGGAAATTTGACAGCTGCCCACACACTGAGGCAAGGTCGAGGTGGCTGTCAAGGGCCGCTGAGTCTTGGGAAGTTGACCCAGTTGCCTGCAGGGTGCAGTATCTTCCATCTTCCTCCACCTTCTTTACAAGGCTGATCTTATCTTCTGTTACCAAGGTATCCTCAGCTTCTTCCTTTACAGCTGTGCTTTGGAACGCAGATAGCACATTGCTCCATGTACCCTTCCCGACAGCATCAGCATCTACCATAAAGTGCTCAGTATTCAGCGATGTGTCCTCCTTCTCGTCCTTGCGCTCTACAAGGAAAAAATTAAAAACACCACTCCCTCACCCCACATGCACATTGCCTAAGCCAGATGTGCCTGAATGGCATGAGGAAAAGGGTGTGCCTGGATAGGAAGTTTCAGTTATGGGAGAAGGAAAACACTACACAACGAAATCCAACAGTAAAAAAGAAATAGAGAGTTCAAAATAAAGATTGTCACCAGGACAGAGTGCTGCTAGGAAAGCAACAGCAAAGAATGTAATATGGTGAATATGCAGATATTCAAACATCTGAGATAAGAAAAGCTTCATTGTGAGAGTGATGATGCCTGCAAAAACAACCAGCTGTAAACTACAGGAAGAACTAATTCCAGACACAGAGAATAAATGAAAGGTTGTGTATTACAAATACAGTAGGGGGAAAACCGCACTGGGCATAACAAACGTCTTTGCAATAAGGAACAGAACAAAAACCAATGACTTACCAAGACGCTAAGTGTCACCTTATTAAAAATGAGCAAAAGAAAAATACAAGTAAAATTCTGGTCTACTGTATCAGCAGTGATTATCTGACAAATGACATCACTTTTTGATTTATAGAGGTTTCTGTTTCTATCATACTCAAGCTGACCAAGCAATAAAACAATTAATTGTACAAACTTCTAATAACTGCCTTAAATTAGCTTTCTGCAGCTTCATCCACCACACTTTTTAAATAAGAGACTTACAAGATAGGTAATGAAATAGGTGGCTGAAGACAAAAATAGGTGAAGAAGGCTTACCAAGTTTAACAAAAAGCACAAACTGCATTACACTAAGAAAGACTGAACAGTAGAAGATAGGTCAGAAAGAACACAGCAAGAGAAATAATTAAAATAGGCAACAGAGTAATAAAGCCGCATTATACTTTCCCAGCTGGCATATACATTTCCAAAAGAAAAAAAAATGCCACTGATTGTCTCAGAATGTGTGAGTCTTTTTTTAAAAGTAGCAGAAATCACACAAAGTTACTATTTCTTAAGAATAGAAAGTAAAGTAATAAAATCAAAACGCCCATCTGCAAAGAGGAAAGTTTGAGCAGACTGTTGGCAGCATTTCAGTTGTATGTGCCTACAGAGAAATCTGCTTGTTTAATTGTGGGGGAAAAAAGATCTAAAATAATTTCATTTCATTCTGTTCTACTTTTGATTAGTGCAATGCCAAAATAAAGGACTTGCTTTCTGCCTAAATGTTTCTTTCTTAATTCTTAAACAAGAAGGAACCCCACAACACCAGTTAGATGGAAGAATCTTCATGGAAGTATGAGGGGACACCAGGCTGCTTCCAAGACCTTCTAATTTGCTTTTTACAGAATTAAGAGAACCAAATTAGTTGCAGGGGAAAGAGACAGCCACAGGAAACTATGCAACTATAACAATTTCATCTTGTTAAGCAGCAACAGTTTCCACTGCTGTTAAATGAGATGAAATGTCCTGATGAGGAGAGTCAAGAACTGAGGGAGGCAGAAGCTGGCTATGTTCTGTATAATTCCTTCTTCTACCGTCCTCCTTGCTGCCTCTGAGCTCATCTCACTATTATGAGAAAAAAGCTAATATTTTCACGTTGTCCATTCTGTCACTTGCCCTCTTCCTCAAATCAGAAACATCATTTTCAGCTTAGTTCTTTGATTTGAGAGGGCTTTTTACTTATTTTTACTTTTATGCAAACATCACGATGCACTTGCATCACAAGATACATTTCAAAGTCTTGTGCATGTATCGTGTATCTGCAGCAAAGAAAGAGATTGACACCTGTGAGTTTTATATCATCTACAGGAACATTCCTCCAAGAAAAAGTAAATTGCTGTCTCTATTTCCAAAACATATAGCAAAGGCCTGACAACTACTTGGGACCGCCAAAGAAAAGACCCGAAATGAAAATAACGTTTAGAGAGAAAGATAGGCCTTCATAATAACAACTAGGGAGTTGCCAACTCAGTCCTTTCTCCCATGGTTCCTATGACAAGAGACCAGACTGAACATCACTTTGTCCTACTTTTAGATAAACATAACCCTAAATAGATGGGATTTTAACTGACTGGGAACATCATACATATAGCATCTGGGACACCTGAGCAGCCAAAGGTGCACAAGCAGGAAGCAAAGTCCTCTTTTTCTCCTCACAACCACCTCCTTAGATGTTTCTTGGCACAAGGTAACCACTTCCACAGTGACAGCAGGATTTTTAAGGTTGTTCTGAACACTTGGTACAAAGCAACCTGAACACACGCACAGGGAGAAACATGGGCTTCACAGGTGCACCCAGGCAAGCTCAGACAAGAAAGAGGAAAACTGGACAGTGGGTGAGGGCGGGAAGTGCCAGCAGCCTACAAACCCAGAGGCAGCGGGAACCCCTCAAGTGTGATACACAAAGGGCAGACTACCTGCCCCAGCCCTCACCCCGGCTTGCCAGGCACTTTTACAAGCCAGGCGACAGGAGGGCCGTGCAGGCACCGGGCCGAGGAGCAGCCCTGTACCCCAAACCCCCAAGGCACCCCGGGCACAATAGCAGCTTCCCCCCAGGGCCAGGGCTCCGCAGAGCCGCCTGCCCAAGGCGACGAGGGGAAACGGGCTAATGGCTGCCGGCCCTCACCGCCGCAGCCCGCACGGTGGGCCCGCCACACAGATAACAGCTCGGAAGAGGCGACAGGGTCGTTATCCTCCACCGGGGCTGCTCATTAGGCTCATTGCCGGGTGCCTCCCCCTCGGTCATTAATGATGAGCCGGCGCCCCAGCCTCGACCCTTACCCAGCCCTTTGGGCGCCCGCTCCTCCTCCGCGCCCGCCCCGTCCATGCCGGCTCGGCAGTGGCGCATCCAGCCCGGCCCGGTTAATGCCCCGCCCGGCGGCGAGCCCCGCGCGAACTGCGGCCGCCGGCCCCGTCCGGCTCGTCAAGGCCACCTGGGCAGCCAGCGACCCTCGGGGGGAAAGCGGGGTCGAGGCTACCTGACCAGCCTACCTCAGCCACCCGCGCAGGTAACGGGGCCGCAGACCGGGAGCCCTGGCCGCTGACGGCGGAGGTGGGCTGGCGGCTGGGGCGGGCACCCCGCTCCGCCCGGTGCGGGGTTTGGGGGGCTCGCGTCGCCCGCCTGCCGTCTGCCTCCTCAGGCGGCCCGGCCGGGGGCAGCCATCTTCCGCGGGCCGCCGTGCGGGAAGGCGCCTGTCCTCCCTCGCCGCGCCGGTGCGGGAGGCCAGAGGGCCAGTCTCCAAGTGAGGAGAAAGCAGGTCCCTGCACGTAGGGTACAGAAATGTTTCTGGCACACCTGAAGATACCCGAAGGACCGTGCTTTGTGAGCTCACATGAGGAGTAGGCTTAAACATCGCTAATAGCCTGCCTTGGAAACCCAGATGTTAACAAATTGGATCATGTAATATGAATGAGATGGACCTCATTGTCTTTCCTTATGGGCTGGTGGGAAGACAGACTCATTTTTTTATGTGCTGTGGCTGTAGTTGTTTAGCACTGCTTCTGATTCTGCATAAACATGGCTTCAGGAAATAAATGGCACTTGGCTTTTAGGTGCTGTAATTTTGCATTCTTTCAATGCTTGCAGTCTTAGAAGAAACTAAGCTCCTAACACTGGTACCAGGCAATTAGACCCCTGACACTACAACTGTTGTCATCTGCTCAGGTGACATTTCAAACAGCTTTGTGCACTTGCAGGTGTCTACATGAGATGAAGGGCAGTGGTAAACCAAGCCTGGCCTTTCTGAGTTCCTTCTTCTCACATGCAGTTGATGGAGAGACCTGTGCTGCAACTTAGGTCCCGATGGTTCCAGAAACTGAGCCCTCTGCTCTTGCATCCTCTGTGTGCAGCTTTCCTTGCCACTGAGTGAAGCACGGCCAGCTCTAAACATGACTTTCCTGTCTGCAAACAGCAAAGCCAGTGCTTGCTTGGATGAGATTTGCTTAATTGTGTTCTGCTGCACCGAGACAGAACATCCTTCATCCTCCTTTTGGTATTTGGCTCAGTATCTCATTGCTGGCATGGCACTATTCTCCTACTGTGCATTTCCCCATATGCCCTGTCTTTGTTTCAAGGTTCACTGTAGCACTGAAGGTCCTGCTTCTGCAGGTGCTTTCACCTGAGAGTAGTTTCATTGTGTTAAATGAGTATAATCTGCAACATGTGTGCCAGCATTTTGGAGACAGTATGATTAGCATGACAGCGCAGCTGGTTCAGTGACCAAGTGCAAGACATACTGGCTGGAATGCTATTGCTGCCAAAGTGGCATTTAATTTGTTAGCAGCATTCAGCTGACAAAACACAAGTCTGATCTTAGAAGGGATGGGACCTCTTCAGTATTAGATAAAAGTGCAAAGATAAAAATTACTAACTGCTTCAGAGGTTCCTGTTTCTCAGCAAGGTGGTTTATTTACTGAGTTCTGGTCCTAGTGTCAGCTTTTTCTAGTACCGTGAAAGGAAATAAGAACTGTGGAGAATGTTTTCATCTATTTTTCTCTAGGAGAGACCAACATAGGTCTCCAGGGCTGTGAGTTTTGTTGTTGTTTTGTTTTTTTTTTAAAGCCACATATATTTTTTTTAATACTTTATATGAAAAAATGATAGCATTGAGAACATTTGATTTTCAGACCTAAACCAAGAATTTCTCCATTTCTCATCAAAACTTCTAAAATGTAGTTCATGCTTGTATTTCATTGCTGTTCTTATCACAAAAAGAAATTAGAGTAACTGACCTCTAAAGGTTATCTTTAATTTTTTTTCAGTATAGAAATACTGAATTTCTTTTGTCTGTATATACTATGTACCAGTCTCCAAAGGTTCCTGTGGAAGACGATGGTTTCTTCATGCTTCAGTTTACAGCCAGCTGTTTAAGATACACTGGCATCTCTCATAGAGTGTTCCTACTGTAGACTTTTGGGGATCTTACTAGAAAAGTAATTTTTGGGGGGATTTGGTTGACAAACTCTACACTTGTATTTCTGTTTAATACTGATTTTCTGGGAAATCAGGTTATCCACATTAGATATGTGACTCATAATTAAGCCTGTAATAGGATGCAGCAGATACTCTGTCAATTTGATTCCTGCTTCCTGACTGTGCAGTTGTAAGTGAGATTGTACTAGTCTGATTAAGTTTGTACAAACCAAGGAGATGTTAATCAGTTTCAAAAAGCATGAAGCAATTCAGTGCAATTGTTTATGGATTTTGGTGGCAGGATGGTGCTGGGGCTAAATATTTAACTAAATAGTGAGAAGTTGAGGCCTACCTGAAATGCAAGAAATCACAGTAAACCAGGGTATAAGCACTTGCTCTTAGAAGCATAAGCTGACCTTTAAATGTTCATAAACATACAAAAACCTGACAACAGGAAATAAAGGCTGTACCTGTGACAGGGAGAAGTTAACCTTTGATCCAACTAGTTAAACAGTCCTGTCAGTCACAAGAACAGTGGCCCTGCAGTTTCCTATCTCAACAAGGCCATAGAGAATTTAACATAGAAACCACCTTGGGAGACTCTAATGAACAATATGACTGCTTGTTTTTGAGAGCAGAAGTTGAAAGAGTAAAGAATTCTTGACTTTTAGAATGTTTAACAGATGACTTCTGACTTAGGATGGCAGTATCTATGCTACTTGTATCATGAGGAGGCAGGCCATCGATGAAGCTGATATAGGTATGGGATGCCTTAGGTTGCCTGCATAAGATGACCTTATGTGGGCACATACTGAACAGCAGTGTTCTGTATCCCAGCTGAGACGCTGGTGATCCTAATGACTTACATATTCACATAAATTCATGACAGCCAGGGACAAGCTATCTGTACTTAATGTTCACTTAGAAAGGAGAGTTATATGGGAAAAATAATGAAAATACTGAATATATATTCAGTAAATATTGTATTACTTGTATTTGAGATGAAACCCTAAGTAAACAAGGAAAAGTTGTTTATTTTAACTGGAGAAGTGCGTGAGTTTATTAGGACTAAAAGCAACTTTTTTTTTAATCCAGCTAAAATTGATATAAATAGGCTGTAATAAGCTATACTAGATACAATGTAAATGGGAATTAAAGGCAGAATGTTACAGAGACAGAAAGCTGGGGATATGAAGATAACTAATTCTTCAAATATATTAAATGCAAGAAGACTACACATTGTTTTCTTTGGTGTATTGATTCTTATACTTGATCTTGCATTGACTGAACTGAACGCAAACACTTTAATACAGAAAACAGTATTTTACAGTTGAAGGCATGTCCTCAAATAGACACGTTCTGCATAAAAGCAGGACTGCATGTAAACTGGACTTTAAAACCAGAGGGTTCTAAAAAAGAACAAAGTCCCTGGTACATATTTTGACTTTATCTACAGTGGCTAAATATCTCAGTGTTTTCTATAAGTGTGCAAAATGGTGCATGCAATACCGCGTCAGCTATCAGATGTAAGAGCAGCAGGAAAGTGCCACTTTGTTGCATATGCCTAGTCATGATTATTTTGCACTGGGCATGTATCAACACATAATAAAAATCTCTGTCAAAAGTCACTGTTCTACTTTGAGCAGGAGGCAGAGTAAAAAAAAAGGGGTCATTTCAGATGGCTTACTGGGACATTAGTTCAGAAGAGAGGTGACCTTTGTGAAACAGATTCTTCAGCTTGATACCTCTTAAGGTGGGGGAAATCACCACAGTGGCTTCTGAAAACTTTGCTTAACTCAAGTGGATTTTCTAATGCTGTCAAGGACTCTTAACAGTATTCTGAGACTGAGTTAAATTTAGGCAAATATTTCATTGTACCTATCTAAAAAACAGTAGACTTGCACGATCAAATAGAGAAACTGCTCTAAATGGAAATTACACTATGGAGATCAACACCATCAAGATATCAAGAGTATATTCAAATGGAAAACTCTTCTCAACTATATTGTGCTTTGCACTTAGCACCTTCCTTCTCGGGAACTCAAAGCTCTTAGTATGCTAATACTAGTGAATTTAGCCTCACAACATCCAGTGAGGTAGGTAAGTTTACCCCCATTTCACAGATGGGAAAACCGAGGCAGAATTCTGAAGTGACTTGCCCAAGGTCCAGCAACTTGCCAGTGGCAAAACCAGGAATACATTTTCAGAAATCCAGATTCCAGACCTCTGTCTGATTAAAGTCCCTTCCCTACTACAAACAAAGCAAGCAATACATGCAACATTTTTCCTCCTACTGCTGCCATAGTCCTGGTGACACAGAGGAAGTGAATGATTTTTCCCGATTGAATTCCTGCTTTCTTTGGCAAAAAGCACCTGGTTCTGTCAAAGTGCTGTATTATGCTCTTCACAGAGGTGTTCTGAGGCACAATAGAAAAAAAGATGGTTTCCCCTTGGCGGAGAGACTGTACAGATCCAAACAAAGTAGAGTCTTATTTCTTGCAGAAGACCTGCTGCTTGGCATTCTTAACACGTTGTTCCTCCTTCAGGTTCTTCTGCCGCGCATGTTTGCTGGAGATGAATTCCACGTGTTCTGAGGGGAACCAGCCTCTCTCCCGGTCTGAAAGTTTTACTCCTTCCATCCATCCTGCGGTGTGGGGAAAAGCACAAGATGAGGCAAAATAGTAAAAACATTTTTTTCATTCTTCCCCAAAAAAAAGAGTTCAAAATTGTTTCATTCTTCCCAAAAAAAAGTTCATTCTGCTCACCATCGTTGCTGTTCTGCATAACCATGATGATATCTGCTTTCTCCAAAGCCAGCTCATCATTTTCCCGAGCCTTGTAAGTCTTTATGCATTGAACCTGTGGTGCATCTGAAGAGGAGAAAAGATCATAATGGTATACTAGAAAGCAACGGTAAACTTGCATGCATCAGCTCCAGAGGAGACAGGGATAAGGGACTGCCCAAATACTAAAGGGCACAGAACTGGAAGGGAGACTACAGGTCTTCTGCCTAATATGAGGAATAAATATAGGCAAAATAACTGGCAGAACTTGGCACTGAGGGAAAGCCCATGAATATCTTCTTTATTTACAAAAAGGTTAGTATTCTGCCTTGGAGCTTTTCTGGGATGGTCTACCTCACAGTGACTCCAGCTTCTCTGAGCCAGACCACCCCCATTGCTGTAGTAGCAGAGCAGTCTCACCAGGGCATTCCAGGAGGTCCAGTTCTCCTCGTGGAGGAGCCAAAGCAGAGATCCACCTCAGCTTCTCACTGCTGGAAAACATCACCAGATAGGTGTCAGGATTCAATGTGAGGGATGTCTGATGATGGGAATGAGGGGGGGTGTTTGTGCACAGGTTTGTTCACATGAGGGGTCAGGGAGGGAATACTGAGGGGAAGCAGAGACAGTGGAAGTGGAGAAAGGGATGGGAAAAGGTAAAATCTCCCATTTTTGGAAGATGATGGAATGGCATGATGTGGTAGTATTGTATGAGCGGCTCTGATGAGAGAGGAGCAAGGTGGTTCATTAGGGGCTTGTTACAACAAGAGGATGTTTTTCAAGTCCTCTGCTCAGCAGCTGCATTTGATATTTCAGCATTTGGGTAGCTGAAGGACAACCATCAGGATCCTAGGAGGTTTCTGGCTATGACAACAGGATATACGGAGGGTAACCTTGAGCTCTTACTGTGTCTCTGTACGAAACAAAAACTCCACTCTCTTTCCCTGGTAATTCTGAAGCAGAAAGAGACGGAAAACATTTTTGTTTGTTCCATGCAGTTTCATCTCACACTTCTCCCCACGCACATCTGAGAAAGCAGCATGATCAAACACAACAAAACGTCCACCCCTGCAGGTGAAGAGGAAGCACAAAACAAGATGTAAGTTTTAAGGTGATGAGGGTTACGAAGTGACTCCATGTAGTTTTCCGATGTCAGGAAAGCAAAAAGCTTTTAATGAGTCTTCATCTGCTTCAGGCACCCTAAGCTTTGTTCTTGCTAGAAGTCTTAGAAGGCCAGAGAAGGGAGAGGGGTCTTAATGAAAGTGGTAGAAATGCTAAGCTCTGTCCTGTCAGAATTCTATTTGATAGCTTGCAGCTTAAAAACAAAACCACCAGCCCAAAACCCCAAGACAACCAACCAACAACTCTCTTACCAGTGTTTTGCACATTCACTAATCTTCATACTGTCCTTTAGGAAGAAATTATTTACCAACTAAAGCTAGAATAAATTATTATTATTGAAGTATTTCATATTATAGAGCTGGAGAGGCAGAACAGAAGTGTTGCACTAGGGACCAGAAGATACTTTGTTATATTATCATATGTTGTAATCAAGAGTTGGGAATATCAGATTCCACACACTTGCAAGATACTCACATAATGTAGTGTTAGGAGAGTGACTTGACAAATGCTGCCACTTGCTGGCAGGCAGAGGGAAAGGACTCTCTCACCAAAGCACAGACCCAGAAAGAGACAGGTATTTTAGAAGGGGCAGCAAGAATTGTGTTGAAGCACTCACTCCTTCGGCCGAGACAGGAGCAGACAGTCATTGAAAAGATGTAGGTAGATGGGACGGGTGGTGACTTTCCATTTTGGACTTGGGGTGTTGAAGTCCAGTGCTGTCAACTCACCACACTTCACAAGTCGCCTTGACTGTGAGATGAGTGGGAATATCTGCAAGACAGAAATGAAATTTATGTCAAGTGTGTACAAGGAAATCAGTATCCATGAGTTTTGGATTTGTATTTTTGTCTTTCTTTACAGGAAGTGTTCTTTCATCTCTCCAATGGGACAGGACTAAGTCATGGTAGGCACCTTCAGCTGAAGGCTGACATGAACAATTGGGCAAGGGAAGCACTAATGAAGAGCTGACCTGTGTATGACATTCTGGTTCAAAGGTTCTCTGTATATTGGAGAGGAGAACAAAAAGTAAGTGCAAGTGACTTTGAGAAAAGAGAAAAAAGACATTAGGCTAGAACAAGGCCTAGGGAATGGACGAGCTCACCTTGCACTCAAATTCAATCTTCTGGCTGAGGTAGATCAGCTCTTCAGTGCTCTTCATGCGCTGGACATTTTCATTGCAATCCTTGATGAGCTGCAGAGGAAGACAGACAATCAGTGAGGTGGGAGCAGAACTACCTGGTAGCATCAGTACTACTCCCAGGAGCCCCTCAAGAGTCAGTGTAAGTGACAATTACTTAGGCATCCTCCTGCAGAAGATGTGTTTTTCCAGGCAAGCATACTAAACTTCTCCATACCTACAATGATCATCCTTTCTTAAGGAAGGTATTCTTTAGATGAAGTCTCCATGATAAATATTTTTTTAACTTTGTGAAACTGGGCGGGGGGGATACTAGAGACATCTCTCTCAGGTGGCACAGGTTGAATTGCTGGTCATTTGGACGGAGCTCTTACTAGATACTCCACTGTAGACACAGGAGGCTGATTAGATAAACATCAGCCCTGATTTGTCACAACCCAGAGCTTGTTGCCAGTACCTGTGAGGACAGGACACAATGAAAAACAGAGGTACTTCTGCCTGTAGAAGCTGCCTACAT
This sequence comes from Aramus guarauna, assembly GCA_013400195.1. Classification (NCBI taxonomy): domain Eukaryota; kingdom Metazoa; phylum Chordata; class Aves; order Gruiformes; family Aramidae; genus Aramus; species Aramus guarauna. Next base: position 88,129 of record VXBL01001360.1, read on the forward strand.
AGCTGTCTGAGGTGATACAGGGCAGCTGCATGAGAGTTTTAGGGAGGTATGTATCATGTTGAACTGGTCTTTAGGTTTGTGGTAGAGAATAGGGCAGAGATTGTAAGGAAGGGATCATCACTAGACAGAACAGGAGCTAGCTAGCAAAAAGTCTACCTTATGCTGCTGTACAAATTTTAGGTAAAAAGTTGTCCCAGAAGACTTTAAATCTTGCATCTGTAATAAATAAGATAGAGTAATGTCTTGCCATGCCTTTTTTTTTTTAAAGCAAGATTTTTTTGTGGGGGCTAGGGTGGGAGTTGATCACTAATTAGAAACAAAGGTAAGGAACACAAAGGGGGAATGGTAGTTAGGAGACTGGAAAGAGCAAATCCTGAAAAAAGTAGTTTGATATCACTGGTGCAGGTTCAGTCGCATCCCAGCTGGCTCCCACTTTAGTGCTTTCTGCTCACATGCAGGAAGTCACACAAACACACTGGTTTGTTACTGGTGAGGAATAACAACAACAGTGAGGACCAAAGAAAAGGACTGGGCCATTTAGGTGTCCTGCAGCTGTGTGATGGAGCATGGCTGTGGAGAATCACAGAATATCCCTAAAAGTTATCCAAGAGTGTTATCCAAACACACACTGAACACCATCAGGCTTAGGGCCATGACCACTTTCCTGGGGAGCTCATTCCAGGGCTTGACTACCCTCTCAGTGAAGAACTTTTTCCTAATATCCAACCTGAACCTCCTCTGATGCAGCTTTAAACCATTCTGTTGCATTCTATCACTGGATACTGGAGAGAAGAGCACCACCCTCTCCGTTCCCTCACATGAGGAAGTTGTAGACAGCAATGACGTCACCCCCTCAGTCTCTTTTTCTCAAGATGAACAAACCTCATATCCTTAGTCACTCCTCATAAATCACACCCTCTAGTCTTTTCACCACCTTTGTTGTCCTCCTTTGGACACATTCTGCTATTTTTACATCCTTTTTATATTGTGGAGCCCAAAACTGCACACAGTACTTGAGGTGAGGCCACACCTGTGCTGAGCATAGTGGAACAATCTCTTCTTGCAACCGATTAACTATGCTGTGCTTAATGCACCCCAGGATACAGTTGTCCCTTTTGGCTGTCAGGACACACTGTTGACTCACTGAGGGTACCATCAACCAAAACCCCCAGATCCCTTTCTGCAAGTTGCAGGATGGGTTGACGGCCTTACCTTTTCAAGTGCATCATATGCTTGTGTTGCTTGCACTTCCTCCTCAGACCCTGGCCGAGTTCTCTTCAGGATATTCTGCATGAGAGAAGATGTTTTTTCATAATGCAAAGAGGGAAAGCTGAACATATGTATCTGGGAGGGACAGGAGAAACAAGGAGATGCCAAGATGCCAACCTCAAGGGAAACTAAAGCAGTGGTAGGCAATGAGGTGTGGAAATAACAAGGCCAGAAATTTGAGATGCAGAATGTCACTGATAAGCTGCATTGAACAGGGCATCCCTGAAAATCTAAATTGTATTAACTATCATGTACAAGTTACATGACATAGGAAGCAACCACTAATCCAAGCACAAATGGCCTTACATACGGAATTGTTCTTTGACCGATACTCCTTTTCTCCTGTTCAAAAAAGGCTCAAATAATCAAAAAGAAGAATTTCATAGAAAGAACTCAAAATTAATTCTTTAGGGACTCCCTGGTTCCCTGTCTGGAAGTCTCCTATTAGTCAACATTGCAGGCAGAGAGATGGGACAGGCTGCCTTCCAGAGGGCAGCCAAGGAACCCTTGTTTCATTTTCCTAGCAGGAAGCCCAAAAAGTTCAAAATGTAAATCAGTATGTTCTGAGAAGACTCCATAAATTATTTATTGGAGTACAGTTGAAGTAGTGTTGCAACAAAGTCCTAACCGGTATACACACTGCATTGCTCACAGAGACGATCATATCCAATTCATAGTGCAGGCATTTGCACGATGACAAACGGGTTTGTTTTTGCAAAGGCACATTCACAATATCCACAACAGAGTGGCTTTACAGCCGAGCTTATCAACAGATGCAACATGAAGGGCTGTATGCAGTCCTTCTACCCAGTGCTTGGAGCTAGCTCATATGACTTTCAGACTTGAAGAAGGGTCAGCTTGAGAGAAACTGCAGGAAAGCAGAGAATCGGCACAGTTACCTGTAGGAGGAGTTTGAGTCGCGTGATACGCTGGAAAGGGAGGATGAGGAAGGATTTAAGTGAGAGGCGCTGGCATACTGGATCACTTTCCAGTCTCTCCAGGACTTGCTGGAACCCTGCATTTCCATTTCTGTGGGAGCAGTAAAGAAAGAAGACATCTAGGCATCAGAGCAAATAGTCTTCCTAGTATCAGATTTCAGTGAGCGTTGGAGTACTCCAGGTCCAACAGACAGAGTTTGTCCCTGGGGCAGGAAATGTCAAGAAACTGCGCCACTGCTTAGGAAGAGCAAGTATGGGTTTTTAACAGCTATAGGACAGCCATATAACTGTTATTATATCTTTCCTCTTTCTGCCACTGCCTTCTGGAACAAAAGCTAGAAGTAACAACTACATTTCAATTCCCCCCTATAAGTAGGACACCTTTCACTGACAGTGGTGGTTTGTATTCTTTCTTTACACTGAATGGTTCAGCTCCAGAGACTGTCTTCAGGGTCTGGAAACAGGCTGCCTCCCCTCTCTTGCTACTCCTGAGAGGAGCTGAGTTCTGCTCTAATGTCTCTCTTACCCTCTTAGACACACCCACTGCCATCCAGTTTTCCATGCTGGGCAGTAGAGATAAAAGGCTAATGGTATGAGAGCAGCACTGGCCACCAGAGTAGCCAATCCCATATCCTTGAAGAGATGGGGAAGAAGGTTGTAGGCCCAGTAGACGTTGCCCTAGCCAATATCCTGGAGGTCCCTTCTGTGTAGAACTGAGCCTTCCCTGAAGGGAATCAATGGCAAGACTAGATCTCTCCCAGTCAGCAGCACTCAGAGACAGTGCCTGAATAGCCTGTTGGGAACAGTGTCTTCTGAAATCACTGTAGCTTCACTGGGATTGGGTTGTTACGAAGGGAAGCAGTGCAGAAGTGGCAAGGACACTTTGCTCAGGATTGGGCCTGTGCCTGAGCAATGCTTGTTTGTGCCACTGGGTACAGAAGAGGAGGGCAAGAGATGTTCCACTCTACCACCCAGAGCAAGAGACCAACAGAGGATTTTCAATCCATTTTAAAGCCTTCTGGATAGATAGTTGAAGCTTAGTGACAGCAGCCATATTTTTCTTAATTACAGAATCACAGAATGGTTGAGATTGGAAGTTTCACTTGAAAATATCACTTTACGGTTCTTAGTAATCTGAAAGCCACAGACTGAAAACCATTATGCAGGACAGTCATTTTTGCTCTCTTCAGTAGAGAGTAGATGGAGACAGTAGCCTGCAATAGAATCAGATATTCATTATTCCTTCCCTTTCCAGGGCATAATGCTATGGGAGAGAAGCCTGCAGCAGCTCTGTCCTGCTGTCCCAAATGCCATTGAATTGAAGAAAGTTTCTGCCTGTTTTTCTGGGGATGTAGCATAAGCACAAGCCAATGGCCTGTACCTGCTGCATTCCCCATCATTTGAAAGAGTGAATATTCAAGGTGCAGCAAGGAAGTAAGGGGGAGGGGGGAAGGGTGCAACGAATGAAAAAACTTACAGTAACCGCTGAAAGGTTTGCTCCTGATATGTCTGGTTTGTTACATATGGTAGATACACCCTGCGGAACTCGGGGGCATGTTTCAGAGCCACATCACACACGTGGAAGGTAAATATGTCCTCTTCAAATTTCTCCTCCAAGTCAAAGAGGAAACTGCAGCACATGGTTGTAGTGCCATAAAAAGGAGAGGGAGATATCATTGTCATTTAGTAAAGCAGGAATGTCCTCCATCCTCTAAAATCCTGACCACCCACATATAAGCACAAGACAGCTCTTTACTTCCAGATAGAGCATAATACCTGTGCAATGACAGTTTAGGGCTAGACATGAGCAAGGAAGAAGCAGAGGCAAAAGACCTCTGTTCTTGAGAGGACGTACTTCTAAAGGCATGGTCAGGGAACAACTGAAAATTAAGGCATCACCAGTATAATTCCACTAGTAGTAATGGAAAAGGTAACAGCAAACCTTACTAGCTGAGCGATATATGTAGTCAAGCCTTAAAGGAGAAAAGCAGAACAGAATCCTACAGCATACAGGATTCCTTGCATGTGGGGTCATGTCTACATTTTATGACTTATGCTCAATTGAGTCACATTCGGTTCTGTCAAGTCATGGCTGTAACTTACTTTCTCCCCCTCCCCGTCTTTTTTTTTTTTTGTTCAGGGCTCATGCAGCTGCTTCTTTTGTCTTGTATTTCTTTCGTCTGAATTTGGTTTGGGGTGAGGTCTAGGTAATCAAGTTCAGTTGTAGTTGAAGCCAACAGAGCATGGCTACAGGAGCATTTTGAACATTTTGATCTCTGCAACGAGCTCTGTGCACAATTGTGCCATAGTATCTGGGACTTAACACCAAGATTTACATTGCCCTGTCACCTAAAAAGATGGATGTTCCTTTCAGGGCAGTGTTGGTATGCAATCATAAAGTGCTATGTGTGTGTATCTACCTTGAAGGTCAGTGAACACACAGAACTGGAGTGAGAGATGTTATTGATGGAAACGATGGGCTGTGTCTGTGCTTCTTGGTGAGTGTTAGTCCTGGAAGTAAAGGGCCATATCTCACCTGGCGCTGACATCGCGTACATCATGAAGGCGGGAGAAAAGCCACTGACGCTCTTGATTGGTGAGCATTGCCTGAAGCTCTGATGATCGCTGGAAGTGATCCACTGCCACATTTAAACTGCGCAGGTATGAAGCCTCAGACATTATCAACTCAAACTTGGCCTTGAGAGATAAAAGAAGGGAGCCCAGCATCAGTAGACTAGGCAAGTCTGTGAGGCGTCTTACAAAGAAGAGACAGGGGCAAAGCAAGAAAACTTCCCAGTACATGGTGTAAGTAGCACATAATTACTGAAGGAATGAAGCATGCCAGTATATATTTCTAAAGACAGACAGACTTGGTGTGACTTAAAAGGAAAATAACTACCTGCTCTCATTTTACTTTTTATTACCCCTCAACTCTACTTTCACTAGGTTCCCTTTTGTTACATGCTCCCGTAAGTTTTCCAGCACCCACGTCACTCATGTTTTTCTCCATCATGTTTCCCATGCTGTTGTTTTTTTCCTCTTTCTCTGGGTCCTTCACTTTTCAGTTCCTCTCATTTTCCTCACCCAGTTTCTCTATGTATGATTTTGCTGAACCCATACATCTTACTGTTTCCTCTCAGCCCTGCAGCTCACAGAGGTCAATGTGGTAAACTAATACTACCACAGGAACTGCAATTCACCATGGTTTTATTAGCATCTCTCATAAGCTTATGAGTGGGAGAATGCTGGAAGTCTTCTAGTTTAATGTTCTCTTTTGCACTGAACGTACAAAATTCCTTGTTTTATCTTGTTCCAGTTCCCCCATGTCTGTTTTGAAGTTATGGATGTGTTCCAGAGTCTGTCTTTCAGTGCTCTTTTTCTCTACAGTTCTGAACTTCAGCACTGTACTACTTCACAAGCACTGGTACCACATCCCCATGGGTAGAGGTGACATCTGCATTCAACCACCTGGATTCCCACATCAGACATTTTTGCTCTCGACTTTAACCACCCTTCTGGACTATTTTCTTGACTACAGACTACCCATCTACCTTGTTTCATCTGTCCATTACCTCTTGCAGCTTCTGCTCTTCACGGGACATATTGAGTAGCATTCTGCTGCCCCGTATCATGGGGATGTCCTGCCAGAGGGATGCATTAGATGAGACAGACAGACGTTGCAAATACGAGTCCTGAGGAGATAGCACTTTCCTCCGTAGCCTTGGGGAGCTTGGGAAACTTGACTCTATATCCTCTGTGAAGGAATCCACTCTCTTCTGGCTTTGAATGGCCTTGTTCAGAAGCACATCACTGTACTCCTGATACAGCAATCTTGCTGTGAAGAGAGGCATATACATTTATACTTTCTACAGTACCCACTCGCCCTCTGCTTCAATCTGGAGAAAACTCTGTTACTGTCTCATTTTAGGATAACTGAATACATTAGACCACATGCATTAGACTACTGAATACATCAGACCACCACACTGCTATAAGCAAAGCTCACCAGCTGCCCGAGTGTACTGCAGGACTCTGGTTTCACTGCCTCCACTGAACACCACTTTCTAATGCTCCCTCCTTGCTACCATCTGGCAGCAGCCCCTCTCCTTTGTGCTCACTGCAGAGCTGGGAGATGATGGGGGAGAGGGGTGCCACAGCACTTGTGGGAGAAGGTACTTACAGGAGTTGATCAGTTTGGAGTGCCGGCGTTTGAAGTTCTCCATTGTGTCTGCAGGTTTCTTTTCTCTGTCAGGGAATACAGATTTGGAAACAGAGCAAATGAAGAGCACAGCGCCAGAGGTGGCTTATCCAAATCTTAGTAACAGATCTGTCACAGAAAGGACCTCTCTTTTGAACATGCTCAAACTCCACAGGCTTTACTTAACAAAGAACAAAGTTTGACTTGATGGAAGTACTGTCCCTAAAGGGATAGAAATACTTCTGTTGCAATGGGGTTCTCTCCCAGAGGGCATACACTGCAACACAGACCTAAGTAATTTTATTATAGTTTTCTTCTCCTTACCATCAGCTTTGGTCCCTCAGGAACAATGGAGAGTGTCAGCTGCCCGTGCTATGCAGGGATGGGGGCAAATTCTAAGAGGCCTTTGAGAGACTTACCGCAATATAACTGTTTCTGAACTGACTGGTGGTTCCCTGTGTGCCTTGTGAGCTTCCTCCGAAGGAACAGGAGAGATTTCTGCACATGAGACAAGTAGACAGTAAACACATTAATTCCATTTTTGAAGTCAAGCTACCATCCAAATGACACACAGATACCACTTACCTATACCCTACCTAAGTAGTGGTCTTGGGTTGGAGAACAGGTGCCCTCCTGACCTTTATTTCTGGGTCAGAAACATTCTAGTTTTAATAATCCTTAACATTACTTACACTTTACATCTGTTACTTAGCCACGTTTGCTTTTCATACAAAGAAAACAGCTGACACTTGCAGCGAAGACAGTAATTCTAAGAGTTTCCCTCTCCAGTAGCCCAAGCAAAAACACTACCTGTGGACCTATTTGGTGCTGCCTTTCCCCTTTCAGCACCTTGGGCCAGGCATCAGAGGATCAATGGACCCAAAATCACTAGTCATGTCTGAAAGTCTTAGACTTTCTTTTGTGGATGCTGAGCCCCAAAAACTCTCAGTGACTTCTGGAGCAGAAGTGCTGGACATCAAACAAAGTCACTCCTGTGAAGTTTTAAAACGGATGCAGTCTGAGAATGAATGCTGTCATCCAATTCTCATATTTATGTGCTATGTGAGCATTCACAAACTGCTGCTTGAGTCATCTTCTGTTTATGTAAAATGGGGACAGCATGGATTTTTCTTTTATTTTGTGAGGGATTTAATTAAATAAGGTGTGAGGAAATTCTATACAAAATTCACTGGAAGCAGGAGGAGGAAGAAAGCCCAAAGACTGAGTTGCAAGTATGGGTCAGGGGAAAGATAATACCATTGCCTTGAATATTTTAAAATTTGGAACCAAGAATTTACAGGTCAAACACATGAACAAATTTTGATTGAAGTGATGCCAAACCTTTTATACCCCTCCATGCTCCCCTCCTTTTCCTCTGTGCCAAAAATCCAGTATGTTGTGGAGCTTGGAAAATAAACTAAGAGCTGAGAAGAAGCAAGTATGTTTAAAGATCATGTAAGAGATAATAAAGAACAGACATGTATCTTGACAGTAAGTACTGTCTGACTGAGCTGCATTACAGGAGATGCATGTTTTCCATTTGTGACATCAGTCATTTGGCTTCTATGCAAGTTGGGACTTTGGATTTGACAAATTTGCATTCTTATCTGTAATCTCAAATCCTACATTCTCAGGAAGATCATCTCTTTCAGAAGGTCAAATTGGAACCTAAAGGTGTCAGTTGCAAAATAAAGGGAGGTAGCAAATAAACAAGGAACTAAAACATGCTGTAACAGATATGGGCTACTGAGGGTGTGTGCATGCGTTTTCTTTACTCCTTGGAAATGGGCTGCTGCAAGTGCAGCAAAATGCAATGCCCATGTGATGGAGGCAGAGATGACAAGCAGAAGCTCTGAACTTAGCCCCACCAAGAAACTCATTCCTGCAGGTAGGCCAAAATAGCCTATGTTACTGAGGAAGGGCAACAGATCATTAAACATGGAGAAAGGACAAGAGGAGAAACTGGACACAGAGTTGAGGGGTGAGGGATCCGAGAAGTAAGATAAGCTCTCTGTTGCAGGTGTTACTGTGAGATGAGGGGACTGAGCCCCAGAGCACAGCCCTACTCAGAGAATGAGCAGGATGCACTGGCTACAGGCAGCAGAAAGGAGCTAGGGGAGAGCTGGGAGCAGGGAACCTTGGGGCAGGACAGCAATGGGGCTACAGGGCTGGAGTTAGTATCACCAGAAAGGCACAAGAACAATGCTGAGCTCTCAGCAATCATGCCTCTCTATCAGATTGCCTATTTAATTTAATCCTACACTATTGGTATATGCAGTAAGTTTGTTGGGGTGAGTGGAGGAGAGGACTCACCCTGCAAGATGTCTGGTGGTACTGACGTCCTCTTCAGGCCCTGCCGGTGCCAGTCCTTGCTTTTTACTCGGCGTTTAATTGGGTTTTCTTGATTGATTGCCGGCTCCTGTGCAACTACCCTGATCGATTTTTTGTCTGGCCAACTTGATGATTTCTCCAAGGGTGAATGTCTGGGCATTTCCTCCTTTGGCTGAGCTACCAAGCGGTGTTCTCCTCCTTCCAGCCTTTGTTTGACCCTCCTCTCATCTTCTGTTTTCTCTGTGATTGCCAATGAAGCTTGGATGTTCTTTGTGTCCACACGAAAGATCCCTGCCTGTTGGTCCCATAGCAGCTCCCCTGAGATCTCCTCTTCTTGGCAGGTTGTTCGGGATGGAGAGCTGAGCTGGAGGAAGTGGATTGGATTGGTGAATGCTAGCATTGGCAGTGGCTGTGAGGAGTCTCTGCTCTTGGAGCCTGTGGATGTTATCAGGCTTTCCAGTGAGGGCCAAGAAGGATGGTCGGGTGAGGATTTTCCATACTGTATATCCATGTGCTGGTCTGCTGTTTCAGGGCTGGTGTCAGAGCAGCCAACCAACGCCTCACTTCCAACAGCAGAAAAGCTTTTGGCCAACAAACTGACCCCTGAGTCATCAGAAGTCTCTGTATCACGGGTACCTGAGTCACTGAGATCCCACTCTCTAATTACTGGAACAAGGTCATCTTTCTCTGCTACGTTTTCTCCATCAGAAGCAGAGGCCACAGTGTTAGAATAAGACACAGAGGCGGCAGTCCGGAGAGGATGGCTTATAGTAGGGTGAATGGCTAGTAACTTATTATTGTCCATACCACAGTTGAGATGTGGCCTGGAGCAGGGTACAGGAGCCAGTGGCTGGTAACTTTCAAGGCCTGGAGGTTGGGCAAGGTGATTTGCATTAAGTGCAGAGGCATGAGCTTGACTGGGGCTCTGGACACAGGAAGGAGGATGAGGAAGCTCTTTGGCATCAGGCTCAGACACCAGAGGTAGGCTTGAGTGGGACGCAGGAGACAGAGATTGTTCTTGCTGGTTCACTGCAAGGACCGCATCTTCTTTAGAGGGCCAAGTTCGGGTCCTCAGGATACTGGAGATTCTGGACCCAGGCTCTTTTTGGTATAAGCTGCAGTCAGACTGATCAAGTAAAGGCATTCGTTGTGTTTCACGATCCACATTTGCTCCCATTTCTTTTTGTTGGAAAATGACACTTTTTTCTGGGGGGTTTTGCTGAATTGTCTCTGGGTGGTTCAGGGGAGTGGAAGTCCTGCCTGGTGTTTGGGGTGGGTCTAGAGGCCCTGCAATGATAGCTACAGTCCTCCTATCCTCAGGAAGGCTCCCCTCTAGAGGAAGACAGCTTGTGTATATTACAGAGAAAGAAGATGGGCCACTAACATCTGCATGAAAGCCTTCCTCAGAAGTAAGGAGTTCATGGGAAGTGTTGGCCTCGCCTGGATCAGTACTTACAATAGCAGTCTCCCCTGATGTTGGGTTCTGCACATGTACAGAAGCAGCTTCCTTGGCTAGCTTCTCTATAGAGTCTAGCAGTTTGTTCAGGTTGGCACTAGGACAGTTCTCAGCAGTCACAGAGGCTGTTCCAGTAGCATACTCTTGCTGTGGGCCAGATATTGAAGCCACAGAGGTGAGCTCTGAGGGTGAAGCTGGAATGAAGTCCTGAAGCTCAGCTTTTCCCAAGTTTTCTGTAATGGGATGAGGATCTATGTGATCAGGTGGCTCCAAGTTCTTGGTACCAGAAGAAGGGTGCGCTACAACAGAAGCCTCTGGGTTCTCTGCGCTAGAAGGTGCTGCCACTCCTCCCCGGAGTGGTACATCTCTTCTATCAAACCTCTGGACAGTGTTTCCATGCCTCTCATTGCGCTCATCCTCCCTGCCCAGTCTTGTCCTGTCATCCCAGTCAGCTTCTCCAATATCCTGACCACCGATGGAAAAGCGGCCAGAGTCTTCTAGGTCTTCTGCCTGGTCAGAGATATGGCATGTGTGTGGAGGCACCACTGGAGTTTTACCCACTGGGTTCAGGTTATTTGAGGACAGAGGGGTGACAGTGGGTGGCTGACATCCAGAACCCCCTTCTGTGACATGAGCTTTCAGCAGTACATCCTCACCAGGATGCGGACCCACAGAGACAGGTTCCCCAAGAGGAAATGCTGATCCTGTTTGCTCAGCCAAAAAAACCTTCTCCAAACCACACAAGTCCACATTATGCCTGGGAACAGAAGATATCTCTGACCCAAAAGCTGATGATAGAGCCTCCTGTTTGAGCTCTTCCATCTGCAGTTGTTGTTCCTGCTCATTTCTTTCCTTGTTTTTCTGATCTTTGGGCTCCAAAGATTTTCCTTCTTTTGGCAGGTTCTGCTGTTTGCAGTCTTTCTTCTCCTCTTCCTGCTGAAGTTCAGACACTGCCACCTTCTGTGCTGGTTCGTTATGCTGTGAAGTATTCACTTCCTCATTTTTTTTAGCAGTATCTTTTAGTTGGAAAACACTCTCTGCTGGAAAGGTAGGTCTGCCCTCTGTTTTCCTGTAATCATCTTTAAGATGAAGGCATTTGGAAGTGGATGAGGTTTTTTTAGGAACTGTTGCTTGGTCTTTGACCATGCTGCTATTCCTTGCTTCACCAGCTGAGATATTTCCTTCTGCTTGTAGTGAACTTATTTGGCTGTCATCTGTTAAGGTGGAAGACAATTGATTGGAAGAGGAAGATTCTGCATTCTCTTCCAAAACCTGGAGTGCTCTTATGCTTTCCTTAGCATCTTCAGAAGTGTAAGGTTTAGCCATGTCCTCTGCTGCTTCCTCTGAGGTAGGCTGCTCATGAGTTGCTGGTGCCACTTTTTTGCTGCTTTGCTTCTGCTCTGCACCAGCATCAACCTCCTGCAAAGAATCTGTGGAGATCTTATCCAGAAATGGTTCAGCCTTATAATGCCCCTCTGAAACAGTTTTACACACCAAGAAGCACTTAGGTGTCTCTCTCTGAGAGGAAATGGCATCAGCCAAAGGATATTTCAGATTCTGGGCCTGAGGGTCTGAGCTCTTAAAAGCCAGTTCTGCCTGGCACTGAGGAAACTCAGTGCTGAGGTCCACAGCCTGCCGGATGGCATTGCCAGGGGCTGGCCCATCCTGGGCTGTGCTGAGAGAGGAAGAATCCTGCTTGCTTTCCAGGTCAACAAGCTCTATTTGCTTAAGTTTCACAGAACTATCCAGTCCACTCTCCTCTAAAAGCATTTCTCCTTCCAATTCTGAGAGTCCCTTTTGAGGCTCTGCATCACCTTGCTCTTGTTCCAGTCCTGCTGGCACTTTTTGTACAGGGTTAGAGGGTCTGCCCAGCATCTCTGCTGCTTGCCCTGGAGCAGAAAGACAGTCCTTGGGAGTGCTGAGCTCTGCTTCCTTTGCGGAGTCAGATGGGCTGGTGCTCATTTTGGCTGACATGGGAGGGGCATGATGCTCTCTCTTGACTGCTGCAGAATCCCAGGCTTCCCCACTGGTGCTGCTGGATTCTGGGGGAGTGGTACCTCCCTCACTGGTTTCTTCAGACTCCATCAGTGACACATCCTGATAAAGAAAAATGCATTTTTCTGTTACTCTACAGAATGATACAGTGGATCTAATTGGCTTCAGAGAACATTCAGAAAACAAGGAAATCATCATGATCTCCATTAATTTTTGTGAGGCATGGTGGATGAATACTCATGACCTCTTCTAGTGGTTAGCTGAGTCTTAGAGATATCTTTGATTTCTATAGGGAAAGGCCTGTACTTTGGAGCTGATGGCTCGGTGTATGTGTAACACAGGGCCTTATTGCAGCTGATCACAGGAATTGATTAACAAGACATAGGAGTGTAAGAATTTGATTAACAGATAACTAGGACGTGACATAAGACGCAAGATATTTGAAGGCTGTAAACCACATGGGTTGAGAGGACTACCTCTGGTGCATCTGTACATATCTGCAGACTACAAAGAGAAACTACATCATCATTTAGTCTACCTTTTTAGGGAGGGGAAAAAAAAAAGTCATCTCAGGATTGTTGGACAGTTTCCCAAAGGATATAGTGGAATTTCCCATCCATTACTGCATTTGAAGTTCAGACATGACAAAGCACTAGGGAATGTACATTTGGGAAATGTCTGTGAAAATTATGGCAGAATCTGATTCACTGCTTTTATCTTTCTGGCTTCTATCTATCCCATGACCCACAATCCCTATCTTAAAGACATGAGAAAGAGACAAAGTTGGTCTCCTCCCTTTTCTTCTGCCTTTGGGGCACTTTCTTTAGCGTTCTAGCCTGTCTTTATTCCCTATCCGCTGCTTATCAGAAATGGCTTATAAATTGCTGCCTTGGGCCGCTTCACATACACTGGGTACCCTTGCAGTCATATCAGAGCTTGTAATTTAGCCCTGAAGGACCTGGTGCAATGTGCAGCCACAGTCAGATGTCCCCCTGAATAAAGCTTCAGCGTTCTCCTCCTTCATCCTGTCTAACAGATGTCAAAGTTAGCAGACAGGAACATGTAGTCCTGCATCTTTTGGTCAGAGAAATCATACCACATTTCTTCAGGTAAAAGCCCACTAGAAGTTCAGTGGCAGAAAAAGCCCCAAGGCCTTGCCCCAAGACCATTTGCAAAGCTCACAAAAAAAAAAAAAAAAAAAAAAAAAAAAAAAAAAAAAGACAGACAACCAAATCTATACACTTTTTCTTTCTCTGGTATTCCTAATTTCCCTACTATTTTAAGAACAGCTTTTTTTTCCCAGACTTTCAACTGCTGTTGGGGCTGTGTGTGTGACAGTTTCAACTTAGAAGAGTCACAAACAGAAAAAGGAAAGTCTCTGCATGGAAAGAGAAATCTTTGAGATCAGTGGTGATTTCCTTGTGCTGGAGTGGCTCTGTAGTCACAAGTAAATTTTTCTGATCCCATGCAGAAGGTAAAAGCAATAAGGGCATGATTACATCTGGCCTAACTGTCCTAGCTAACTCCATGGCCAGGGCATGCCTGACCTGAAAGCTGGTTTAGCTCATATTTTCCCTTACGTCAAGTGAAACAGAACACCTGCTCTGAAAATAATGAGTCCATGCTCTGGAGTTAGAACTGAAATGTTATATACACCTTAATCATGGGAATTTTCATCATCTTGTAGCTTTAAAAAAAAATGGGGGAAAAATTGAGTTAACGAAGTTTCTCATGGAATCTTTAGAATTTTTATATATTGAAAAGATAATATTTCTTACAAAGCCAGGATTACTCAGCACTTTGGAATTTTCTCCCCAAGTAGCAAGTGGTTGTGAATAGTTATAATTTCAACAAACAGTATGTTTCAAAGAGATGCATCCATTCAGAAAGTTCCCACAAGGCTTCTGCCGTGTCTTACTGCTGTCGGTTCACAACCAACTACTTTGGTGCTGCTAAGCCATCTTTTGAAACTGTCACACATGGGAAGAAGGTACAGGACTGTCAGGAAGAAGCTGCAGCACAGAAATGAGAGAGCTCAGCAGAGCACAGAAGGTAGCAAGGTCATACACTTGTAAACATCCACTTTGTCCAAGACAGGATCAACTTTACCTATGTTGTCTCCAATAAGTACGTCTACTTCTCTTTAACAAAGGTTCCATGATTATGTCAGATCACTCTTGTGCTACGCTGCTCTTAGCTCTCCCTGCTACCTAACGTGGGTCTCCCCTGCTACATGACTAGGAAAAGTACTGCTTATCACACCTAATACAGACAATTTTCAAAAACAGGCTCCCCAGGAGCAGAGAGACTGTTTAGGGAGATGGGTGGTCTCGGACACAAGCTGATGGGTAAGGAAGGTTTACTACAAATAAAGACAGAACAGCCTATAAAGGTCTGAATAGCAAGATCCTCAAACTCAAGCCCACAATCCACGAGGGGAAGAACACCTCTTGCCCACTGTGCTGTTACAGATGTACACAATACTGAATTTCCTCTTATTAAGCTCAAAGACCCAGTTTCCACTTCCCTGGCTCTGTTGCAAGGGATTTGGACAGGTGAAAGGACAAGTTTAAAGCTGCATTTGGAGCAGTTCCACGATGATACTGGGAGACAGGGTAGAGGGAGGCGCACAGCCGATCAACACTGGAAGCTGCCAAGTGAGATTTGTCTCATCACATTACTGCCAGGTGTTTTGCACACCTCAGGGAAAGCAAGAGAGAAGCTTTCAGAAGTGATGCAGGAGAAGGGACAGGCAAACTTTCTGCAGAGACAGTGGGGGAGGACTTACACATCTAGTCAGGGAAACAGTTAAGCTCCTGCTTGAAGGCTGGTTCATTGTAGTGAAAGACGCAGATGTCTCTGCAATAAGGATTTAATGGAGATGGGAGAGAAAATAATAGAACAAGACTGACTGCACCTACAGTCTTCGTATATAGAGGAGCTACATACAAAAGCCCGGTAGTTACGGGAAGAGATTGCCTGTGGAGCACTGCCACATTATGCTCCTACTGCGAGTCAGCTTGGTCCTTCACCAGAGGAGAGCCCAGGAGACCCCCAGGAGCTAGGCTAGCCAAAGCAAACTTTCAATCAGCATTTGCAGTAGGGCCAATAACATGACAGAAAAGCATATAGGAGTCTATCTGGCAACTGCGAGCTTCTAGCAGGCTACACAAACTTCTCCAGAAATCTCACCATTACCATTGTTGGGGCTTACAAGTCTGATCTCTCTGGATCAGATGCTGAGAGTGCCATCTCTCCCTCATCTCATATGCTCTGACAGTACTTCTCAAGCGAGATGGTCTGATGGCCCCTGTTGACATAAAGCTAGCCACACTCTTCTCCCAGGACGGCCCAGAAATCCAGGACTTCAGCTCACATGCACACAGCAGCATGAAGCAGCTGCCACCTAACTCGTAGGTGGCTCTGGGTGCACAAGCTCACTGCAAACTGGAACTGTGAGAGGGTGCAGCTGGCCACATGCCAGCATGAAAACAAATGGGCAATGCTTGGTTGTACTGCCATAGGGAGCATGAGATTTGAGAGGGGAAGGGTGTGGAAGGTAGCCAGCTAAGCAAAACAGGACAGCAGCGAAAGCACTAGTGAACAAAGCAATTCCTGTGATGATGCATGCATCCATCCACAGCTTTCCCAGATTACAAAAGGCAATGTGAATGTCATAATTCCTTCCTTCCAGTGTGGATTAATTCACCTGGATGTAGATGACAAACACTTCTGGTTTTAAATAGAAAGTACCGCACCTTCCCTCCCCCCCTTCTCCAACAAACAAGAAAGGAGAAATAACAAGTACTATCAAGCACAGACAAGCCCTTCAGCTAGCCAGGAAACAAGGCAACACAGAATTAAGTGGAGCCCCAAGATCCTCCTCCTCCAAAATCAGGGAGAAACCTAGCTTTTCAGTGTTCCCCCTTCACCGTCCCTGCATGGTGCTGGCCTTGGCCCCCACAGTAGGGTGGGTCACACTCCCCACTCCGTGGGTGCTGGGGCAGCCCACACTCCCAGGCTGCTGCAAACATGCTCCCGGCAGAGAAAGCCCTGCCCTGCAATGACGGGCTGGGCCCAGCCACCCCACCAGAGCTGCACCAGCAGCCAGAGACGCTCCATGGCCCGCTGGGCTGCTGGTCGCACCAGGGGCTCCTCTCCCCAGCCCTCCTTCTTTTTGCCAACACAGCAGCAAGACCTTCTGGCCGTGAGCGGACAAAGCTATTCACAACTGCCTTTGAGTGGCATGGACAAGGACACTGATTTTCTTATTTAAAAAAAAGGCTTTCCCAAGCTTTCTATCACTTGGACATATCCTTGCTGGTGCAGCCACAACTTGATGTAAAAATGCCAAAGCCAGCTTTAAGCACTGCAGCTCAGGCAGGAAAGAGCTCTGTGTAGGCTGTAACACTCACCTGAGGGGCAACAAGGCTGCCCCAAGCCCCTTCCTGCTATTTCAGCTCAACTTAATCAGCTATACTGGAGCTGGGCTGATGGCAACTAGCTCAGAGCCTGCCTTTCTCCCCACAAAATCTAGAGCTCACCATGCAGAAGAATTGCCACCAGAGTTACCAAAGCTCCTGGGAGCCCATGCTTTCTGTCAGTTCGGTGAGACACTTGGGGAAGGGGTAGGTGCAACTGCTCTAACACAAAGCCTGCCCTACCACAGGTCTCCATTTTTATTTTGATACAACTAGTCATGCCACGCTTAGACCTGCTGTCTCAGATGGATGCCTTCTCCACAAGAGAGATGCCCATGTATTCCTCTGCAAAGAAACAGTTACTGATCTTCATGCACTACCCTGGGCTGCTCTATCTCTGTACAGCCCATTGAGAGAGGTGAAGGAGTGGGGTCAAAACTCTTGAGCTCAGGAAGAGATTACACAGGGCACTAGAGATAAAAATGAAGGAGGGAAATAACATTACGTAGAGATAGTTTTGAGGGTATGGACAGCAGACAGAGCTTGCTGAAGGAGAGAACATAAAGAATAAGAAAAGTAATCTAAAAAGGTATGTGCCAGAATAACGTTGAGTCTACAGCTGTACTGAATGGTCTATGTGCTGTTATAGTATTCTGGTAACCCGGAGCCACTTCAAGTGTCTTAGGTATGGGGAAAAAAAAACCACCAAACCTGTCAATAGTATCTGATCTCCTGGAAAATGCATCTAAACTGTTACTGAAGCTCAGGAAAAGTGACTGAGACCTCTCGGTCACACCGGTGCAGATAGTTTGCCTGAGTTTTAAGGACCCCAGTAGCACCTCGCTAGCTTTCACTCATGGTAGGCACACTTAAGATATACCAAATCTATTAATTATCTAATGGTTCACTAATTCGGGGGGGGCGGGGGGAGGTTACCTTTCCTACATTTGTTTCCATTTATGTGGATTATAATACCTAATACTAACTTTAAAAAAAAAAAAAAAAGCCAAAGAAACATTTTGGGTAGAACAAAATTTCACCTTGGAAGTTGCTACCGAACATTTGCCAAACAGCAAGTGTAGATCACAGCTTGGACTGCACATTGCAATTCCCAGAGATGCTACAAAAATCACTCAGTCTTAAGATAAAATAGGGCCACCTGTATATCAAAAAAACTGGTTCACTTTAAGCAGAGCTTAAGCTTTATATTCATAAAAGCACTGGATAAGCCTTGATATTCTGCAGTCTTCTGGTACAGGAACAAACAAGAATGGTGTAGTTCTCACTGCTGTAGCTTAGTAGCAAGGCTACTGACAGTACTGGGCAGACAGAGGAAGAATTTCCTCAGTGACAGCAATGTGCAGAGTCACTGCAAGTTGCTCTATGCAGGTTTCTCTACAAACTCCAGGGATAAAGATATGATCAACAGAAACATCTAGGGCACAAAAAGAGGCAAAGACCTCCAAGACATATGCTATGATTTTTTTATGGAGTGTTGGCTGCTAACAGCATGCTGTACATGTTCCTGGACAGTAGACTTGCTATGAACTAGAGGAGCTCCCAGCTCCTCTTTAACCAGAGCAATTCAGGACCTAGATGGGAGAGAGTCACCAGTCAGCAGCAGAAATTTCATTGTCTCTGTCTATGCTACAAAAGCATGAGCCAGAATCCCACGCTGCTGTTTTTGAGTCTCAGATTAAAGAATGCTAATGTTTGCACCAAACCATTTTGACAGATGCAAATGTCATTAAAACATCAAAGGGCTTGGAAACACACTTGAAAGCTTGGCCTTGCCCACACTGCACAGTGGAACCATTGCTGATCAGTTGTTGTCACGTTACCTGTACCAGAGCACAGTTAAGCTACAGACAGATAAGTATGAACAATATTCAGCAAACTGAACTAGGACAAACTGTCCTCCCCTGCAAAAAGGGCCCTCTGAAGTTATCCTGTCTGATGTTCTTGGCAAATACATAGCATAACCTTTTTCACAGCCGGATCAAGTTCCACCTTCCACCTTCTAAGACTTCTTGCTGCCATTACCCATAGCTGTCAGAGCCCTACACAACAGAAGATACAAAGCTGAAACATTTTAGCAATACAGGGCAACTGACTAACTATACATCAAAATATACCCAGCTACTGGCAAAACGCCACTTTTGTATCAATAGGTAAAGTATATCCCATGCAACCAAAGCAATTCCTAGTAATACCAACAAAACTGCACTTGTATGTCATACCATGCTAACAACTTCTACCAGCACAACTTAATCACTCATAACAGTTATACCTACAGCAGAAACCTCTACCATGTGTCTGGCTTCAACATTGCTAGTTCAATCAACTGAAGAGAATAAAAAATTGTTCATATCAAAATATGATGAGATAGCAACAACAAGCAAAAAATAAAAGTCTTGTGCATGTTTGTCCTCATTTTGTGCTTTTAGAATGCATGTTTCCAGCCTTAGGTCCCCACAGCATTTTTAATTATGATCTTATGACTCTGGTAATGTGATTTATAAAAAAAAAAATGTGGGGGGAAAAAGTTATGAGACTTGTGTCATAATCAAAAATACTTGGCGATACTGTACAATATAGTGGTGCAGCTTTGTATTGAAAACTGCCGCTAAAGGAGAAAAAAAAAAAAGTCTATCCAAAAGGGATGTAGGGATGTGTGTGGGGAAATAGATTTGGGTACAACCCTCACCCAGCTTTTCAGGGAACAAACCATTCTTTCTTGGAAATTTAATTGGTGTACCTAGACTGAAGAAGCAAACAAGTACAATGAGACATGTTTGCTATTGGGAGCAAAAAGTATTAGATATAAATAAAATGTTATAAGAAATGTAAATGTGGGAAAGCACCAGCAAGGACCCCTTCCCTCTCCCCGTGGAAAAATACCTTCACACATCCAAAGCCACAGGAATTGTGTGGGTGCTGAATAGGAAGGTACTAATGCAAACACATGGAAAACTCGTTGTTACTCACACTGTAACGCCTGCATGGCCAACTGGCATAGGTTTACTGTGTGCATCACAGTATTTTCTGGTTTTCATATAGTCCCACTTCCTAGAATAACATGGTTATGTGAGAATTTTGGCTTACAATTAAGAAAAATGCATGTCTAGCCTTTAGTGGGTGTGGAAAAGGCCTGAAAAACAAAGTATGGCTCAAAAATGAGATCTTGCTGTCTGGGTTTATCTTCATTTTTTAAGCCAAGATGTTAAGCCTTGACTTGTGACTAACAAGAGGAACAGCAACTCCCCCTCCCCCCTCTACCTGATTACTGTTTTTCAGCAGTAATTTGGGGACTGATGACACTGAATTTCTTTGCAGACTATTTAGACTTGATCCAGTGAGCTACACGAGCTACCAGAAACTAAAAGGCTGACAGAGAAGTATGCTGTGGTATAACTGGGTTAACAAAGATGAATAATCAAATTCATCAGGCCCAATTTAGATATTTTTAAAGTTCATCTGTTTATGATACAGTTCTTAAAAGATGTAGAGCTCCTTCAATTCCTTCTGCCACTGCTGACTGTACAGACCACCCAACCCCACCTGCAATCAGGTCCTAATAAATTTTGATTAAGATTTGACACAGCACCCTGAAATCCAGGGCAGCATAAGGCAATGTACATCCAGATTGCTGCCATCACCTCCGATGCGCCAGCGTGCACATGACCACACGTGAACCAGCTCAGGGAGTGACCCAGTCAAAAAAACAACCAAGCAGCAGAGTGATGTGAGCAGCCATAAAGGTGTGACAGAGGAGAAAAAAAAATACAAAAGGGAAAAATTATAGCTCCCAGCAGTAGCTGTACATGCAGATATACAAGCCGTAGCAGCAATTGCAAGGAGCAGACAGGAATAAGAGGCTGGGCAACAGACCTGCAAGTGGTAAAGCAGAAACCTGGACTTAGACCTAAGTTATTGTGAAACCACACCCAGGTCTACAAGCAAGTCCCTTATGCTCCAACGTAGGTGTCTTGCTGTGTGTGACTGCCAAAAACTTCAAACGCAGAAACAGGTGCACCCTCACCAACCCACGCAGAACAGAAGCAGCACAGCAGGGAAATTCTACATTTTCAGTACTGGTCCTCTGCTAGTAACACATTTGCTACCTTTCCATGTTAGAAGCAGGTACTATGGGAAGTGGGATATTCTAATCTGATTTACAAGCATTTCCAAGGGAGATGTTATTTTAGAGTTTAACGTTTCCGTGTCTCTTTATTGCCACTGACTCTACTGTTCCCATGAACCCAAACACAGCTTTCTCTTCCCAGCAAAGGACTGGGTCTATGAGGACATTGCATGGCAGCCAGCTCAAGTCAAAGGAGCCAGCCCCCTGTGAGCAACTCTGAAAACAAGTAACATCATGAAGGAAATGCTAGGGAAAGCCCTGGAAACTTCCTCAAACCCTCTGCAAAGTCTAGCATGGAAATATTCCAAATAGAAGGGGAGGGGGAAGACATTTTTGTGACCTTGTCTTTCATAACAAGCAGTGAAAAGTTGTATAAATCAAGGGTTTAAATGGTGTAACTGATATACATCAATCTTATGAAATGCCTTTTATAACTAGCTTCACCAATTACCACTACTTTATTTCAAAGTTTATAGTTGCAATTACAGCTCATAGATGCTGTCATTAAGATTTAGCATTAGTTCCTAATACCGTAATTAACACAGCATATTATAAAAATTAAAAAAAAAAAACCCAACCAAAAAAACCAAACCCCAAACATAGAGGCCTACAGGTATAACCTTAAAAAAATTAAGAAATAGCACAGCCAAATCAACAATACTGATATTGTCTATTTCAGCAATATTTCTCTTTATTTGTCAATGGGCAAGAATTATACCCACATACTTTCATGTGCAGTACAGCTGCAAGTCTGTATTCATTTAAAGCATAGATTTTATATCAGCTTAGAAATATCACTAGCATTTCTATGATATACTAATTACAATATTTTTCCCACTTTAATAATTAAATGACTTTCAATGCATAAAGAACAATTACAGATTTTTTTTAATCCTTCCTCCCTCCCTCCATTTTCATTTTTCTGCATATGAATGAGGGGGTAGAGTCTGCTTCCCACCACCACCCTTCAAGATTTCCTAAAATACTACTCCTTGATGGCTCCATGGCTCTTCAGGTACTAGCTGAGCAATTAAAATCCTGAGATTGCCCTTTGGCCGTCTTTGAAGACATCGACTCCGACTCCTGACTGGCCTACAGCTTCCTTTTCCTCAACCCTCCCAGTGGCATGTAGGACTACCACGCTCTTTCCCCTCCCAGGTCCCACCTTACGAGATGGAGATGCAAAGAATGTCTACGTGCCTTAAATTCACCTCAAGCTCATGACTTCAGTGTGCTAGTGAGAAATTATAACTTGAGGCAATTTAACTCCTAACAGTCACCGTGACTAATGGTGTAATACAGACCAAATACAATTTCCTTTACTTCTTTTATGACTTGATCACAAAATAATGCCAGCTCCAGCTGGGGAATGCAAAGTCCTCACATCCACCAACCTACACAAGCATGCATGCTATACTCTAAATGAAGTTGTGCATACTTTAGCATGAATGAGAAACTTCCCCTGGGAAGCTATAGGCACCAGTTAAATGAAATCTAAGACTCAGCTCACTGTCTTTCCCATTACCTTCAACACCCTTTGATCAGTGGGGCATAAACAAACACATAAACATCCCATCTCTCCCAAGTTCAATGAGAAACAGCAGAGCTCCTCCAGTTCAGCCTCACAGGTGGCTCTCAGTCATAACTTCTGACACTGCCCATCAAACTCACCTAAACCAGTTTATCAGACTTAGCACACAGCAAAATGCTTCGCTGTGCTTTTAAAAAAAAAAAAAAAAAATTACTACAGGCAACAGCAAAGAGTACAATCTGGTATGATCATTGCAGTTTGTGAAAGCTAAGAGCAACAGAGGTGCTTGAATGGGGAAGGATTGGGAGGGTATCAGGAAAGGGGATGAGCATGTCAGTGGACCATGCCCAAGAGGGAAAGAAGAGTCAGAGCTCTCCTTAGAGTCTTCTTCCCAAACGCCCGTCTGTATGGGAAACAGCTCTTCAGTCTTACCTCTGCCAGACTGATGCACTTGAGGAACGCAGCTTCCAGCACAAATGTTCACTATTACTAAACCCAGCACCTAGCCTCCTCTGTATGTGACAGACAGCTGGTCAGCACATTAGCAGAGAGGCAAGGGCACAAAGCAAGCGACTTTTGCAAGTCCTTGGCTCAACAGGACAGAAGAACTGCAAGTGAACCATAGAGCTGAGGACAAGACAAGCGAGGTCCCACCCTTGAAGCAGGCTGAGCAAGAGGCTGAGGCAGTGGTCCTTGCCTAGGAGGGGCAAAGCAAAG
Organism: Aramus guarauna; assembly: GCA_013400195.1. Taxonomy (NCBI): domain Eukaryota; kingdom Metazoa; phylum Chordata; class Aves; order Gruiformes; family Aramidae; genus Aramus; species Aramus guarauna. The sequence goes on from VXBL01001360.1 coordinate 111,129, forward strand.
CAGAAGGCTGTAACAACCCGAGTCTAGCTACTGTTTTACAAGCAATAGCTCTGCCTTTGCTTGGTGGCAGATCCTGCAGTGCTGACAGTTCAATCTGGTTACCACTCACTGCCACAAGGCTGCTGAAGTGATGAACAGCGATACACATCTTGATGTGACAAATCTAGTCTGTCACCCTTGGCAGTGCTTTACACAGGAGGTATGACACAGATCACGGTAGATCGGCTCCCAAGAAGCAATTGCATTAAAGAAGGTCCAATTACAGCTATACCTGCGGCAGGAGATACCAGCATTACTGCTTTTGTCACACACATGGGAAACACCCTGTACTCCAAACTTTTGGCTGTTCCTGCTCTACTAGCATTTACCCTAACAGAAGGTGATAAAGATGCACCCATAGGACTGCTGTTTCAAGTCTAGCCTCTAACAGCTACAGCTTATGAATAGCTAAACACAGTTGCGGTCACCTAGAAATTTCAAGCTAGTGGGTCCACAAAGGGTAACTGTTATCATCAGGAACATAATACAGGCTGAAATGGGAACAACCATTTCCTAACAACCATCAGGATACTAGGAGCTCTCCTTCCTTCAACTCCCAGCTGCAGTCATTCATTAAAAGAAGGATCTGCAGAAGGCTTGGATAACTAGGTTTTTTTCAAGGCAACCAAGAACTGTGCCTTTATCCCCAGACCTCAACCAACAGAATCACCAGTTCTTAATTCTTGCAGATTCCACCAGTTTCTGCCCATCTGAGGGTCGCCTGTGCAACTGAGTTAATACTAACTCCTCCTACCTCACAGACGTACTGTGAGGATTAGTCAGGGAGTGGCTGCTCAGTGCACTGAATATGCAAAGCCCTATTATAAACTCTGTATCTGATTGCAATCGTAAGCCAAGTCTTATTTAGGCAATCCCTTCACCACCAAAAATATATTGACTGCTCAGTCTGTTCTTTCCTTCTGTGTCTTTTGCCTCCAAGCTCTTCAAGATACAAAACAGATTACTAAGATATTCTCCTTTTGTGCTGCACTGTTGTTTAGTACAGATAATAGACACATGTCACAGAAAGTAGTGTCCATAATTAGTTGTTTCGGCTCATTCTGGACCAACGTTACTCTGGTATCATATCGCAGGGATCTCACTGCCCAGTCAATGAAAGCCCTGCCCCATAACTTCATGTATGTCAGATACTCACAGCTGTCTATTTCTCACTGTGTCCACATTCAGGTGAGAACCTTTCTGCAATTACATCAATTTTATGAGCTTAGGACATACAGCATCAGGTATTTTTGGTACCTCTATGCACAAAACTGTATCTCTACCAAACCGCTCTTTAAAACCTAGTTGGTGGTTTTGCACATGCTTACCTCAACATTTCTGTATTTGGCTCCTGCACCTGTTAGTACTTTTTCTTTCCATGTACTTCATTCACTCTTTCTCATTGTCACAACCAAACTTGGTACAAGACCATCTTTTAAATTAATTTTTCAAATGCCACATTCTAGTAAAATATAATATATTTCAGGGCAGATTTTCTTCCATATTACCCTGCTGAACTGCAGGGTAATTTCTGTTCATGCCAGTTTTCATTACACATACAATGCAGCACATCTCATCTTTTCTTGTCCTGTTCTTTTTTAGAGTCATTTTGCTGTGACTGTCAGAGACATTTTCCCCTTTTACACTCAGATGCCTATTTTCCTACACTGTGTTTTGGGCCTCTGACTACAAGACAGACATTGAGGTTCTGGAGCACATCCAAAGAGCAGCAACAAAGCTGGTGAAGGGTCTAGAGCACAAGTCCTGTGAGAAGTAGCTGAGGGAACTGGGGTTGTTTAGCCTAGAGAAAAGGAGACTGAGATGAGACCTTACTGCTCTCTACAACTACCTGAAAGGAGGTAGCTAGGTTGGTGTTGGTCTCTTCTCCCAAGTAACAAGTGATAGGACAAGAGGAAATGGCCTCAAGCCGTGCCAGGGGAGGTTTAGACTGGATATTAGGAAAAATTTCTTCACCAAAAGAGTTGTCTGTCATTGGAACAGGCTGCCCAGGGAAGTGGTGGAGTCACCATCCCTGGAGGTATTTAAAAGATGTGTAGATGTGGTGCTTAGGGACATGGTTTAGTGGTCACCTTAGCAGTGCTAGGTTAACAGTTGGACTTGATGATCTTAAAGGTTTTTTCCAATCTAAATTATTCTATTCTATGCCTTTGATAACACTATTATTACACACTCAGCAGCTGAATAGGTAAAAATGCTGCTTACAGAATGAAGGAAAAACAGCTCTGGTATGTCTGATAACACCCACTGGGCAACTCAGCTGTTATGATTTTTCTATACATGCAGCCAAAATTTTAGGCTGCTTTTTATGGTCCTGACCCTCCCTTGTGACTGGTCAGAGCACAAACTACAATGACATAACTTGGCATGCCTGGCCTTGCTCTTCTGGGATAAGGCACATTTCATTGCTCCAGCATACATCCAAGTTGCTCATCTTCCTTTCTTTGCACCTCTCTAAAACAAAACAGCTTGGTTTACTCCTTGTGCAGGGGCAGGAAGACAAGGTGGACTGCACAAGCAATGTCAGAGGAAGACTGCCTTCCCAGATCGCACAGGACTTGTACTGAAATAAGCAGTGTTGACTCTGTGCCTATAGCAACACCTTATAGCTTCCCTTTCAGTCCCCACCCACGTGTACTAAGAGAACATCCCCTCATCTCAGTGGTACCCAGGGATAAGGAAGAGAGCAACAGTGCAGTAATGTATTTCCCATCCTTCAACGCAGCACCAGATGTTGTTAAGAAAGTACTGAGCAACTTGAGGGGTAAACCCATCTCTCTCAATCACTTGCACATTTAGGAAAACATGCCATGACCCATAATTTGCTATAAAAATAGGGATACTCCCACTTCTCTTTGCCTGCCTCCCCACAGCATCTTCTCTCTGCCCCAAGGTTTGTCACAGCATAGAGTCTTGTCAGCGTTGTGTGCTGTATTGCAGCCTCCTTGGTGCTACTCCCACTGCCCATCTGGAGCCTCTTCTTGCTTATACCTGAAACATGCCTTTCCAGGAGAAAACACCTTTCCTGGGGAGGGATAGAGAAGGGAGAGTGAAGTGCATCATTCTAAAAACACCCTAAAATCCATCAGTTATATNGAGTTGAGCCATCCGCAATACCAACAATCAGGACTGAATCCTCACCATTCTAAATACTGTGCAGTGAGACACTGTCCTTGTCCTGCAGGGCTGGGAGTATACTCAGAACATCTCCTATAAATCCAGCAACAGAGGGGAAATAGATACACACTGCACCTTCTCAACTTCACTGCTATCAACCTGACAGTCCTCACCTGTGAAAACAGATAGCGATCTAAGAGTACTTCAGCAAGGGGATCAACTCAAATGTTGCAGCTAGATTACATTTCATAGGTCTCGAGTTGCCCTCAGACACCTGCATTATGGAATAACCTAAACAGAATACCTACATTACAGAATACCTAAACAGCATCTAAACAGAAGCTCAGGCTTAATCCATGCCAGAAGGATTTTGCCTCGAGACTAGACCCACTAAAGACACGGCTACAGCATCAGAGCTTTGCTAGGCACCAGTATGGCTATGGCATCCTTCCTTCTATGAAATGAAGTACACTGGCAAAGCTACATTCTTACTGGTGTACTCTTACAAAGTTTCTGCTAGCACCTCCTCACAGGACAGGAATCTGTAGTAAAGACATAAGGGCCCAGTTCAGATTTATGCCATTCAAAGAACAGGCACTTTTGATCATTACACCTGTACATTTTTGTGAGTATAAAGCATACATACCATAAATTTTACACATGCCTTATTTTTTGTAGCTGCCCAGCAACACTGTGGGCATCTTCTTGTCATCCCTCCTCCTGCTAGTGGTGTATGTGCTAGTTAAACACTGATCTGGGCATCTCTTTCTATTACTAAGTGAATATGCAAGAGTAGCCATTGCAGCCACCTTGTGGCAGCTGTGAACAACAACCATGTCCAACAGGCTATGGGTTGGCTTGTAACCCAGACTCAGGCCTTGTGTCATGTGTCCCCTGATTATCTCAGGGCTTCTGCGATCTGACTGAATCATGCCCTAACATGACCAGGATTCTAATCCCCTCCCCTTTAGAGCGGTGTATTTTGGATCCATAAGCTCTACTGTTGGATTTGTCAATGAAGGAGGAGCCATTCCTCACCTCTCCTCCTCCAGTCCCACCCTGTACAACGCTGAGTCTGCTCACCAGCCTATGACTCTGCTTTGCCCACGGGTGACACATGCAGGGAACCACCAAGCTTGAGGTGGTGCCCAGTGGGATCCACAGCCTGACCCAGGTAAGGATTTGGGAAGTTTTGTGTATGATCAGCGGCAGGAACTGCAGTACTGAATGCGCTTGAGCACGAGCAAGGCCAGGGGCAGTAGACCTCACATACCGAGCACCTGCGTGCAGCTAGATGTTCAATTTGAACCTACAAAGAATAGTTTGATGTCTGAATGTCATACGCTTCTACGTGACTTAGTGCAAATAGGACACGTTCCCAGGAAGCTAATTTATGGGAAGCTCTGCTTTAATATAGTATTCTCTGAGCAGCAGGTTCATGCACTTCCTCCCACTTCACTTCTCATATACTATCCAATTATAGTTTCTATAGCCACTCCTCCTTAACCTCTTATAGCATCAGACCACCCTCTATTTTGTATACATTTACACATGTGTGTCCATTTACATACATACATTTGTACACGTCATGGTTATTACCTTCCCCCCTTCTGAATTTTTCCCACTGCCAAAACCAATAGCCCTCTCCCTGACCTTGCACTGAACTTGTACTGAAGTCATGGGAATTTCTTCTTTGACTTCCCCTAGCTGTAATCCAACCCCCAAACCATGAGCTCAAAACTAGTCTCCACCACAGGCTCAGTTTGATATTCCCTGCAGTGTTCAGCATTGCACTTGAAGGAATGGCATTGAGAACAATAGATGGGGAATGGATTTTGTCCCAGCAAACTAATTCCACTAAAAGAGCAAGAAAGCTGGAGTCACTTGTTGATGAAATAGACAAGATTAGCAAAGCTTTCCCAAAAGGGTACCCCAGCTGGCTCAGGCACCAAAAACCTCCAAGAATCTCACACCTAGAATGCACAAATACATTACCTCGCAACTTTTCTGCACTGATGAACCTTTCACAGGTATCAGTATGTCACAGCCAAGGCACAGACCACCTTCTTTGTACATTAAATGCTCTTTCCCACATCAAATCTAGCTCCAACACACATTTCTTGACCACAGACATAAATGCAGCTGAGCTAAACCCAGTCTTGTCTAAACCTAGTTCTCCCAAGTTATGTAACTGAGTTAACCTGGGCTACTGAGCAAATCAGGACAGCTGTTCTCACATATCTGCTGCAAAGGGAAGGTAAAAAAAAATACATTAGTTTCCATTAAGATTTAAGGTAAAGTGTGCTTGTGACAATTGCTGTAGACTGTCAAACCTTAGTTTCACAAAGTCTTCAGTTTGCCAAAAGGAATCCCATCCTCTGCCCACCCTAATCCCACCCCCACACTGCCCTTTCTCTTCTGGCAGTATAAGCATGTGTGTGGTCTCACAATGAATCAGAGCAGGGAACTGATATAGATGACAATAGGTAGGCACAACAGCTTCTTTCAACAGCAGTTGAGAGGATTTGTGCAACCACAGTCTGTTTATCCGACCACAGAAATGTAGGAACTAAATGTACGATTCCCTCTTGCATCTGATCCAGCACAGGCATGGGATGCTATGCAAGGAGGTAGTCCCTCTCCATGTTTCGCATGCCCAGTGGCATGCTACTCTTCTGCATCAGACCTAGCACCACCTGGCCACAGGGCAGGCTGAGCCAACTTTCAGATGCAAAAACAGAGTCATATTTTTTGTTTAGGGAAGGGGGTTAATTTTCAGTTGGGGTGGTGATCGAACTGATTCGAGGCTACCTGGTCACTAGACCCAAGCCAAGGGAAGTGGCAGGAGCTTGCAGTCAGGACTGGATGAGAACTAGAACATTTCTTCAGCAGTAGCCTGTACTTGTGCTAGATTAAACATCATGGGAAGCCGCACTCCAAGCAACACAAGTTCTTCAATTACATTTCTCTGAAAGCTTTGTCTGAACTCAGACTCCACAGTCAGGTGCACTTAGCCACTGCTCTAAATCGTACCAGTCACCTTATGACTACAGATCCACAATTCCCTCTTCCCAGAAGCAAGAGGTTAGCAGGGATAACAGCTGTAAGCTTGTGGTACAATAGGCTGTCTTTTTGCTAGAATGTGTCACCCTGGCAGCAACAGGCTCTGTAATCTGGCATGAAAATTTGTAGCAAGACTTTGTGGTTAGGAATCAGGCTGGACAGATCAAGATAAGAAATCAGCGAGTGTAATCAGCCATTGGAATAATTTACCTGGGGAACCAGTGCAGTCTATCACTTGATATCTTGAAATCAAGACTGGGTACTTTTCTAATAGAATTTTGGATTTGATGCAGGGATAATGAGCTGGGAATGTAAATACCTGCCAGGGGTCAGAATAAGGCATCTGTCCCCAAATGGCTGATACCAGGAACATCAACTGTACAATCACCTCACAGAAGAGGGAAACAATTTCTCTCTGTGAAGCCCAAGTGCCAAAACAATAGAGCACAACTACACTTGTGCTGAGGACACTTCTAAGTACTTCATTAAAAGATACAACGGGAGTTCAGTTGGGAGCTGCAAAGCTGAAAGGAATTACAAAACTCATCAGGTATGACTACTGAAATAAGCTAGCTTTGTATAATTTAGCTAAACAGTAACTATGTAACCAACATCAAACTGGAAAGATATCAGATGACAGAAAGCATAAAAATTCTTAGAATCAAATATTCAGGGGGCAAAATAAAAAGATTCCAGTTATGAATTTGAAATCCCTTACAGGTTGTTTCTTAAATTTTGCCTGGAATAACCATGGAGAGTGAACATGATTTGCATGAATACAAGCTAATTAAATAAAACAGCCCACTTTAAACCAGACTCCAAAGTAGCTGACCTTAAAAAAAACAATGAATCTACAGCAAAATTCGCCTCTTTACCTCTAGAAAGCACTTGAAATGAGTGAACTAACTATAAGAAAGGAGAAGACTCAACATCTATCTAAAGTTAACAGGATGAAATAAAAGTCTCAGGGAACACTCTTAACAGCAAAATCTATCAGGATGCATAAGAGGTTCCTAGAGAAAACATTTGAGTCACACTATTTCAGACAGCAGGAACAGGGGGCTTCAGCAAGAGCACCAAGTTCAAGCCTCATCACCTGTTGTCACTAACAATTACACCATCCAACCCCACTCAGATTTATCAAGATCACTAGGCTACTGTACAGACAACACTGTATAAATGCTGCCCTCAGTCACGAGGTGGCAAAATGAGGTTCTACACAGAAGCCGGCTGAGCTTTCTAAGTATTAACAGTAATTGAGAATTTAGAAGAATTTGAATTTGGTACAACTTTGAGGCTGATTTACGGATGCCTCCTCCTCACCCAATTCAGTTGCTGTTCTGAAATCTGGGTCACCCATACATTATCCCTCCAAACTAAGCCACCTCCCTCCCATGCAACCCTTTAAAAGGACTCTGCCCTTATCCAAACCATCTCCAACAAGCCATTTAGGTTATGAGAAACTCCAAAACACCATCGAATCAGGTCACAAAACTTCAACAGCAAGTTACAGATATGGCTTAGTGAGATGGGAATGGGCATGCAGCTCAAAGAGAAGCCAACAGCATCCATATCCAGCAGCTCCTTGGCAAAGTTTGCAACAAGGCAACACAGATTCAGATGAGTAGGGGTTGGAAGGGACCTCTGGAGATCATCTAGTCCAAACTCCCTGCTAGACCATGTTGCACAGGATGGCATCCAGGCGGGTTTTGAATGTCTCCAGAGAGGGAGACTTGACAGCCTCTCTGGGCAGCCTGTTCCAGTGTTCACTCACCCTAAAAGTCAAGAAGTTTTTCCTCATGTGTAGATGGAACTTCCCATGTTCCAGTTTGTGCCCATTGTCCCTTGTCCCGTCACTGGGCACCACACAACACCGGGCTCAGATCTCCTTCCCCACCAGATTTGATTCAGGTCTTATCCAACCTGGTAATAAACAAAGCACCAACGACAAGGGTAACATGGGTGCTAGGGGGAGGATGGGTCAGGCCAGAGCTGTGAGAGCTCGAAAGCCCCTCGGCAGGCTGTTTGGGGTGCTGAGGTTGCCATCAGAGCTGCTGCAGTGGCTGAAGCTCCAAAGCGGCTGTGGGAAGGAGACGGGAAGCAAGCAGCATGCAGGTCTCTTGCTTTTCGTTCCTCTGCCTTCCCTCTCTGACGGGCCATAAAAGTCACAAGGCACCAGCCAGCAGAGCAAGGAGGAAAACAACAAGGTGTCCAGAGTTCAAGCACAGTCTCGAGATTCCCGAGCCCCGGCTGGCCCAGCTGGAACTGAAATCCCAGCAAACACCGTGGGATCTTACTCCTGCGTGGGAGGCACCATTTCTGCGGGAAGAGGCTCCGACTGCTGGCAGCTGAGCCTGGGACCGGGCCTGTGCTCCGGGCCCTACCTGCTGCCGGCAGCAGGACGGGATCCGGGGAGGGGGGAGGGGGC
>VXBL01001360.1:120442-142189 GCA_013400195.1 Aramus guarauna
TTTTTTTTTTAATTTCGTTACCTGAGTCTCTTCTTTTCCTGCTCCTTAAGGTCACTCCTTAACTTTGCACGCGTGAACCCTCCTGCTTCGTATTTCTCACACACACACCCATCAGGCAGCCTGGGCTTTAAGGAAAAGCGCCAAGTGTCGGGAGAGTCGTCCTGGCTACACGTGGCAGGCTTTGCCTGTGCAGCAGCAGCACTCAGAGATCCCAAGATTACCTCCGAGATTGTCAAATAAATGTAAATTAATTAAACACATGGATTCAGAAGAAATTGAGCGAGATGTGGGTAGAAAACCTCTAGGTCCTCTTAAAAATCTGAATCCACAGCTACCGTTCTCAGGCATCCTGTCTCTCCTAGGTACACAGGTAAATATCCCGAGGAGCCCTACCTGCAGCAAAGCTTTCTCTGGTTGCTGTTCCCAGCTGTGGACTGGACAGCACATTAGTTCTCAATAAAGGAAATTCTGTCTCTATCTGCCAGCTTGACTGTAGTGATAGGGACAGACAGTCTGTAGGGAGGCTTCCCCCATGTGGGAAAGGAACAGAGCCTGACTGAGAAAAGGCATAAATAAAGGGAAAGAAAAAAAGGGGAGGACGACTAGATACAAGACAATATGCATTTGGGAGTAGCAAGGCAAAGGGAAACCCTGAAACAACTGATTATAGTGATCATAAAAAAAGGGGCAAATTCAGAAATTTTGGGGTTTTCATTTTTGAATGGCAAAATAAGCAGAGTAGGTTGCTTGGTTCCCCACTGCTCCATTTTTTTTATTTGCTGCATAGATGCCTGGATTTGTGTAAAGGAGCACAGGATTTATGTGATAATTTCCTTTATCGCAGTCTAGATCTTTGCTCACAAAAAATGCAGGGTGAGCAAAGAATTATGCTAGACAGGTGACTGAGGAAGGAATTACCTATGTTATATTTTCTGTCTCCTTGAATTGATACCCAGTGCTGTCTCTTCACTGAATCTTCTTTTCCTAATTATTTCATAAGGCTTACAGGTGTGTATCCTCCAGGATGTGCCCTGAAGAGTTCTACAAAAGAGAAGGGAAAGCTTGACCCAACCACTGGAGAAAACCTGTAGCCCACATCTTGGCAATCCTCAACCCTCCCTTCCCCACATGACCTGTGCGGGGTCTTCCAGGCAGGAGAACTTCCCTCCAGAAGCAGCATGCTGAAAACTCTACCCAGGCAGCGACCAAATCATACTCGTGCTTGCTACTGCTTTCTGATTCAGTTAATGCTTTCGTTCATTTCTGTGGATGAATTATTTCATCATAGTGGATCACCTTCTGCAGTTGAGATTCCTATTCCACATCGCTGCATTTACATTCAAGGGAGAGGAAGCGGATGCTTCAAATTCCCACAAGCCAAGAGACTGAGGACATCAACTCTGGTCATGTCTCTCTTGGGTTGGTGCTCAAACCTCTGGGACATTACATAAATAGGCGATGCCTCTTCCTACCGCATTTTATAAGTTCCTAACAGCTGGCAGCGGGCTGGAGTTGGACATCCTGAATGGAAAACAGCACCTCTGTCATCCAGAAAAGGACAACTCTTTGTCTAAGAAGGGCTTAACCTTTACCTCTCTCCTTGGCACCTCCAGCAGCTGCAGAGGCAGTTTTCTATTTGCTTTTCTGAATCATATCCTGAGGTACCTTGCTTTCCCTGCCCATTGCACAGAGAGTTTGAGAACCTAACTTTTCTTCGTGCATTACATAGAGTGTAGAAGTGCCTGAAGCCATGATGTGTAGCTCTCAGTATTACAATATCTATATCCTTCTGTGGGTCAAGCTCTTCTTCCCTAACTCAGTAGGAAATGGGCTCCTAACTTCCATCTGGACCCACGCAAAATTACTGCAGGGCAGTTAAGGTACTTCTTTCACCAGTGGCATGGAGGAAAGGTCAGTGAAGAATAGGTGTGCTATAGAATTGCTGAGGCTGGTCAGCACTTCTGGAGATCATCTAGCCCACCCCCTGGCTCAGAGCAGGTTCAGCTGGAGCAGGCTACCCAGGACCATGTCCAGTCAGGTTTTTAATATCTCCATGGAAGAAGACTCCACAACCTCTCTGAGCAATGTGGGCCAATATCACCATCATCACGGTAAAATAAAGGGTTTTCTTATGTTTAAAACATCTTCACATCTGGAGTGCTGCACAGTGTGAGCCGGAGAGGTCCTGTCCCATGCTAGGAATACTCCCCCTTCTCCTTTAGGAAGGTGAGCTACAGTGAGTCAATGTTTTCTGGCCAGTAGATCCCACAGCATGCGGGTCCTCTCCCAGCAGGATCAAAGTTGAGAACCAGCATTAGTGGGAAGCAGGGAAGGGAGCACCACAGGGGTGTCCCAGGTGGACTGGGCTGCATCATCTCCTATCTCGGTCCACTAAATGCTGAGCTGCACCAAGTACCTAGTGTGTCCCTTTCCCTCCAAGGAAACACTCGTGCTCCACAGAGGCCCAGCAGCACCAAGAGCAGGGTCCTCCTGTACCCTGATCTGCTCCTGCTTCTTGCAGTGCCCCATACTTTCTGAGCCCACCGCAACCTCAGCAGGCTGAGAGGCAGTTTGGACACTAGCGTCCCACTCCCACTTTCTTTTTCTGTGTAGGCATCCTCATAAACATCCCATCCAGCTAGAGTCTTATGTTGTCCCATCCTCACCACTCCATAGCAGACATTATTCTGAGTTTAATTTCTATGAAAAGCACACTGTTGTAAACCTAAAACCCAGAACAGAATCTGGCAGTTTTAGTAACTCTTAGTTAAGCTGCTGACATGTCAGAAGTACCACAGGTGGTCTCAGAGTCTTCTTAAGTGTGACTAAAATCATCTGATAAGCCCTCCTTGGAAAACCAAGTAACTTCATTCTGCATGTTTAGCAGATACACCTTCCTCCAAGCAGACGCAAACTTGTGTATGTGGCAAGAAAAACCTTTGTAAGAATGGAAAGAAACAGAACACTGAGTTTGGAAACTGAACCAATGTAAGTTTATACAAGCAGCAAGTAAAACACCCATCCCCAGTGAGTCAGGTCCTGGCTGTTTCCTTCATTTCCTCCAAGGCTTGCTGTGAACATCCAACAGTAACGGTTCTTCTGAAATTCAGTCATCTCTTTTCCTGCCTCTTATTTATGGCTTGCTATCAGCTGTTAGCAGAGTCTCAGCATCATTGTGGATGCAAAGCTGAACATGAATCAGCAATGTGAGCTCACAGCCCAGAAAGCCGACCATATCCTGGGCTGTGTCAAAAGCAGCATGACCAGCAGGTCGAGGGAGGTGATTCTGCTTCTCGACTCTGCTCTAGTGAGACCCCACCTGGAGTACTGCATCCAGTTCGGGGGTCCCCAATGTAAAAAGGGCGTGGAGCTGTTGGAGTGAGTCCAGAGAAGGGCTGTGAAGATGATCAGAGGGCTGGAACACCTCTCCTGTGAGGACAGGTTGAGAGAGTTGGGGTTGTTCAGCCTGTTCAGGCTCTGGAGAGACCTTATTGTGGGGGCTTGTAATAAAGATGGGGACAGACTTTTTTAGTAGGGCCTGTTGTGATAGGACAAGGGGTAATGGTTTAAAACTGAAAGAGGGTAGATTTAGATTAGATATTAGGAAGACATTTTTTACAATGAGGGTGATGAAACACTGGAACAGGTTGCCCAGAGAGGTGGTAGATGCCCCATCCCTGGAAATATTCAAGATCAGGTTGGATGGGCCTCTGAGCAACCTGATCTAGTTGAAGATGTCCCTGCTCATTGCAGGGGGATAGGACTACGTGACCTTTAAAGGTCCCTTCCAACCTTCTATGATTCTATGATCCAGCACTGCATTTCCACAGGCCCCTCTCCAGCACACCGAGAGAAGTGTGGACTCTCCCAGACCTCAGCTCAGCTTTGGTACCACAGGTCCCATGCTTTTCTTGGATTTGTAGTGCTAGTGCCTTGAGCTACAGCAGATGCTGGAGTGAAAAAGGGAAATTTGTCAGATTTGCACAGTTCACTCATGGTTTTTTTTGTTTTTATCTTGAATACAGCCTTATTATTGACAGGGGTTTAGGCCTGTCTTCATCTGAGAATCTGCTTCAGTGACAGTTGTGGATGCAATTATAATGGTGAATGCCTACTGTCATCTGGCAGAGCTGTCACTTTTCCCAGGAGTTCAAGAGACTATGGACTTCACATCGACAAGTACTGGATTTCTGGGCTCTTTCCTGAAATTTGCTTCAGCATATGTCCAGAAATGGGTGACCATACCAGAAAGCATTAGGAAAATACAGAACTGGGGAAGTCCTTCAGGTGGTATGGCTAGAGATGCTTTCCTATGTGAAACTAGTTATAAACCCAACTGCTGATAGGATCTGAGCTAATAACAAAAGCCCTGAGACAATAACCTGTATTATCAAAGAGCATGTACATCCTGAGAAGAGCAGTCACAGACGTATGGCCTTCCCCCATTTTGTTCTCATGTGCTTTCTCTCCTGGGAATCCCAACTAGCCTGCAGCCAACAAGTGACCTAGACATAACACTGTGTTTACTCTTACAGAATAAAACCAGGAGCAAAATAATCCACTTAAATTATATAACTTTATAATCCATATTCAACCTCATCCAAGCAGTAAGGACTCTTTGTCCAAATGGATGCCCACATATGTGCCATAGAATGATAGTTTTATGTCATGATGCCCTATGCACCAGTTACTATGAAGGTCTACATTGGCAGAATGGATTAAGAATGAATGGCGCGTTTACTGCGTTGTACAAATGTGTTCCAGAATAATAGCAGCGGTCTTGCCTGATGTGCCAGTTGAGCCATTGCCCTAAATGGGTTGCTTGTTAAACCCCAGTTTCTTATCAGTGCTGCCTGGAAACTTGAAGCAAATAGACAAGACTTTGGACTGTCAATCAGAGACAACGGCTGCTGTTGGAAGCAGGAGGGTAAAGGCTTGTCTGGAGAATTTCTGCCTGTCAGCTACCTGAGGTGGTAAAAGCATATTTTTATTTGCATACGTCCATTTATCCCTGCCATCGCCCAGCACTTCACTTGATTGTAAGCTACTGCCTCTTTTAAAAGGTGAGAAGGTGGTTCTTTGGGCCTTGCTGAGGCTGATGGGCTTTCCCAGTCATAAACAGAGCTGCAGCTTTCAGTGCAATCCAGACTGGTGTCAAGGAAAATGGCTGCTCATGCCAGGAATTCATACATGCACACACTGGTTTCCTTGACCTTTCCTGATTTTGCTTGAAACAGAAGCAGGAATGACCAGCCTTAGGTATAACCAAAGAAAGAAGGAAAAAAAAATCCCCATGACATACCTCCTACATAGGATTTCATATGATTAGTTAAAGCAAAACACAACCCAAAACTTCACATCTATTTCCTTACATACTGTTTTACAAGACAGAAGGGAATAACTTAAAGGTTAGTCGAATCAGTTAAACATCCTTTTAGTCAAGATTAATAAAATATGGACTTCTTGCACAACCAAGAAGCTCCTTTGAATAAATATTGGGGAATAAAATCTATAACTATATTGGTATATTCTTTGAAGCAGTTACCCAACCTTTGATGATACATACCGTGGTCAAAGCAACCTGTTTCCTGCTCACCAATAGTATTTGGCAACTCAGTGTCTGCATTTTCAGTGAAACAGTAGTAAGCTTTTACATTTTTAGGAAGATTTTCCTCAGCCAAAATTGCAAAAATTACATCTGATATACCTATTGCTATATGACATCACACTCCTTCCTGCTGAATATTGCTTTTCAAGCCCTATTCCCACCTGATTAATATGCAGAGAACCAGATGGAAGTGTCCCTGCAGCTAAATAACATGAGTTTGAGATAGATGTAGTTTTTTCCCCAGATGTAAAGCATGAACTAGTGCAAGGAAAAGATGGTTTGTGACCAAGAACAGCAATGAGGGCATTTCTTGGTACTTTACACTGATTATTGGTATAGGTGTCTTTCACTGAGTAAGACACCAGGAGGTCCATGGTCTACCTGAAGAGGATTCCCAAAAAGTAACTAAGAAATAGCTGTAAACGAGGATCCTAAAAAAAAAAAAAAAAAANGTGCTATATCTTATTAAGATGCTTCCAAAAGGACAAAAACACATTGTGGAGAAAAAGCTTTTGTATTGGGGAACAAGCAGTTGGACGAGGAGAAAGGAAAGCTTTTAATAGACTTTGCCTTTACTCCATCATAAAAAGTGTTAATTCCTGGGAATCCAGAAGGCACAACATTGGTCTTAACTATCCAGAAATATCACAAACAAATTTTGAAAAATCTTAATGAAAGTTAGTTATGCAAACATTTCTGAACAGCTGTTCTTTTACACCAATTGACGTACGCGATTTCTAGCTCAGTTACAATTTTGAGGAAATCTTTGGGCTTACGTTTTCTCCCCACTGAGTTGCTACATGCAAAGGAATCCCCAGTTATTGCATGTTCCTGGCAGGTGCCTCTCACAGACTGAAATCTTCTGTTGCAGCTCCCAGGGAGGCTTTAGGAGGCAGCTCTCAGTTTCCTGCAGCATCTCACTTTCTGTGTTTGTGATTCTGAATGCCGCAAGAGGAATGCAAAGAGCTATTTTTCCCCCAAATCCTTTGGTGATCTCAGATATACGTGGCCTTCAAAGATCTGTGAGAACAACTGAGAACATTGTGGGCTGCAGCACAGGGGAGCAGCAGCTTCCTGAGGATACCGGGTAAGTCTGGTCCGGGCAGTGAGGCTGCCACGATGCCTCTGCACCTGTCTGACAGATCCAGTTCTTAAGAGACCTGTCTTGAGTATTGCCTCCTCTGAATAGGAGGCTAATTTGCTAACAGCTTTGCTCTTATGTGCTCTTTTTCTTCTGAGGGTCCATCCAGAGCTTAGGCTATGTGGCTGTAATTCACAGCCTCGATACTTTTCATTTCCTCTCTTTACTCCTGCAGTACTCTTGATCCTACAGATGTTTAAGAATCAAATTCTCCCTGCAGGCTGGCAGGGTGGATGATCCATGAACTTGGATTCTTGGGATGGAGGAAGTCAGTGGAGATCAGCATCAGCAAACAGGCAAATGGGAATTTGCCAGCATCATGTCCAGCCGTCCTTCCTGCACGCTGGCAGCAGAGGGGCAGGGAGGGCAGCTGTGCAGAAGATAACTGCATGAATTAGAGGCAGCTAAATCCTTGTGCAAACCTGAATCAGAGTCCTAATGCTATGTCTTGGTGCAGTAAATTGTTTCCCAGCCCACTCCATACACACATCTCTTCTTTCACATACACATGCAAATAATTGCTGGCTTGGAGTCTCTAACAGCCTTGTCCTTTACCTGGACCTCACACACTGATGTTTCCCCTCCTTCCTTAGGAGTGAGAAAAGGCCTTATACAGAGAGGATCAATGACAGTGGCTGTTTTCTCCTTTTCTCTTCCCCCAGCATCCTTTGAGAAGCCCAGGAGAAGGCTACTGAGACTCTTAAAATACTTTCACTCCTTTTGTCAAGGCAAGAACTTAAGCAGAGTCTTCCTCTGTACTTTTCTCGTATATATTTGGTCATTCATGGCAGTAACTTGATGGGAGTGCACGTATGAGAGGCAAAGCCCCTTGCAGAAAGGATGCTGTCTACCAGAACAACTAAGAAACTTCATTCCTTCTTTCTGCTCTCTTCAGATTCAGGTAGGCCAGTTACCCTGTGGTAGGAGAGGTTGCGGAGTCTTCTTCTCTAGAGATATTTAAAACCCACCTGGACACAATCCTGTGTAACCTGCTCTAGGTGATCCTGCTTTAGCAAGAGGGTTGGACTAGATAATTTCCAGAGGTCCCTTCCAACACCTACCATTCTGTGATTCTGTCATTTTTTCAGGCTTTCTGCTTAACTGTGAGTTCTAGAAATAAATTACTGTGAGAGAAAGGTAGAATATGGACAAAGTCACACCACTGCAGGCAATCATATTCTAATCCAGAGCTGCTCAGTGAGCTATAGTCAGGACCTCAGCAAAATTGAGCATGGAGAGCAAAAATGAAAGGAAAAGCATGCTGCCTTCGAGAGGCTTGCCAAATAGTCCTCTGGTTCAACCAGAAAGGGAGGATCTTACTGTGTAGGAGCTGAATACAGAAAGCACTGCACATGCAGGTGTGCAGGCTTTTACCCATGCAGGCAGCTGCAGCACCTTAGTGTGTGCAGCACAGGCAGGAGGATGGCATTCAGAAGCCTTCCACTGTGCTGGGAACAGCAGCACTGCCTCTGCCCCATCCCCATCCTGCCTGTCTATGCTCACTCGGAAATCACTGTGATAGGAAGCTACTTCTTCCTAGCTGAGATCCTCATACAATAATGTCCAGCTAAGTGGTGTTGCTTGTGGTATAAGTCAGTAGTAATGACTCAGACCAGCCCTTCACTTTCCTTCTTCTTGTTGGGTAGGCACAAAATCCAGCCCACAGACAAATTAATGTTCCATGCACCAGTAAAGATGATTGCCTGTTAATTAACAAATTGCACGTGAAAGTCCCTGGCATTAAGAGACCCTTCAATGGCTGTGAAATCAAGCACTTAAGTGTTCAGAAATTCAGAATTCTCCCTGTGACCTGGATGTGGGATTTGGAAGGGGGTTGTTGTGGCTTTTTTTGGTGGATATAATTATGCATAATAGTGTAACTATTAATGAGACAAACATAGTAATTTTTCATCAGCTTAGTTTTTGCAGAGGAAGACAAACAAAGCTGAAATGTGCCTTCCTCCATGTTCAGTCTCTTTGCATAAGACGAGCCCTTGAGGTGGAATCTCCAAGGCTCTATATGTAATAACGGAGTGCCCTCTATTGGGAAGCTCTTCCTGGTGCTGTCTCCTGCCTGCATCCAGGTGAGGTAATATTAACACAAATACCATACTGTGGTACATGCTCCTGTACACTGGTGAAGTCTCTACAGCATCACACCAGTGGGTTTAAAAATCAACTTACCTTTTCCTCCCTCAGATACTTTTTGTTAGGGTCAAGCAAGCAGTTGCACTGGATTACTATTAAGGCTTTCTGTAAGAGTGTTCGAGAAAGATCTACAGTTTTATTACAGTTTCAGCTTTTAAAAAATAAAATCTCTGTGATTTTAGCCACAGAAGGAAATGAGAACCCCTCATTCAGCTCAAGGCACACAAGTCAAGCTGGCTCACATCAGCAGGGAGATGTGTGGATCTGCAAACTGGCTGCTTACTCCAGGTCTGGTGGAGATCAGCTTCAGCCCAAAGAAACAGTTCCTAGTCTTTGCCCAGACAGAGAACGGTTGTTGGGCACAGGAAGCAAATTGTCCTCCCTGGAATACCTGGTCCTGTAGAACAACAGTTATTTATCCCATTCCTGACAGCAACAGGAGAAACCCCTCTCCTCTGGGCTTTGCCTGATCTCTCTTCCTCCCCTACCCTGCAGAAGCGGAGCCAAGGTTGGTCCTTTATCTCCCACCCCATCCTGCCGTCCTCAACATCCAATCCTAACCATACATCAATGAACCCTCACCCTACTCCAAAAATTGCAATGAGATTAATGCTATGGTTCTCCAAAACACTTGCACTGTGTTGGCCCAGGGTAACGTAACTTGGCAGGGTCTACCTGGACAGCACAGCCCTGGTCACAGGACATCTGTGTGACCAAGGCCTTACTGTAACCCAACTCTCACCTAGTTTCTGATCCTTAATATCAGTGACCTTGTTAGGCTTTGAAAATGCATGTTTTCTTCTGGCCCATGGTAGCACAAGACCAAAACCAAGCTAGGCCACTCATGATAGCTTTCCTGAAGGCCCTAAACTTAACACGAATCCTATAATGGCCCACAAATTTAATAATAGAAAAGTGAGCACATGTTCCTGAAATCACCCTCGCAATGTTGGCACATTTTATACCAGGAGAGGATTCCCATGCCCTTCACTCCCCTCAGTCATGGAAAATGAAACCTTTCCCATATGATGGGTTGTAAAGATGGATGTGAGATTGCAGAGAAATACAAGGGTGGAGAAGTATTGTTTGTCTGGAGCTATGACACTATTGTTGGAAGGGCAGACTGAAACGCGATTGTTTCGTATGGGGAAAGGCTCATTTTTCATGAAGTAAGCTTTTGTCCTTAACATACAAAAAGGGCCTTTTTTGTGATACAAACTGTGTGATATTTTTAGTTTTCTTTGCATTTAATTAAGAATGACACAAGAATAATACTGCAAGTGAACCATAAAAGCAGAATGACCCTATAAAAAGAGTGGTTTTCTACCTTAGGAAAACACCTTGCTACATTACACTGGAGGCTTAGATTGTAAACTGGCTGAAGTAGGGACTACATCCTTGTCCTGTGGTCCTAGCACATTTGTCACGGTGAGAATCTCTTGTGTCTTCTGAAATTTTCACATCTCCTGGGACAGTTGAGTTGCAATCCCCAAAACATCTGAAAGAATAAAGAAATAAAGACCAAAAAGTTGTTTAAAGATTAGCTTGTCACAACTATTAAGTCGGTGGATATGGGATCTAGATGTTTGACTTCTGTGAAGGGACAGAAGGTGAGGGAAACAAACCCTGTAAGGTCTTGTGTAGTCTAAGATATGAAGTACTTACAGGCTACAGCTAGCAGTGACTAATAATGTGCAAATAATGTTTCATAATAACTCTAGAATACGTTATACTGTGCTTTCTCAGAACAGAACAAGGATAAAGTTACCTTCTTTCTGTTTTGGGCAGGTGCTCCAGATGCCCAAGTTAACTATCAACCCAGCACCCAGATAGCTCTCTTAACACCCCAAAGATATCATTTGCTGTCCTGCTGACTCCACTCACCCTACTACTTTTTTCACCTCTTATCTTTCTCTCTTCCCACTTTACGGTTCTCCCTTCCCTGGACCACCTCCTCCCTCAGTGATTCTCACAGAAACGTGACCTCCCAAGGCCCATCATCTTAGTAGGGTGCTCGCATCCAACCACTGTTACCTTACTGCACTGCAGCATTGTCAGCTTGTTCTCTGTAGAGTTTGGGGTTGTGCCTCATATTCCCTGCAAGACTTCCAACAATGGCTTAGATATCTTTGCCTTTATCCCATCTCTGGTGCAGGACTCAAAGTGATCATGCTCTGTTCAGGTGTTGGTTTCTTGCTGTGGTGGGTTCATTGATGCAGAGTAAGGGATGAATCCTGACTCTAGCTCTTCCCACAAGGAGCACACAGATGAGGCTTCTCTGGTGTGAACCAGCTGATGCTGAGTCAGGTCAGAATTCCCAGAATTGGTATGAATTTTTAGATGATGGGTCTCCTAATTTTCAGCTGGGGCAACATCATCATCAGCTGGAATAGAGGGGGGGAAAAACCTCATCAGAAACGATTATTGCCCCAAACACCACATGAAGAACAGCATTTATGAAAGTGAAAGGCATGAACTGATTCTTCAGATGAAGGGTTTGTGGGCAAAGAGCTTGCAGCCTGGAATTTATTCTCATCTTCCATCTGCCACCAGTTCTCTTACAGCCTTCATCATTATATCTCTGTTTCACATAGTGCCTCTCACCCAAAGGTGCATGCCACAGTTAAACAAGTGGACAGAACCAAGGTGGGGAAGACGGTGGTGGGTGAAGAGACTTGCACAAGGCAGCCCATCAGTCCAGAAGCAGACATAAGAACTGGACGCATACTTCCAGAGTCCTTGGCCAGTGTGCTTGCCTCTTTCTAGGCTAGTATGTTCATCACAAACCAATGATAAATCTTACTCCCCAGTCTATTTTGCAAAGGTGTGATGTCCTCAATAGATAGTATTTGTACATGACTTCAAACACTCAAAATTCTCTTTCAGTGCTAATGAAATGAGCTACCTCTAGTGTATCTAGGTAGCTTGCTTGTCCAGTTTGTGGATATGCTATGCCTGAAGTTCAGAGGTACCAGAGCTGACTCTGAGAAGGCCCATCTTATCCTCATAAGGTTTATGAGTAGGAATATGCCTAGATTGTTTCAGAGTCAGCTTGGAAGCACAGGGTGAAGAGCCCAGGATAATGTGCCCTGATGGAGCCAGAAGCATTGGGGAACAACTACAGAGGCACTTGGATGGCTCCCCACAGAGTCAGATCAGACCTGGCAAGGCTGATAAGCTGTGGTTCAGCATCGTCACTGCTGACTCTGTGCTGGCCCTGAGGGAGGGGCCTTGCAGTACAACCTGCACCACACTCCCCAAAATTTCCATCTCCCAGAGGACCTTTTATCCTGTGTACCCCAGAGACGTGGGCTACCTGTGTTTTCATTTAGCACTGTGCCCAAGCTCACAAGCTATGAGGATATCAAGCACTGGTGAGATAACTATCTCACCAAATCACTATAAGCCAGAGTCACAAAGCTCTACCAAGCCTGTTTAGTCATTGCAGTGTCACTGCAGCATAATTCCCAGCAGAGGAAATGGTTCGGCTGTGTCAGGGTAGTTTACATTTCTCTGCATGGGATGGACTGAGGAACACCTCCTAGTATTGTCCAGGGACTGCCAGCAAGCTGCCCAACCGATGCATAGCGCTAACCAGCTGTGCCATTAGCATTAGCTGGTTGGCTGGCCAGGCTTATCAGAGTTATCGGTAGTGGGACCATTTGGTGGTGAAAAGCCAGACTGAACTCAGCATCTGATTAGATGATTAGCATCAGACACCCATGCAACATCTGAAGAAAACCTCCCTAACTCTGTGTCCTTTAGGTAATGGGGTTAAGATGTCCTGATGAACTTAATTTTCTCTGATGGACTAGGAAGGTCTGCATGCCTCAGTATACTCTATATGTTAGGAGTATTCTGCTCTACAGTGGCTCCCAAAAGAATCATACGATCTGTTTTTTTCCAGTGCCTAGGGTATCCTATGGCTCCATAATCGCTGATGGTGGAGAGGTGACTGTATAATCTTGCTATGAGATTAGCCCAACCTGCAAGCATTTCAATAGGAATAAAAGTGCCCCAAAGAACACAGAAGTGACCAGTGCTTCTCTGCAGGACACAACCCTTCCGGTCGCTACATGAGAGCAGGAGAAGGAGAAAGGTGAGTAGCAGGAAGGAGGTGCTATGAGGTAACTTGTATGACAGAAACGGTGCTAAAAGATCTTGCCAGCATTTACCTGCTCAAGAACTGCAAGGCAATTTCTTTGAGAGGAAAGATCAAAGTTTGCTATACAAATGATATTTTAAATTTAAATGCTTGCATTTGTAGTAGTAAAATTAGGATTTGTAAAACTGTAGTGTTTTTTTATCCAAATGCTAAACTTTTTATTTATTGCCCATACATTTAATGCCCCATATGATATGAATGGATTTTTTTTATTATTATTTTATTTTTGAAGAGGTTAGATGGCCCTTTACTTTCCAAAGGCTGAGAAATAGCATGGCAGTCCATCCGCTGCTGAGAGATCACGGTGACTTTCGGTTAACTTGTTACAACTTCCAGCGAAGTGGGTTTCACAACCTCCCTAGGTAATCTATTCCAGCACTGCCTTACTCACAGAAAGTTTTTGCAACATCTAGCATTTTTCTTTTTTCCTTTCTTCTTTTCTTACCCCAAAATTAAGCTGATTAGATCTTATCTTTGTCCTTTCAGCAATGTAATCGCTGCCTCTCTTAATAACAACCTCTCATGCACTACAACTGCGTTATCATGTCCTGCCCTATTTCCAGCCTTCTCCTCAAGACTCAACAAACCCGGTTCCCTCGTTGCTCCCCAGAGACTGTTTTCCAAACCCCTTATCTCTGCAGATGTGCTCCTGTGCCCACGCTCCCTGCCTGGACCAGCCGGGCTGCTTGCTGTTCCCCTGCGTAGTTTCAGCGGTGGCTTCTTGCTTTTCCCTGGCCGCGTGCTGTCGCCCCACAGCCCCCAGCCTGGGCACCCCCTTCCCCAGCCCAGCGGCTCACCCGTGGTGGGGGTTGGCTGGGACGTTTGCCGGGGCTGAGCAAGGGTGCTGCGTGGGCGCAGGGGGGCCTGCCGGGCCAGGTGCTGGGAGCATGGGTGCCAGGCCCCCGGGCCCTGCCGAGCGCAGGAATCGGCATGTGCAGTTCACTCCTCTTACCTCCCAGCCCTGACAGGAAACCGGCATCCTTGCTTTCTGGGGTTTCTCCTAATTCCCAGGTTCAGGAAAATCACCAGCTCTCTCCTCAGGCGCTCTCGGATCACAGGATCACAGGGTAGTTTGGGTCAGAAGGGTCATTCAAAGATCGCCTAGTTCCAACCCCCCTGCCATGGGCAGGGACACCCTCCACTAGACCAGGTTGCCCAAAGCCCCATCCAACCTGGCCTTGAGCACTTCCAGGGAGGGAGCATCCACAGCTTCTCTGGGCAACCTGTGCCAGTGCCTCACCACCCTCACAGTAAATTTCTTCCTAACATCTAATCTAAACCTACCCTCTTTCAATTTAAAACTGTTGCCCCTTGTCCTGTCACTACAGGCCCTGGCAAAAAGTCTCCCTCTGTCTTTCTTACAAGCCACCTCTACCTATTGAAAGACCACAATAAGGTCTCTCCAGAACCTTCTCTTCTCTGGGCTGAACAACTCCAACCTCTCAGCCTTTCTTCATAGAAGTAGTTAATTTCTGATTAATTTCTGGTAATCTGCTCTGAAAATACTCTTAAGATGCAGAGGTTTCCATGTTCTACAGGATACGAGCATTTCAGGACCTCCTAGAGAGGAAGGGCTACCAAAACCCAGGTGTAAGACCTCTCCATCATTTTAGGGGCACCAGCTTCCAGGCTCCACTGGAGTTATCTAGTCCCACATTTGGCTCTTGACAGTCCTTGTATCAGCTACTTCAATGGTCAGTGGTGGAAATCCTGGTCATGTGCAGTGTTACAGAACCAAATCCTTACAGTTTAAAGTTACAGAACCAAATCCTTACAGTTTAAAGACCCTCAACAGTATGTAGTTAGCTTATTATAACCAATATTCCCATTAATACTTTATTACAAAATTGGCACATTCTGCTGTTGGTTATTTCAGCCCAAAGCTCATTAGCGCTCCCTCTTCCCAGCACCCCTTTCTCCCCAAATCATCCTTACATCCCTCCCACAATCCCAATAGATTCAGTTTCTCTAAACCAAATATTCTGACCTGCTGCCTGGACCGGATATTACATAAACTGCCAAACAAGATGGATAAGGGCTAGTCTCTCCCTGCTGATCGTCTCATGGGGGTGCCAGTACAAGCTTTCTGCTGTGCCCAGCCGCTGATCTCTGTCTATAGGAGCATGCCCATCTTTGATTCCTCTACAAACATGTTTAATTTGATTGAGATCAGCCACTTGGCTTCTAAGTGACTAATGGGGGATTGACAGTGTATTAAAGAAAAGCCCTATTTCCTCAAGAAACTACAGAAAAAATTCCATGAGCCTGTCAAAAGTATATCATAAAATTGATCCCCAGATCTGAAAATATGTATTTTAATAAAGATCAAAAAGAGCTTTTGAACTGTCTTCTGGTCTTGAAATTTCTATCTCATTCTGAATATATCTAAGTGGAAAGAAAGTTTATTATGAATGTCACTTTGGTCAAGACAAAAGCAGAGAAGAATTCAGCAGAAACTCCCTGAATTCACAGGGAAGAGGGGGTAGGAAAATACATTTTAATTCTCTTGTCCTGCTTTATCCAAAACCTCTTGGTTCTTGAAGGGAGGGGTGGGACAGAAAAGCTCTGCCTGCTTGCTCTCACTGAATGCTTTTCTTGAGAAAGCTGGAAAAGGGCAGGCAAGCAATCGAAGGCACCAGGCAGAGCTTTTGCCACCCTACCATCAAGGGCCTGCTTCTGCGGGGTGGTTCCTGTAGAAACGAGGGTGCATCTGAGGCAGGTGATCTGGGTGAAGGCTAGGGCTGGCATTTGCCCACAACTCAATAGCCGTAATATGGTGTCTCCATCTGAGTTATGGTCCGGGCTGCTTTCACAGTCACTGGAGAGAAATGGACACTGCTAGGCGGTGATTCATCTGACCTATTTTAGATGTCTACCTTAAGAGTAGGTGAGTCATGCCCTAGAAATGCCTCTTGAATATTTGAATAAGGGGCTTTTCTTGATTTGTTCTCAGTTTGTTATATGCAAGATTTCTTGCTTTTAAGTAATATTTTTGAATTATTTTCATTTTTAATAGAGAGTTAAGCACAAGATGAAGCTGTGCTGATAAGACATCTTTCTCTGAGAGCTGGGGTTTCAAAAAATCAGCAGTTCCACTCCTATGATTTTGTAGTTTGTCTTCTGGAAGGGACATGTGGAATAGAAACGATGAAGTCTTAAGACCAAAGAAGATAGAAGCCCAAAGGGAAAAAGGTGAGCAAGTCAGAATCTGAAACAACATAGTCAGGAAACACAGATGATGTGGTTTCTGTAAAAAGCTTGTTTGTTCAGTTAGAGGGGAAGGGAATTTGTGTATGCATAACTGCAGTTAAATTAACTGTAGAAATCACTGTGTATATACAAAAAGGCAGATTAATTTATTGGATAGACTATTGAATATGATATTATATTGGATATTATACGATATAGGGATATCCTATTGTAGATTTTATATGTGTGTGTGTACTGTTGTAGACTCCAAATCTATGTGGATAAGGTGGCAGAGGAGCTTGACAGAGAAGGGTCTGTGTATAGAAGGTGGAAAGTGATGGAATAAATATTTTTTTATGACATCCAATGATCCAGCTAGGTCTGCATTTTTTAAAGTTGCATTTCTAACCCTTCAGTATACCTAAGAAACACTTGAAGATGGGACCTAGCTTCAGAAATGGTCCTCTAATGATAAGATATCAGTCTGTAAAAGTTAAGGATTATTTTTTTCAGTTGTCTAAATTTCCCCTCTGCTCCCCCTCTGCACCAGTGCAGCATGTGCAACAGGAGATCAGCAGCTGCTGTATTTTGAAATAAGTATGTAGGGATGTTGTGCTATTGCTCCTGCCCCTCCAAAGGTGTCAAGAGTTTGGTGTTGCTTTCCCTCTCTTCTTGCTTTTTCTTGCTTATTCAGTCAGCATAGAATCATGCAAGGAGCAATGATGTGGGAAGTGGCTTAACTTGGTGGGACATAGACCTGAGCTCTAATTCATGTTCCTATGTAAACATGGTTGTCTCCCAGCCATAGGACAGGTTTAAAGGTTCTTCATCACAGACATTTTATTCCATTGTATTTGCTTTCCCTCCTGTTGAGCCCTTGTCAAGCTACTAATGAGCTGCATTCATTGTTCTTTTTTATATGTATTTTTATGAAAGCTGTATTTTAAAGTATATGTCATATAAAATGTGGTTGTATAAAATGTGTTCAACTTTACTTATGAAAAGGGTTATAGACTGAGGTATAAAAGACATTTCATTGGGCAGAAGACAGAACTTCAATTACAACGGATAAATGCATTGTTGTTACTCAAACTAAGCAGCATGCAAGTTATTCATGGAATGGCATTCATTGTTAATAATGTTTTATGTAATGCTGACCACTTAGGACTCTCAGGAATTAAAGATTTGGTAACAGCACTGTCTCTCATCTTATTTTCCTAGCTTTTGATCTCAGTGCTATAAAAGTGGGTTTTTTTCACTTCCAGACCCCCTGAACATTTCCAGTGTATTGGTAGACTGCTGTATAGTACATGCGAGACTATTAATAGATCTTTGCTTTTCTTTGTGACCTTTCATAGATTCGTCAGTACCAGTTTTCACCCCCACAAAAGTCAAAGGTTTGTAAATTGAAAATTTGCGGTGTACTTGTGACAACTTCTACTTTGGGGGGTATGTGATGCTATTTTAAAACATAATATAATTGAAGGTGCTTTCCTTGTTGCAGTTACTGATGGCAAATCATCCTGGTCCCTTCACTAGTTTAAACATTAATTTTTGGGAAAAGTGAGTGCCTGAAGCCTGGTTATGAAGCTGTGGGACCATTTATTGGCTGTGCTGACACTGGAACCTTTGCTGGAGGTAGGTGTGAGGCATAGCAAGCTTTGGCCAGGAGGAGCAGAAGATGTTTTGCATACTGAGTCATGGTATTAAATGTGCTTTTTTACAATTATTTACAGTGAAATTCAATGTAAGAATGAATCAGGTCATTGGTATGTAATCTGAATGAGCGTTGTGAAAGTTCAAATGACTATGCAGGAGATAGGTGGCTGTGATGACATGTATCATCCAGGGCTACGTAGCTCTTGTAGGCAAAACATGTCCTTGTGGTTACGCCTTTTCTTGTATTTCTTCTTGCTTATGTAGAAAAACCTGTATGTGTAATAATTTGAAAAATTTAAAGGCTTTTAACATTTCTTAAATAAAGTTATTTATAAATAAATGTCTCAATGTAAATATACATATTTGATTATACTACATATTACTATAAATATAAATGTATACATGTGTAATTAGAAAATAATGTAATAGTCCATTCTCAAATGTTTTATCTCTGTAAGAGGAAGGAGTATTCTGAACTGAGTTTTGTGGTGGCTGATTTTACAGTAGTATTATGTGCAGCCGATTTTGGTTTATACTGCAGGGCAGGGGCAGGAACACTTTCTTCTATTTTTAATTTTGTGTCTTAATGATATGGATAATTCACAGTGGTTTATCTTGTATTTTTCTCAGTTGACTGTACCTAATGCAGTCAAGTCATGAAATATGTGTATTACGATGGGATGAGACTTTTGCAGCATGAAATGAATCATCAGTATTTAAACTCTGACCTCTAGGTTTGATAAAAATCTTTTTAGATCAGGTGTTACCCACAATGATAATAACATGTAGCATACAAAGCTGAGCTTTCACTCCTTCTACTATCAGATTTATAATATACAATGTTTTTAAAATATTTGTTCTTAAAGGTTTCTTCCTTTCAGAAAAAGTCTACATGTGGTTTATTTGCAAAGGAAAAGGTGAGATTTACAGCTGAAATGGACATCTATGTGCAGGGGCAATTTTTTTCCTGTTTTATTTATTATTTCATTTAGGTAGCATTGCTTTCTCTAAATCTTGTAGGTGATTTATTAGTGAATGTTAACTAGTCAATAATCCTAATAGAGAAAGTATTGGCAGAGGAATTCAGACTCAGTTCTTCAGCTCAGAATATAGTATTATAAAGAGTTTACATTGGATTTCTTTTAAATTAAATTACTTATTATCCTATAGAGCTTCCTAGCCAGTTTTCTTCCCTTTCTATTTAATTTTTTTGGGTTGTTTTGGGTTTTTTACGCCTTGCTCTTTGTCAACCCAGGATGCAATTCT
Source organism: Aramus guarauna (assembly GCA_013400195.1). NCBI lineage: Eukaryota > Metazoa > Chordata > Aves > Gruiformes > Aramidae > Aramus > Aramus guarauna. The sequence goes on from VXBL01001360.1 coordinate 139,619, forward strand.
GAGATCCAAAAAGCCAGTATTTGCCCACCTTTTTGATTTCCTGGGACAAACTCTAAATATGTAAGCAGTGGCTTTGTCCACAGAGATTGGACTTTGCTGCTGCAGTCATTATCATCATAAAGGAAGGAAAACAGACCCAAATGCACCATGCAGACTAAAATGGTTTACAGTTGGATTCAATGATCTTAAACATCTTTTCCAACCTAAATGATTCTATATGATTCTATGACTGGTTGAGGGAGTTTTGGAGTTTTTGTTTGTTGGGGTTCTTTTCCCCTTAGTTTTAAAATATCAAATACTTCCCACTCTAGTTCTGCTTTTCCCATTACCTGTTGAAATTGGAGTGGTAATCTAAACCTGGCGGAATGTTAAATTTCATCTGCCAGGTGCCAGATGATGTTCGAGCTTTTGACCTGTGCAATACTGGAAAAGGCCACAGGAGGGATATTGCAGCAAGGTCGTTGAGATGCTTCAACAGGCAGCTGTGTGGTACTTGATGGCTGACACTGTGCCTGAAAGACTCTAGGCAAAAGACTGTATGCAACTCTAGCTAACCCATCAGACTTTAATTTTGTTATATGAGGGCTTAATTAGGTCCCCTGTAATAATTCCAGAACACTCATGAAAAGCTGGAGAATGACACCATGTCATTAGAAGCCACAAAATACCTGTGTGAGTCAAAAAACCCTGCCCAAGGAAGGGAAAACTCTTCACCTACAAGTCATTTCTTTATGACTTCACGTGAATGTGTGAAATCATTCATTCGACCTTGGTGATCTCTGAGAAAAGTCACGGGTCTCTGCAGTTTCTTTTAGACTAAGCAAATAGGTGCTGCAGCTGATGGGAGGGTCTCTGCTAGAAGATGACAAGCTGTTGGAAAAGATGGTGAGCAGAACACTGTGCACGCACTGGCACAGCAAGGAACAAGGCTTACGGCCACGTATTTCTGGCACCAGCCTTTTTTTTTTGTTGTTGGAAGAACAGATACTGCCTTAGGCTACTAAGGTATGTTTTAGGTGTGACTCCTAATCATGACTCTGTTTAAATCCACTCTATTTTAAATTTTTTTTAATTTAAAATTTTATTTTAAATCAATAGGGAAAATGAAGAATTAAAACAAAATGAGGTTTTATTAGACTCAGTGCATTTCACAGGAAAACATTCAGGATTCAGCCAGCCTCCTTTCTCCTGCAGCTAAACTTGAACCAATGCATCCTCCTCCATGGCTTCAGTAGCACCTGAACATTTCTAGCCCTCCATGGAGATGAATGACTGGACTTAATTTCTTTCCTCTGGCCTGAAATTAATTTTAATTACCTTTGTCAGTCAGTCAGCCTGATTTCTTGGGGACCAGTTTCCTCTCCTTTCTTTTCCATATGCACGACAGGGGCTGCAGCTCTATGTTACAAATTCTTCTGCAGTTTAAGGGGTTCCCTTTTCCAGTTTCACCCCTTTCCTCACATCCCCCTGCCAGGTACAACAGCTGAATGCCCTCTTTGTTACAGGTGCTCGATGGCCAGTGTAAGTGCCCTGTCATAAATAGTTCCCTGTGGAACAATGTGGGGGAAAGAATGGATACTAGTGTGCTTTGCTCAGAGGTAGGAAGGATTGGTTGGGGTCAGGTAAGGACAGACAGTTCTTAAACTGGCTTGCTGCCAGAGTGATTGCACCAGAGAGTTGCACCTTCAGAAACACCAAAGTTTTAAACAAAAAGATGCCTCATGTTTTCCCTTTTAAACCCATTTCATGGCTGCTAAATCCATAATAAATCACCTAAACAACAGGCAATCACCTTGGATGCCGTTTGCATTGGCACCTGCAATCAGTCCGTCCCCCAAGCTATCGCCATGCCAGTTTTCTGCTTTGCCTTTGCTCTGGTTTCCCCCATCTACTTGTGACTGATCATTTAGCATGACATTTCCCTTCTGGTTCTGACCAACCAAGCCTCGCAGCAGCCAGTCCCCAGGCAAACAGCAGCATTCCTGCACTCTCATCTATTCCTCTGCTCACTGCAAGACCACTCTCCCAAAAGATAGGCTGGGTTTCTAAAGAGATAACATTCTCATAATTTTCCATTTATCTTCCTGAGAAGCCTTTTTTCCTGACAGCAGATGAAATAATGGATTTTTGCATATCCCTTTTTCTCCAGTCTTAAAGTAAATGCTGTAGGAGGTCAGGTGTTTTGCTGAACCATCGTTGCTGTGATATTCTGTGATATTTCTTCTTTGGCTGACAACTCTACGTGCTATTTTGAGTGGAATCTAGGCAGAAGTGACTGTCACATGAAATCCTTTCTGTACTTGTGCCATTAGGTGGAACAAAGTCTGCATCTAACAATATCCCCATCATTCCTTGCCTGCAGCAGCAGTTGCTGAGGCACCCTATATGAGGAAAATGTCTAGATTGTTAATTATACTTCCCATTCCATCATTAAATTACATATCAGAATTGCTAACTGTCTTTTGGTAGTGGTCAGTATTTAGCTCTATAAAGTTAGTATTTAACTCTATAAAGTTTTCCTGTGTCAGCAGGAGCTGGCTAACTGCAATTTAAGCTTTTTTTTTTTTTTTT
>VXBL01001360.1:146668-166483 GCA_013400195.1 Aramus guarauna
AGTCCAGATATGAGGGAGAAATTACCTGGAAGGGTCTGGGAAATGGCAACCCTTCTCCCATGCAGCTGTTACCACCTCCAAATCACTTTGTCTTCCCAGCAGCTTCAGGAAATCTAATTCCCCAGTCTTTCTTCCTAGCTGTTTATCCCATTTCAATCTCTTCTGCTTACCCTTTCTCTCACATGGTAGCCTGGTTCAGCCCTTCACCTTTGCAATGGCAAAATGCCTTGTGACACCTTTATTTTGGTTGTGTTGCCCTTCTCATTAATGCCATACCATTACCCTTACCCAAGCCAGGAAGATAGGCTTGTGCAGGCCTGTTGTGCTTGCAGTATTACCAGTGAAACCATTCTGAGGAAGCTTTGTCAGGGGTCAGACCAGCTGCATTTCCCAGCAGAAGTACCTCACTTGGTCTGGCCTCCTGAGGTCTGCTGCGAGTTCTGCAAGTAGCTTTGCTTTTTCTGATGAAGGTTACTTTGGTCAATTCCTTGAAGCTGTGCAGCTAAGGTTTGCTGTGGTGCGGTAGTGTTATTTTGAGCTGCCTGTCCGTATGGCTGTTCAGACAAGTCTCTTCTAAGCAATGCCGACCTTTACATCCAACGGAGCTGTGCTTTGCACAGAGAGTGCCAAAGGCAAGGGATCAAAGGAGTTAACATGTCTTTGCACTTTCTGCATCCATGAGGATGTTCGGACCTGGTATGGCCTGCACTTACATTGCTCCGATTGTGCTGTTCCATCCATCCTAGCATGTCCCCCAGCCACCAGTCAGCTATCTGCAGCTACAGATTCCTCCACAGAAAGCCTCAGGAAGAAAGAGGAAAATTCTGCTTCCTCTAAGAAGTCTGGCTTCTATGCTGTGTAGTTCCTAGGCTCTCGTGTCTGCTCACGTGAAACAGGTCAGGCCTGCGAGAAGAAAACCAGCCAGCTGTCAAAGTCCATCAGGACTGCAAAAGCAGTGCTATCAGGGGCATTCATGATTTTTCTACTAAGAAAGCCAGCAAGCACTGGGATGAGAAAAGGGAGGGGACAGTTGAGAGGTTAATCAGCCTACTTGTGAGACACGACAGGTTTGGCATCAAAAGGGTAAAGGCCCTTCAAAGCATGGGACATGAGGGTGTAAGCAGCAAAGCAGACTACTCCAGCAATGCCTCTTTTGGTGTCTGTTTGCTCTGTCTCCTGAAATATCCTGTATTTTCCTTTTTTCAGACATAGGGGCTACTGCTGTTGTGTCTCTGGCTATTCAGACCAGCGTTGTTGGGGTAAACAGGGTCAGAAAGAACAGTTTGCTGTGCATGCAGGGGCACTTTTGTTTGAGACTTCTCAAAAAATGCTTTAGAGATTACACATAAAATACTTTTAAAAATTTATTAAAACACACAAAACACACCTCTTGTCCAAGATCAAAAGAAATTGGTTTTCCCAGTCATAAACAACAAAGCAAAGAGGAATGTAAAAGTAGTTATATTTCAGTCATCACTATCAGATATATCTTTTTCAGCAGTGGACTTGACAACTGGATCCTATCCAACCCAGGTGACAGAACTGGGAAAATAATCTCCTCAGAGCAGCTGCAGCTCTGCTAGAACCAAGTTCATCTACCAGCAGAATGGTGCGTCACTGCAGAGTAAGGTTCTGTCACCTTCTTTCATAAAGGAATGGTGAGCACTGTGTGCCATCCTCTGGCTTTTCAGATTCATGCAGAAGTACTGGATGAAAATGAAGACCAACTCTAAGAACACCCCTCACCTGCAGATTCTTATTTGCATTGCACAGCAGCTGTGCTAAGTAATAGCCATCCCTCTGTGAAGGATGACACATGTATTTCCAAATCTGGTCCTGCCAGGGGTCAAGAAACTGATGCTCAGGAGATCACTCTGGAGAGAAAGAAAGAAAAAAAGATGGGATAACAAAAACCGCTAGGGTGAAAAATTTTATTTCAGAGATGTCAATCATCCATTTGTCTATCTTAGGTATTTCTAAAGTGCCATAGTCTCACTGTAGTATCTAAGCACCATTAGCACAACAGGAATTTACAGTATTCTAAAGAGCTCCCTCAGCTGGCAGGAGGATCTGGGCACCAGCCGGTGACCACAGGTCTGGGATGGAGTGTGCTACAAATGGAGGTCTGCTGGAACGGTAATAGCTAATTACCTTTTGCTTTTTCCAGTAGTCTCCCACTACGATCCTGAGGGAGGAGACGGCTGGTAGAGAAGCCAGTGAGCTAGCTGCTGTGAAAGTAAACCTTCTGGTTCTTGACTTTGTGCACATGCCCATACCTCTGTCTTCTGGATTTGGCTCATGAGTTTGTGCTGCCCACAAAGCGATTAAATCCCTGGAAGAAGAGGAATATACCCTGTAACTTCTGCAACAGCAAAGGAAGGGTGGTGCCCAGATTCTCCTCTCCAGCTAGATGATCACAAACAGTAAAGGGCAGACAGGGTAGGGGAAGCAAATTATTTCAGCCAAGTGACACTGAACAGGGAAAACTAACAATGGCTGTGGAAAGGAACTCCAGAAATGTGCTTACATTGGTGAGCAATCCAATCCTAGCCGCTAAGACTACCGCACTGGCAATGTGCTGTGAACCCTAAGGCCACTTTGATTTGGCATACAGTTTTAGATAAGTTCATAAAGATCTTAGAAATAAATGCACATCAATCCTTTTAATTTATAGAGCACTGTCATGTATACACAGCACTTCACAAAGCATGTAGAAAGGAAAAGAAATGCTCTGCGGACTGCTATGAAGGCATATTCAGGGGCAGCTGGCTTCTCAAACCAGAATCTTGATGTGAGAGGGTTTCCCTCTCAGTTGAGCTAAGTTATATGCAGACCCGAGTTCAATTTCATTGATCTGCTACAGCAACTCCGTTCAGATTGCCAAAACAAAAGTTGCATTCACAACCTTGGCAAACAGGGCTTCTCAGCCAGAGAGTTTTAGTGCTGTACATTTCCTTTAGGAAACCTTAACTGGAATGGGACAGACCCACACAAATTGATTAATTCTACAGCTAGACTGCAGTGTAATTTTTTAATTCAGTTAAAAATGAGCCTACCAACTGAGAGCTGTAGTATCCCTTCTGAAAGTCTGCTAGCAAATTCAGATATTGATGCTTCTGGAACCAACTAGATGACCAAACCACTTTCCAGAAGTGGAACAGAAATCAAAAAGTCATTGGTTTGAAGCTGTTCATAAAAAACCCCAAACAAACAAACACAAAACTAAGAGCAAAAATGTGCATTTGCAAGCGAAGGCTTTGGTTCCTGTGTAAACAAAGCCCACCCCATTGCTGAAAGCTCCTTCTACTTCCCTGAGCAGCTGCACATAAAGGTGCCTTGTTCGTCTAGGAGCTGCAAACAATTTCATGCTCTCCCTACAGCTCCTTTTTATTAAACTATATGAAAATTACATTTTATCAGCAGTTGAGGGTCAAGAAGTGGCTTGGGGCTTGCAGAAAGGACCCCTGCAATCCCTTGGACAGTAGCAAGTTCTGTAGAGCAAGCCATTCCCAAGCATCCCTGGCCAGCAGCTGCTCAAATCCATGGATCTTAGCATCTTTATTTCCTTCACCTCTTCCCCACCACAGCTCCAGTCCTTTCACTGGCTTCAGTCTGCATTCCTTTTTCCAGAGACCTACTGAAGCCATGGAGCCAGCTGCAGGATTAGTAAGGTACATTGCAAAAACAGAAATCTTTTCTAAGCTCCAGCAGTGCTGGATAAGCACACCAGTCAGTATTGTCACTCAAATGATCAGCAGCAAAACTGTCAAAAATATAAACAATGCAAAGTGTTGCACTGCAATTCCTTGTAGTTAAAACCATGAGGGGGGTACATCCTACAACTGCCACCATATGTACCTCTGTAAAACGAGGGGAGAGCACTACACTCAGTGACATTTAGAAGTCATCCCTTGCAACCATAGGGGCCACACATTTTTATATAGATATATAAATAAAACAACTCAATTCCACATTTTATACACACACACACACAAAGTAATCAGTGTAAAACTGAATGTCCTGATGTGAAAATTCAGATGTTTTGGTACAAAACCTATTTCTCCCACCTTCTTATTGAGAAATGCTAGCATATACAGTATGTTTAACGTTTTGAGAAGTACTGATATGGTGTAGTGTCACACAGCTGGCCATTTTGACCACTGCCATGGTGTGTGCACGCATGATCACTCACATGTAAGTGTGAAGATACACTTAGTACAAAAACTAGTTCATACACATGTGAATACATACATATAGATGTTATTTAAACTCACGTGCGCACACACACTGGTCAAAATAGGGCTTGAGAAATACTGGTATGGAATCAGGTCAGTCCAAGTACACTGTTAATCTGCCCTGTTTTGCAACACAGCTTACAGCAGCCCACCTGAACTGTATCTGTGAATCCGAATTCTGCAGAATGAGGCAGTCACCTGAACAAACTCACAGGCAACCTCCATACACCTACCAAGTTGCGTACCACAGTCTTAGCAGCAGCAAGTATAATTCTGATTATTTTTCTTTTTTTAAGCCTCCAGGTATGATAGCTTTTTACATCAGTTACCCACCAGTTCTGAGATTCCAGAATGGACCTTGTCCCTATCCCACAGCTCTCTCCTTCCTATCATCTAAGCAGCATTTGCAGAAAACCTTTGCAGGTGTGCCTGCCTTCTCTGGTTCAGGGTATGCCTACATGTTCCTTTTACAAACAGACTCAAGAGGTCTTTGCCTGTGCTTCAAGTTGGCCCACGTGCTGTGTATGCATAATGCACAGTCTTCAGTTTCTCAGCAGGCCTTAGCTTTGACCTTCCTGATTGCTGGCTTAGACAAGCATGGTGAGCTTCCATAGACCTGTGCAATATTATATAGGTTATAACATTTCAGCTGCGAGTGGAACAAAGCCCCTTAAGGACCCCACCTCCCATCTTACTTCCCTTGACACAACCACACATGCCTATGTTGCATGACCAAGCAGCTTCTCACCATGTGACCTGACGCTGTGCTTTCTCTCCTCAGGCTCCCAGGCAGACACCTCTCACAGGGAGGTGAGAGAAAACATCTGCACCTTGGCCACACAGCAGACTGCATCCAATTCTAGTACTGGGGAAAGAAGATGATGGGGCCTTGGGATGCAGAACTACCCACTGCAACCACTGCTCACTCTCTGTTCATGCCTGAGGTGCGTTGGGAGGAGGGGGTGACTGAAAAGGGCAACATGGGCCAAAGGCATTACTGTGACCAGCCGCCTGTAATCCAGAGACCCTGGTGTAGTCACACACTTGTCCACCCCCTTGTCCCTTAGGCACATTTTGGACAGGCCTGGACCAGGAGCTGCATCCTAGATCACCCCCAGACCACACCTAGTGACGCTGCCTACCACACATGCACCCGCTGGTGTGAGACTAAGTAGGAGTTGCGACTGAAGCTCTTCCCACAGTGGGAGCACTTGAAAGGTTTCTCCCCAGTGTGGGTCCGACGGTGACGGATGAGGGTAGAGTTGTCACTGAAGCAGGTCCCACACTCAGCACACTTGTAGGGCTTCTCCCCAGTGTGGGTGCGACGGTGCTGGACAAGGTGCGAGCGCTGGCTGAAACTCTTTCCGCAGTCAGGGCACAAGTATGGCTTCTCACCTGTGTGGACACGCCGGTGGATGACCAGCTTAGAGCTCTCACTGAAGCACTTGTTGCAGTCAGCACATTTGTAGGGCTTCTCACCTGTGTGGAGCCGCTGGTGGGCAATGAGGTTGGAGCTGTCACTGAAGCGTTTGCCGCACTGGGGGCACTTGTAGGGTTTCTCACCCGTGTGAAAGTTGGCGTGGCGAAGCAGGCCTGAGTTCTGGTAGAAGTTCCTCCCACACTTGGCACAGACATAAGGTCTCTCGCCAGTGTGGTTGCGCTGGTGCTGCACCAGGTGGGTGCTCTGGCTGAAGCTCTTGCCGCAGTCCTTGCATTGGTATGGCCGCTCACCCGTGTGGACACGCTGGTGCTGGATGAGGTGGGAGCGTCGGCTGAAGCTTTTGCCACAGTCAGCACACATGTAAGGTTTCTCCCCGGTGTGGATCCTCTGGTGGCGGATCAGGTCGGAGCTGCGGTTGAAGCTCTGCCCACACTCAATACAGATGTAGGGCTTCTCTCCCATGAATGCCTGCTGGTGCACCACTGTCTCTTTCCGCTTCCTGAAGCTGCAGCGAGAGGTCTTCTCCAGCCCTGTCTCTGGGGAGAGAAGGTCTGGCCCCTGACGGGACACGTCCTGGCCGCAGCCCGGAGGAGAAGCTTCCCTCATGAAAAAGTCCGAAATGGCCCCACAGCGTTTGGTTGCCTCCGGCCCATCTTGCTGGAGATCCCCCTCATTCTCACTCATGCTCCCATCACCTGCCGGGACAGAAGAAGAGTCCAGACGCTACCTACACATTTAGTCACGGCCAGCGACCCCTCTTCACCCAGCTGGGCCACCGCAGCCGCCCCGGACGGCCCTCGGCCAGGTGCTGCATCCTCCCGTCCAGTCCGTCCCGGTTTTGCCGCTACCAGGGGAGAGGCTAAGGCGTCGGGACCGGCTCCATCCTCCCTCCCCGTCACTCACTTGCGCAGCCACCCCCGCTACCCCCCATCCAACGCGGGTGCTGAGGAGGGGGCGCACCCTGCACCCGCCCCTACCGCCGCCGCCGGCAGCTTCCCCCTCCCGCCCGCTCGCCGCCTGAGGGGGCTGGGCCGGGGCACGGGAGGCCGAGGCGCTGGGCCAGGGAAGGAGCTGCCGGGAGCTGGGGGAGGAGGCGGCAGACCGGGGAGGCCGACAGACAGCGCCGGGGCCTGGCGGCGGCACTCGACTTGCCCTCCCGACCCCCGACCCCTTCCCCTGGGGGGCCGCCCTGGCAGCGACGCTGCAGGAAAACCAACCCCCGCCCCGGGCGCGCCCCCGCAGCCCGGCTCCCGGTCCCTCAGCTGCCCCTGCCCGGGGTCGGCGACCNCGTCTGCCGCCGGGCGCTCCCCAGCCCGGGCGCACCTCGCAGCCTCGCCTGCTCCCCCGGGGGCGGCCGCCGCCCTGCCGAGGCCTGCCCTGCCGCCGGCCTCCCCTGCTGCCCGCCCCTCCCCGGGGCACTGCACCCGCTCCAGCTCCTGGCAGCGTTCAGGGGCATGGAGGGAGTGAGGTGGACCTGGTGTCCGGCCAGGCGCCGTGCTGACACAGGTCACATAGCAGGTCACACCAGCCTGGGCACGGCTGGATCTCTCTGGAAGCGCAGCATCTGCGCTTAGTGGGGGACCGTGCGGCAGTGGGAAGCAAAAAGGAGCGAGGTGCCATGGGTCTTGGCCATCCTCTGCTGCCCTGCCCGTGCCCTGGCTTCCAGTTCTTACACTGCTCCTCCGCAGCCTCTCTGCTGTGCAACCTTCACAAGCTTCCTCCCACTGCCACATTTTTCTGTTGCCTCTGTTGTTTTCTTTGCCTAACGCTCCCTGGCATGTCTTTGTATCACAACTGTTTCCTCCCTCACACATCTTTATTCCAGCTCTGGAATAAAGAGAAGGCTCCAGGAAGACCTTATGGCGGCCTTTCAATATATAAAGCGGGCTTATAAGAAAGACTTTTTACCAAGGCTAGTAGTGACAGGACAAGGGACAATGGTTTTAAACTGAAAGAGGTAAGTTTAGAGTGGACATAAATTCTTTACTGTGAGGCACTGGCACAGGTTGCCCAGAGAAGCTGTGGCTGCCCCCTCCCTGGCAGTGATCAAGGCCAGGTTGGATGGGGCTGTGGGCAACCTGGTCTAGTGGAGGGTGTCCCTGCCCATGGCAGGGGGGTTGGAACTAGGTGGGCTTTGACGTCCCTTCCAACCCAAACTATTCTGTGATTCCCAAATTCCAGCATCTTCTGCGTTCCCAAACCGCTCTATAAATGAGGAGTGGTGGCTGTTTTGATGCAAGAGCACATGAGAAAGACAAAAAACTCAAAAGTTTGGAATTACCAAAAGGTAAGAAAGTCATGAGACTTTCATGCAGTTGAGTCACATCATTTGGAAGTAGTGAGTCAACCAAGAGGACAGGGCACACCTATTTTTGGCTCTGGACGCAAAGGTTTGCAGAACCTGAACTGATACTTGTCTCTGTGCTTAAACACTAACATGAATATTCCTTAAAAATTTGACTACAATTGTTAAATAATGGGTGTTAAATGCTAGCATTTTCCAGTTATTTAAAGCAGAAGAGACAAAAGACTTTTTAATGCTTTGGTACCCTTGAAAAAGCTTACCACAACTTTTCCTTTTGACCTGATATGGTGGGTAAACAGTTCTGTTGTCCCTACTGTGCTTGCTGAATTGTTTTCTGATTTATTCCAGGTCCCTTTTAAACAGCGCTGTTCTGCAGACTTTACACCCAAATGTTGCTCCGTTGAGATAAGTGTCCTTGACCAGGACAATTCCAATTAGTCATTGGAAGAGAGAAATTAAGTTGTATAAATAAGAAAATGTGTTCACATGAGATGGAAAAACAAAAGGAAGGATCAGTGAAGTACATACCCACATAGTGCCCAGAACAGTCAGCTGGAGGAGGGAGCACAGCTTAAAATCCTGAAAAACAGTTTTAAGGAGCAAGTGATAAAGAGGGAAACTGTGGTAGCGATTGTGTTCAGCGTGTTCTCTGCAAGCCGGAGATCCAGTACTTGGGATGGAAAATAGTCCCAGGTAGGGAAGATCAAGTTGTCAGTAAGGCAGCTGCAGGAGTACAGCACAGAGGAAGATTACATGCATATTTACATGACGATGCAAAAGAAGATGCAGACTCTAGGACAGGACAGAGGGTGGAGATACAAAGGAAGTGGGTATGAAAAAGCAAGAAGACCTATAGTAGTTTGGGAATGTTTTTTGTCTCTCAGAAGAAGTACTTCCACTTCTTTGGAGTGGCATGGCAGAGGGAAATGGAAATGAAGCCAGCGGCTCACTGGGTAAGGAAAAGCTGGGAAGATGGCCAGGGACGCATTGCTAAAAGCTTTGAAACATAATACTCGCAGAGGTGAACATCATCAGAATAACAGCAATAAAAGGCTGGAGGGTGACAGCAGCATGGTTTGTTGTGAATAATTTATAGTAGTTTAATTCATACCAAAATAACTTATATTAAGGATTTTAATCATAGTTTAAATCACCAAGTGAGCAAATTTGAATTAGGTAAGTGATGTTAATCGTATTTTTGTAGGCATAATTTTTAAGGGTTTTCTTCACTGAAGGAACGATTGATTCTCATTGTTTGCTGAATATTCAGAAATCTTAAACTAAGAGTAATCTTTTCACAAAATAACCCTTTTTTGTTAGTGAGAATATACTACATATAAACACAAGTAGTTCTATAAGTTAACATACATTTCTTTATTATTTAACCCACATAAATTTTGAATATCACAATTTTGTAAACTGTTGAATTACACTTCCTATTTATTAAATAATTCCTTTGGTTATTACAGACTTCACAAGTTGTTTGTGGAATTCGAATAGTTGAAAAAACCCTAGAATTTTCAATTTGTCTTGCAAGTGAAATAAGATTAATAGATCTAAGAAATACTTTCTGTCTGAAGTTGAGATATTTATTAAACAAAGTTTAAGAAACTGAGATGATAATTGTAATAAATCTCACACCTAATCATTATTCAGATTGGAAGGGTAAACTAAGCTTTCTGGCTTTAATACTGTCTAAGTCTGTGGTTGATTTTCTTTAAGACATTGGCAACAGATATACTGTGCTTCAATTTATTTTTTAATGTAATAAAAGGAAAATTATTTTTATAGGTTTCTGTAAATCTGGGCTTTAAAATGGATGGACATCTTTTAATGTGTAACTTAAATATAAGTTTAACTGGGGGAAAAAATTATACTCCGATTTACTAAAAAAAAAAAAAATTCTAGTTAAAAAAATGGAGTCACAAAATATTTATTAACAACTTGGCTGACTGCTTGTGCTTTCACACCGTTCCCTTCCCAGACTCTCTCACAGACTATGAAGAATAATAGTCTTCAAACTGGGTTCCCTTTTCTTGCTTGTGTGGATGGAGAATTTCCTTCTGCCCACTGCAGTTCTCGTGGTTGCATCGGAAGGTGTCCTCTTGATTCCCTGTAGACTTACATGCTTGGTCTCTTTTGGAACTTTGAAGTGAGCTGAGGGTTGAGGCTTTTTCAGCACTCTTTTTTTGTTTTGTCATGGCCCTATCTGTCCAGATGTATTAGCTGGTTACTGCTGCTACTTTCCCGTTATCTCCAGTTTTGTCCTGGATTTATACCCACCTCTTGCCCTGTGTTGGTTTGCTGAAACTGCTGTGCTTGGTGGTTACTGATGTAGCTATTTCATGATTATATACAGATGTTGTTCATCTGTGTATAGTGGTGTGGGTCTATTTCCGCATAAGGCACCCTGGCTGAGAAACCTCTATCCACCTTGTGGTATTAGCCTTCAAATCTGTTTGGATTAGTGATTACTCCTCTTTAAACAAAACCACGTGTCGGACACATAATTTGTACTTCACACAGAGGAGCAGGAACACTCGCTCCTTTCATGTGGAATGAAAACCATATAATTTCAGTATCATCCCATGCTGTTTGAAATGTGGAGTCCCTCAGGCAGTAATAATCTTGCTATCTACAGTCTTGATGACAGAGTCTTTCTTGTGCCTGGGTTCAGTTTTCACATCCAGACTTTAGCTAATAGTGTTATGGACAGATGTAGCTAGTAAATGATTGCCAGCTGAGTAGATGTCTTATGCAGCTCAGGAGGACAGAGTTAATTTTTCATCTCACAGGCAATGAACGCTTTGGTCCAGATACATTAGGTCATTTTTTGTTGGTCCTTGTTCTTGCTGCGCCCCACTTTTGTCCTGGAATATGGACCTGGAGCCTTCCTGTGCAGAAGGTAAAACACTTCACAGTCTTAGAAGAGTTATATTCACAGTCTTAGACAAGTTACCTCTTCCCTAGGAGGTAAGGAGATGTGATTTTTATTGACACCTGACTGAGGAACAGATATTAAGGTCTAGTTGCACCAGTCAACAAATGGCAGACGGTTAAATACAAGTGGCTCTGGCACTACACAGCTTGTGCAAGGGACCAATGGCAGGGCAGGGAAATGAAGCTGGCACTCCAGAGCCTGGAGGGAGCATCCTAAAATACTTCTCTCATTTGTGGATATGAATGTTATTATCAGTGTATCAATCTGTGCCTTTTTTATGTGTGAGACTTGTAGCATCTACCAATAGTTCTACAGTCCTGGAGAGCGAGTCCCAGAGCAGCGACGCTGACACGTGCCCATCAGTAGGTACTGCGAAATGCCTCAGGTGATTTCTTGTCTAAACTGTGAGCAGATCCTCATGTAGCTGAACACAGGTGGAAATATATGTGTGTGTGTGTGTGATGGCACATATTATCTTTGTAAGTGAATTATGTGCTCCAGGATGCACGTGCAAATGAAGATATGTCACTACGTCAGATGAAGGCTTTGTTGGGCCAGACTGTGGCTTCAATACTGCATTATCATCCACCCCGTCTGTGATGCTTTGTCTCCTGAGGCATCATGGCTACAACAAAATTAGTGGTAGTTTCCAATAATTCTCCTTTAATTCACCTTCTCTAAGCACAAAAGAAGAGAGTCTTTTGCTCCCCTTGCTCTAAATCCATTTACTGGCTTCTTTACTGGGAGGTTAGTGAAGGAGTCATTTTCTAGTCTTCATATTCCTTTTACTCATGCAGCTTATAAATAAGTAATACCCTGGTCTCAGGACATACAGGGTAAGCGTGGGATGCTAGTGCATCCCTGCTGAGAAGCCAAGGGATTCTAAAGGCTTTAGATCTCCAGGTGCCACTGAGATTTACCTGGGATGACTTCTTGAAACCTCTGAAGTGCCTGACTTAATGCTTTCAACGCAGGGAAAATCTTACCTTACTTTTCAGAATTCACCAGTTTTCAGAACCCTCTGGTTTTTCAGGTGGGACATTTTGGAGTTATCCCATGGCTTCGGTGGTTTTTTTCTGCCAGTCCTGGTGAGACTGAGAGTGATGTCTCCCTGCGTTTGGCTGAAATGCTGTTTCCCAGGTTGCCCAGGTGGTGGCAGATTTGGAGGATATTAAATCAGGCTTTTCAACCTGTTTTGCAATGGAACCAAATTGTTTCCCCCATGGGTTAAAGATGCCCTTTTCTGAAACTGTTACTCTTCCATACCTCTGAAGCCATTTAAATGGCTTCCATTTAAAATGGAAAATCTCTGCTTTTGAGTACAATCAGTCCTTAACACAAGTGTTATTGGCTGTTATATTTCTTGTTAAATTTCTGCTAAATCAAAGTTTAATGACTAGATTTGTTGGGGAAGGGCTTTTTATTAGTTTGTCTACTTATTTAAGCTAATGAAGTGCTATCGATTTACAGAGTGTGTGTGTGTGTGTTGAATTAACTCCTGCATCTGTTGTACCATGCAGAAAACCCACAGCTTGGCTGTCCCAAAGTTTCTGGTGGGTCAGGACTTGCTCCTAGAAGGAAGTATCTGTCCATTGGTGCTGGGAACGCTCCCTGAGGCTTTTACAGGAGAACCCTCCGCGTAGCCACCCAATCTCCCAGCCTCACTCCTTGTTTCTTGAAGGCAGAACTTCCATCTTTCTGCATTTTCACCCTCTTCCTGCTACTAAAGTTTATTCAAGCCTGCAAGTTCTGATATCCTTTGTTTGTTAGTATTTCCATAGATTTTGTGGGGGTACCAGCAAATTAAGTGCCACAGGGCTGTGAGGAAGTTGGGTGGGCAGAGAGGATGACTAATAGTTTGACTTCTTGCTTAATGCATGCCAAGGAACTTTGTATAAGTTCTTCTTTGAACCCAGTAGCTAATCTGTTACTGCTGTAGTGATTGCCTGAGTGACAAATAGGGGTGAATATTTTGAGTGTCTTTGGTTTTATGCAGTGTTCCTTGGTTTATGCTTCTGTGGGTTATGTTAGCCATTTCACCCCAGCATCACCATTGGAGCTTATGTTCTGCTGATATTCACCATGGCTTTTCAAGTCTTTTCCTGCTTCCCATGTATGATAGATTCTCCTATCCTCTAAGCATGGTTTACAATCACCAAAAATCAAATCTTTTGCATTTGAGAAATTCGCTTTATTATTCTTCCTTGAAAAACAAGAAAATCCTCAAAACCAAGGAGCCTGCCAAACTCCAAAATGCATCTACAATATACTACCAAAACCAAAATGCATGGAGTAAAAATAAATGTGGTGAATCATGCTTTAATCCTAATGTTAAACTCGTTTGATGCTTTTCCAATTATTTGTACATTACAATTTTTCAAGTGTTTTTCAGTAGCATTCTTGGCATCCTCAGTTATTCAGATAGCTTTGTGTAATTTCTTAGTTTCCTTGGGAATGTGGTGAGCCTTTATTATCACGGATGATTTTGGAAAGCTGGAATTTGGGTTGTATTCAATTATAAAATGATGAAAACATGCAATAAATACACTAGAGCTTATTATATATGAAAGTGCTTTCCATTTGAGGGAATTACGTTAATGTTACTCTAGACTGTAAGTTGTTTGTGGCAGGAAGCACTGTTTCATTTTGTATTTGTACAACACCAAAGTATAGTCATGTCTCTGTCCAGTACAAAGTCAGCAAGAAGCGATTGTAATATAAACATAGTACAATAGTATATCTCCACCTGCTGTTTTTTTTCATACATTACACCTAAAATTAGACAACCACTGAATTTTAAGAGAGGAAAAAAATATTTTGGCCATAACTTCTGCTTCTTTTTTTAAGGAAAAAAAGGATGGTACGTAATACTCCAACTGATAAATTTGTTATCCTCCGGTGACCTGACAGATGCCACTGAGATCCTGGGCACCTGCACATTCCAAATAGCTCTGCACTGCTGAGATGGAATTATGGACATAATTATGTGCAGGTCACTCTTGGATTGATTCTCTGACAGGTCAATCATGATCTCTACGCATATGCTGGCTGCTTTATTTCTTCCCTAGTAGGTGTTCACCTTTCAGAAAGAAAGGAGGAGGAACTGTAAGGGAAGAAAAGCCTTCTCTGGAGGAAAGAAGGATTTAGTCTTCCTCTGAACCTCTGCCTCAAGAGTAAGGTGAACTGGCGCTTCCTAGGAGAATTCCTTAATTTTTTCACTGAAGGTGAGGAGAGTAAGAGATGTGGTAGGAAGGGAGTGGCAGCTAACTCTTGTGGCCTTTGCAAGCAAATACAATGATATTTTACGTTTTAACTTAATTTTTGGAGTTATGCACTTATATTTGACTCTGAGGTATAATTACAAAGAAAGTTTTTGCAACAAGTATTTCTTTCTCTAAAAACTTTTAACAAAACTGAAATACTTTTTTTGGAATATGTCAGCTTTGACAGACTTTAACCATCTTTTGGAAAGGAACAGCTGTTGAAAGCAAACAGAATATTTTGTTATAACGTGTGTGTGGAGAAGATTTTGTTTCCACATTGGAACGGAAAGATGCAGCCCCGCTTGTTCTCTGAGCTCTTGATGTCTGTGCATATGGTATAGAAATGAAGGTCAGTGAAAAAGAATTGAGGATATCCCTGGATAAAATGGGGAAGCAAAACTATGGGGCAATTTAAGCAGTGGAAAAGGCCAGCTCGTGGAACAACTGCAGGCAAAGCTCAGTACCCAGAGAACCGGGAAAGGAAGGAGCAGAGCCACGCAGTCGCTTCTCCTGCCCTTCTCCGCTGCGAGCCTGCAGCATCACCTTTGGAGCACGTGCATGTCTGTAAAACAGCACCCATCCAGGCGTGTTTTGGAGGAAGCGTGTGTCATGAGGGAGGTGTGACTACTTCACGGAGCTTGCGGGATGGGTGCAGAGTACAGCACCCTGCGCCGGACAGGGATGCTGTCCAGTGTGGTCACCTTGCTGGCACGGGAGCCGGAGGGCAGGGGAGAGGAGCAGGGCTGCCCTGAGGAGAGGTGCTGCCGGGCAGGGCAGTTAGCTGCTGAAGCTCCACGTGAAGGGTGACCACGACATCTGTCATTTCTCAGCTCTTGAGTTTCAGGGCCCGCTTTTTGCTGCGGTAGCTGCTGCGTGTTCTCTGTCATGATGGGGCAGGTCTTCCTCTTTGCCTTCTTTCCTTTCTCGCCTTGCCAAGCTGTGCCCCACCAGGCACAAAAACCCGTGGAGAAAAGCTAGTGTTTCTACCGGGGCAACTCAGAGGGGAGCCTGGCTTACGCTCTGTGCCATGCAGGTGATGAGCAAAACAACCCCCTCTCACAGTGACCCCGTGGTGAGGCCGGATGAACCCAACGAGTGAAGCTGGCCAGAGGGCAAGGTAATGGAACCACCGAGTGAGGCGGTGTCGGTGCCGAAGGGCAGACCCCCGGGGTGCCCGGTGAGCAGCCAGCAGCCAGGGCGCCTGCCCCACCGCGCCGAGCCCGGCAGCCGTTACCCCCCGCAGCGGGCACGGCGGCGCCGCCGGGGCAGGGCTCCCCGGGGGCCTGGGGCGGCTCAGCAGGCTGAGGACGGTGGATCGGCAGCCCTGGCCGAGCGGCAAGCGCTGGGGTAGGCGGCCACGAGGCGGCCGGGGAGCAGCCCTAGCTGCCCACGGCCTGGGCCCGCCGCCCTGCGTGCCCCCCCTCCCCACCTCCCCCGGCCTTTCAGCCCCATGCAGGGGAGGAGGGGTGGGGCGCACCGCTTCCCTGGTGCCAGGTGCTGCCTTCCCCTCGCCGGGCAGAGCCAGCAGTAGGCCCGGGGAGGAGTAAAGCTCGAGCTCCTGCCCCAGCAACCGGCTTGGGAGCCCGCGGGAGGGAAGGTATGGGTCCGGGATAGCTGTAGGGAGGGGGTCAGGCTCTCCCGGCGGCCCTAAAGCAGGCCTGGGGCAGGCTGCGGTGCTGCTCAGGGGCTTTTGGGGAGGGGTGGAGCGGCTCCGGAGGGAAGGGGAAGCTGTTAGCTGCCCGGGGTGTATTAAAGGTTGGGATGAGGTGTTGAGTCTGAGAGAGGAGTGGGATCCTGTATGGGGGTCGATGCAGCCCTCAGACAGGGCTTGTTGGTGATAGGAGGGAGGTTGAGGTTAGACGATACAGGTGTTTTATCACACTGATCTCTTGATTAAGCTCTCCTGTCACCAAACTTCAGGTTTTTCTAGAAAACTGTTATTTCTTTTTGGGTGTCGTTCTATAGCACATGTGGGTTTGCCCCTTTTAGGCACCTGTAGGTACTGCCAAAATGCACTGCACCTGTGTCTGCCCTCTCCCCTTCTGTCTGTGTGGGGAAGGTTTCATGCTCCAGGTCTCCTCTCTTCTTCTAGATGGAGCCAGTACTAGAGTCTGTATTCTCTCTTCTCCGCGAGCCTGGGAAAAGTGATACTGCAGGATATGCAGGTGAGATGTAAACTCTGCTAGTTAAATCACAGAGGGAAGGAAGCTTGAGGCTGCCCCGAGAGGTGCTGGGGATATTGTGTTCCTGCTTCTCAGGTGGCTGCTCTGTCCTAGGTTGCTAGGGTGGCATGGCATGCTAGGCTGGGGCAAGGTGGTTGGTGGTATTTTGTGTTTCTTTCTGCTGTGGGTTTCTAGCAGCTGTTTTAAAATAAGACATACAGGTCATTTGGAGTGAAGGAAAGGCAGTGTACTACTCTTTTCCAGGCTTTTTTGTGGGTGAGGAAGGTCTGAGGGAGTTGCACAGTGACTCCCCAGCACTAGCTGTGGATAGGAATGGAGGGTTGTTTGGTTCCTGTTTCACTGTTGAGAGACCTGTGATCTCTGCATGGGCCTCTGGGAATAATCAGCTGCTTGGCTGTAGAGTGAGGGAATGATTACTCCTGCAAAAAGGTGTCTTCTTCATCCCTCTGGGAGGAAGCTGCCTCTTGGATGTAATTCCTTGATGTAAGAGATGAGCCCTCCCCTCCCTCAGCAAGTGGGATTATTTATTTTGTTGGTGGTATTTACATCTTGGCAGTTGTGGCTATGTAAATAGAGAGCATTTTGTTTCTTCAAGGGCATGTTATTTATGAATTTTATTCCTCGGTGTTACAGAGGTCTCTGCACTGCAGAGTTTTACCTTGAATGTAGAAAGCCTGTTTCTTTGTTACTGGAATAATCAAACTTGATGTGTTAAATGGAAGTATATGTAGTGTGAATATTTTAATGCTAGATCAGAGATGCTAATGGTTAAGTCCTTTATTTGAATTAATAGTAAACATCTTGAGATGCTTGCAGAAAATCAAACTCAGATAAGTATGTGTCAGGTGATGCTTATAATTCTTCTAATGCTGAACCGATGCAAATATAAAATTTAATCAGCAGAGTAAGATAACCAAAGCTTACTGTGAGGTACATGATCATACATACTTATTTGTTAAATATGTAGGTTGCATTCTTTAGGAAAGAAAGGGCCACGTTTGAGTTACCTGGGCACTTCCTTGGAATGCAATTTATTTAGCTTGTTGCTACAAGAAAAGTAGGTGTCATGCTAGATCTAGATACAAAAGAGATAGTAATAGTTAATTGTTAATTAGTTAATTTTTTTATCAATAAATATTTAACTCCTTTGACTTTCAATGCATGACTATACCATATCCCTATAATAATTACAACTGTTTTTGTGATAATTAGGGAAAAAACCCTGGCATGCCAACCTGTAAAAGAAGTAATTTAAAATTTTTCAGTAAACGTTAACTAATACAAGTGAGAAACAACCTAAACCTCTCTGTTCATTTTTAGGTTAAGGGACTTTTTTTTAGTGTTGAACCATCCCTACCTAAATGCAGAGCTTTAAAACAGAGGTTTAGCAGGCTGGAATGCTTTTGAGCAAAGTCTGCAGGAACCAATAGCTAAAAGTAGATTTATTTTTTTTTATTATTATTTTTTTTAAAAACAAGTAAGATCTTCCAGTATGTTCCTTTGCCTGCCTTCATTTTGGCAGTCTTCCTTTGCCATTCCCTGAGGGGAGGAAGAACAAGAGAACAAGGAAATGGGGAGGGGAAGGAAGAGAAGAGGTAGGTTTCTTACCTCTCCTTCTCTGTCGCACTTTTTTTTTTCTCCTTGTTTTCTTGGCTCAATCTTCATAATTTCCCTTCCCCTTTGGAAAAGGGCAATCTGGTGCAAGGTGATGCTAGGCCTGAGAAATTCAGTTATTTTGCAAGGAGCAGCTTACCTGCCTTAGGGGAGGAGGAGTGTCAGATTGCTCTCTTACTCCATCAGGGGACTCCATTTTGAGCGACCATGCGGAAGAGAGAGACATCCCTCAAGACCTTAAGCAAGACATACTGTGTCAGCTACCTGATGCCCACAGCCCAGACAGGGGGGCAGCCTGTAATAAACCCCCTCACCAAAAAAGAGGCTTCAAGAAACTTGCCCTCATCGCTGATGGCCAAAAACCACAGACAGAAGAGAAACCCTACAAGTGTACAGAATGCGGGAAGGGCTTTAAGGGGTGCTCCAGGCTTCTGAACCACCTGCAAACCCATACGAGAGAAAAAACATTTGAGTGTATAGAATGTGGGAAGAGCTTTAGCAGGAAGGCCAACCTGGTGGTGCACCAGAGAATCCATACAGGGGAGAGGCCCTACAAGTGCAAGGAATGTGAGAAAACCTTCAGCCGTACCTCAAACCTTATCGCTCACCGCAAAACCCATGCAAAAAAGAAAGCTTTTTCCTGCACCACGTGCAGGAAAAGCTTCAGTGGCAGCGCAGCGCTCTTCCAGCATCAGAGGGTCCATATAGATGAGAAGCCCTATAGGTGCACCGAGTGTGGAAGTAGCTTCCGTCTGTGCTCAAGCTTCATCAAACATCAACGGATTCATTTGAGAGAGAGACCCAGTGAATACACAGCAGGTAACTGAATTAAAATCTGGTGAATTTTATTTCAAGCTGTACACACTCGCAGGGGATCTATCAGATACTGTGGTCTCCATTTGTTCTAAACGCTTCCCCCCTCCTCGCAGTGGATGTGAGCAGGGCTTGTTTGTTTTTTCCCTTCTGATATAATATATTTATCTCTGTCATTTAAAGAAGTACCTTGAAAATGCTAAAGTTGAAATTTAGACTTTGCCATGAAGGCTGCCTGGGATCTTAAGGCTCTGAACAGCTCTGACATCGCTCTAATTTCCACTTTATAGTGTTGCCTGATGTCTATCCCTAGATCTTCAGAAGTGCTTAGCCAACAAAATACTAAGCTTAGGGAAGTGGAAAGGATTTAGACTGTGAATCAGGGCCTTGGTGATCTCTAGCGGCTAATTTTTGTTATATGTGGCTATTAAATGAGCAGCTTTTCATTGTCTAGAGTGGGAAGTCTCTGCTGGCCACCCATAATACCCTTAGCATAGCACAAGCTGTAAGGCAAGGTGAGTGTTCAATGTAGGGAGTTTTCTGGATTTTGCAATTATTCCATGTTCTTGTCATGACCAGAAACTGTGGGATAAAAACTGACATTGTGGGGTTTTTCTGTTGGTGTACCTTTACATGGGAAGTCCCTTTATACTTCGTCCAAAATGTTTTAATTTTTAGTCTTGGGTCTTGCCTAGCCACCCATAGCATTGTTTTGGGTGTTGGAGTCTTGACCACCAGGTTGTGTAACATCCATATGAGAAGGTGTTTTGTGTGTGAGGTTTGTCTGGTTTTTTATTTGTTTTATTTTGTTTTTCCTCCTGAAAAAAAAAAAATCTGAGCAGGAGAGCCTTTCATCTTAACAATGGAAATAATAATGAAGTTACAATGAAATCGCAGAACTGAATTCCTAAGGTAGGGTTTGAGACTGGTCAGTCCATAGATAGAGAGAGGTGGCCTAGTAACTCTGCTGATGAGCCCTAAAGGTGGGACCTTATGCTCCTGATGCTTTTTTTTTTTTTT
>VXBL01001360.1:166560-335810 GCA_013400195.1 Aramus guarauna
TTTTTTGTTTCAGATGTAAAAGTTTATAATTCCTAAGAAAAAAAATGTAGTCTCACTTTTACCTTGGCAGATGGCCAATAATTAATATCAGATCAGCCTAATACTATACCTGCTTCAAAAGAAAGTGTGCAAACTTACTCTGGGGTAACTGTTAGCTATTGCATCATTGTAATTAAAGCTCCATAATAAAACTGCTTTTATGATCAAACATATGCCACATTGGCCTTGTTATATGTGGAGTAGGAATGAAGATTGGTTTCTGTATCTGATATGATTTCAAAGAAGAGGTTTACATATTTATAACTTAAGTTCATTTTTACAAAATCTCAGCTGTCCTATTCCTTAAGAGCTCCCCTGCTCCAGCTTTGCTTCCTCCCCCACCTTCAGGGGAAAAAAAAAAAAGGTAGGGAGGAACCAAGAGGAAAGTATCTTGATTGTGATCAAATCCAAGTCTGTTTCAGGGGGCTATGTCTGCCTAGTCTTTGTTCTGGTTTGGCTTAGTCTGGGACAACATGTGATTTGAATGAAGTTTTATCTTTAAAATATAAGTGAGAGGAAGGGTTGTTACTGAGCTGCCTTTTCCTTGTGTGAAAGCATATTTAAACTGCTGACCTAGTAATTGGTGATAAAGTGGGCTCTTGACTTACACTATCTTCCTTTTAGATGCAAACTATTCTGAATTTACATCTCTGCATCATAAAGAAGAGCAAAGGTGTGGTGCAGAGAAATGTGAGAAGGATCACTTGAACCTTGTTCTTGAAGAGTGTAAGTGTAAAAAGGCTTCTAAATTGCCATGTGAAGTATTTTTACATAGCAAGCATTAACATTCTCTTCTCTCTGTACAGTGAAGAAAATGAGGGAAAATATGGATATGCTGCTTCTGAATCAGCAAAGTCAGCTGCAGGTCCTGCAAGAAATTCAGAAGCAACTGAATATACTCCTCCCAGGCAATGACCTCATTAATTCAAACGTCTATAGTTTAGGACTTCTGCTAGGACGGCAGGCAGCTGCTGCAGCGTCCCTTTCTTTTCCCCTTCTTAATCCCAGCAGTCTCCTCCCTGAAAATGCCGGTCTCTTGTCCCATTCATCTGCTCCTGGAGTTCTGCCTGCCACTCAGCTCCCAGTCTCTCAGTATCCTGCAGCTTCTACAACTTGATCAGCTTTGTGTTGTGAATGTACCCAATGCAAACAAATGTGACTACTGTTTTGTACTGTTTTCTCACTCGAACATGTCATCTCTGTGTTGTAATGTTGAAATTGTAGTACCTGTTAAGATGCTGACCATACACTCAGACTTGGAAAGATCCATGCCTCAGATGCGTCAGCAAACAGCAGTTGATCAAATCCACACTGCCCATTCACTTGTTGCAGCATGCAGACGTTTTGGCCAGTAATGTGTTTTGTCAAGGCAGCTCAAGAGATCTTTATCACCAGGGTGTAGTTAAGTGCAACATCCATATATAAGATAATGCATATTGTTCTACCTGCTATGTCTTTAATATGTACTTGGGCAATTGGACCTCTCCTAATGAGCTGAAGCTAATGATAAAACCATCAGGGATGCTTTAAGCAACTCCTATGAGTGATTCATATAGAGGTAAGCAACATGGTTATGTGAAGGTGTTTAATTTAACTGCACCTCTGTTCACAGCATCCATTTGCAAAACCTTCCTTCATTCAGGAATGCTTAAAACATTAGGTGACTGTAGCAGATTCTTAGGCCAGCATAATTACTAAAACTACAAAAAAGTATTTTCTGCTTTTTGTTTAAAACAACCAAATACCTCTTCCCCCCAGCCCCAACAAAATACCACCATTCGAATCTACCTTGCTTACCAAGAGTTTATGAGAAAAAGCCAAATTGGTTTATAGGACACTTGTTCTTTTGTTCAAAGATGAACTCACTTGAGTCTGTTTTTAGATATTCTGTCATATCCTATTTGGATTATTACGTGTTGTTGACTGTTATGTATTAGTTCATTGGGGGTAGGACTGGAGTAAATATAATTTGGGGAGGAATGCTGAGAAGCTCAGGTGCACCATCTTGCAAAGTCTGCAGGGGGGTAAAAAGGTTGTTGTTTGTGGGGTTTTTTCCTATGTTGGGCCTTTTATGGCTAGTAAGTCCAGAGTTTTAAGAAGTGTCAGTTCTTTCTACCTCATTGTTTCTAGCAGTAACACAGGCTAGTAGCAGTAACACAGGCTAGTAGCAGTATCAGAGCCTTTGAGCTTCAAAAGTGCAAAAATGCTAACTATGATTTACCTTTGAGCTGCTGGGATAAAGAAACTTTGGGGCTTGCACCTATGCCAAACAGTCTTTGTCTTGAACTGATGTTCCGTTTGTGGGTTGCTGGGTTTGGGGGTGGGATGTTTATGATGTCTTGGTAAAAGGATGCATTGTTAGTAATTAATAAAACATGGTTTAGATTTTAAGAATGGGAGACACAACTTCTCTTAACAAGTCATCTTGTTGGTGACAGTGCAATGATGTCAGATCTGGGTCCAAAGATAAAACTCTGTGGGATCAGGTAGGACTTTGTGTGTGTGTGTGTGAATACAGACTGAAAATCACACACTGGTTCTTACTACATAGGATTTTGTATTAGTCTTAATTCAGTAGGATATTCATTTAAGCCAAATTGAAGGCTTCAGAGGGCATTCCTTCCATGTGAACTTGTATTGAAACATTTGGGGTTTGTTTTCCATCAGCTGAGCATATCACTCGTGGCTCTAGACTTAAGAGCTTCAATAAGAGTTGCTAATATGCTATGGAAACTCAGGGCTACTGTTCATAATTTCTTGGATGTTTAATTTCATTTTGCTTAGAAGCAGAATACCCTCTTCAAAGCAATGGTTCAAGTTTGTATTTTAGTGGGTGTTTTATGGTGTTCGATATTAAAATGTTGCTTTTTTTTTGTTAGAAATAAATCTTTGCTGAACTTCTATTCTTTATAAAAGAGCACCAGTGCTTAGTCTTCAATACCTGAACTGGAGTTCAGTTACTCTAATATATGTGCCTTCCCTGGCTCCTTCTGTCTTCCTCTTTCCCTGCGTCTAGGCATCTCCTTACATTTCTGTTTTTGGAAACTCCTGAAAAAGAAAAAGGAGCTAAGTCTGCCACTTCTGCAACTTAGACCAGGTAGGAGGAATCTCGTATTCGAGGACTTGGGTAGGATTTTTCCCTCTTGGGAGGGAGTTTGTATATGATATTTCTGTTTGTAGCTGGCAGCCCCAGGAGCATTTTGTAGCAAACCTGAGGTGAGCTACGTGCTTTTGTGTTGAAGTTCTCTAATGTGTTTGTGGGTTCCCAACTGAACTGGAGGATAAAGTCCTGAAATACCTCCAAACTGCAGGTGTACTGGGGACTGGAGGAAGTGTTGATATAGAGGAGTACAAGAAACCATCATTCTTCCTGTTTTTGGGTTACCTCTCTCTCTACATAAGTGACAGAGGAAGCCGGAAGTCTCTCCTCATATCTTCCCAAACAATTACGTGGTTCTGAAAAGCACCATTGATGCTAAAAATACGCCTATTCCTAGGTTGGGGTGGGGCTTGGAGTCTTCTTGCCCATCTTGGAAGGTATCTAGAATGCTTCTTGCCTCGTTTTCTTCCTTGCAGTGTTCTGGCAATGATGTAAAAGGGTGGGGCAATACCTGACAGCTTGCCAGGGATACCGGAGAGCTTTGCAGTGTCCAGGAATATGTAAGAGGAAACTACAGATGCTCTCCTGGTGAACTTTGAGTATGTGGTCTGTGCAGGTGTATTTGATGTTGAGGACTGGACAGTGTGTAGACAAGTGAAAGCTAATCTAGAGGAAATGAGACCTCTGACAGCTGTCACGTCCTAGGATTGGAGGTTTAGTATCTTACATCGCGTCCATCTGCTTCTCCAAGGCACATTAAAGAAAATCAACCAGATATCTGCACACAAGGAAAGGGCCTATTGGAGTTCTGCAGGCAGGAAAATACAGTCCTCTTCACAATCTGCTTTCCAAAGGAAAAGTCCATTTCTAGCTATATGAGGCAAGTGGGAGTCTAAGATCAGGTTTATCTATTTCCATTCTGGTTTAAGTTTATAGCAGCTCAGGAGCTTGGCACCAGTGAGAAATGTTTTTGTAAATACAAGTGCTCCCACTGCTTTAGCACTGCTCTTCTGACAAACTGTAAATAGCTGGCTCAAGGCCTGTCAGAGGTGGGGATTTGATGTTTTCCTCTACCTCAGTCTTCTGTGGCTAACTTGTGTGACTCTGATCAGATCTTGCTGCTTCAGTCCCTTAAGCTTTTGGGCTTTTGTCAAAATACCTGGTATTTTGTCAAAATACGGGGTATATCCGACCTCAAACAACCAATCAGTACAAATCAAATTTCAATGCCTAGAAGCGGACTGTGGTGTTTCTAGTGAAATATCAGAGCAGAGCTGCCATGCATGCAAAGTTCCTAAAGAAGGACTTTCCCCCTGAGGGGTGTTGTGTTGGAGTTTAGAGACACTCTTCTGTCCAAAACTACTACTTGGTGTAGTTCTCTGCCATATTACCGATGACACTAGTAGCTACAAGAAGGAGCAGGTACTAGTGATCAGGCCTGTGCTGAGTGAGAAATTCTGCTGTTTGGTCCCAGGCAGTGTGAATACTGTTATCTGAATACAGCAGAGAGCAGTACCTAGCTGACCTGAATGTGTCTCTGGCCCTGTTTTGTGCAGAAAGGTATAAAATAGAGGTGGTGACAAGAAGAATGAGAGACTGCAGGCAGAGTTGCAGCAGATGCAGAGACATAAAGACAAGAAAGTACCAAACGTTGATACTTTAAAAAAATCCAGGTAATTATGGGAAATAATGTTGTATTTGTCTGGTCATCTAGCAGCTTTCTTCACTGTGGGACAGCTAAAGAACAATCTCTGCTCTCTGATGCTTATTCTGGGCTGTTTTGGGGCTATTTTTGTCCTTTGCTTTATTAAGTCCCATTTGCAGAGTGCCAGAAGCATATTAGTCCTTCAATACCATTAACCCTTTCCCTGCCAGCAAGTGGACTTGCCGCACCTCCTGTAATCTTAGCATGCTGTCTTCCTCCAGATATTTGGAAAGTGCAGTCTCAGGTAAGTAAAGGTGATAGCAAGATCTGCAAACGTGCTAGATTCTCTCTGGATGCAGAGTTACCTAACAAGGGAAAGAAAAAAGGTTTAGCCCCAATAGTAACCATTTTCTGTGATAAATTAAGAATTTACTCCATAGCTTATTAACAGCACGCTTGCTGATTTCATTCCTATAATCTGTTATTTTGATCAGTGGATAACTTTCACTAGCATTACAAAATCCCTTGGTGACTTAGCTGGAAATCAGAAATAATGTTAACACTAACTGCACATCATTGCATGTCCACATTTTACTTCTATTATTCAGATTAGTTATTTTTTTCACCATACTTAGTATCATGCGCACTACTAGTTTTCTGATGAAAGCAATGTCTTTGATGGGTGACTTTTAGATTTTTTGCATCATCTGAAGAAGACAGCTTTGTTAGTCCGTGTGAACGATACTCCCAGAAAAACATGCTAAAGTAGGTACCAGATAATCTTGAGGGCCTTCTGTAGTCTTATTTTTCTCAAAGAGTCCTCAGGAACTGCAACACCTTTGTCTTCATCAGTCCCTATCTTCAGGTGTTGTTAGGGGGTTTTTGCTGCTGTCCTTATTTTTTTTTTTTTCCTTGAGTTACCAGACTTGAATTCGCCTTTATGAATGGGAGGCAGGATATGCATAAAAACTCCATGAAATTTGGCAGAATCTTACCATCATTAAACTACTGTAGGAGGAAGATTATGTCTGTCTTAACTTCTTAAGTAACTTACTGTTGTTACACATTCTAGCTAGGTGTTACAGTGCTTTACTTCTGTTCCTACTACAGCAAAAAACCCTAGCAACTGGTTTGCCTGCTTTTTTTATAAACTGCAATTAATTAATAAAAGTAGTAGTTCTTGTTATGAAAAGAAAGCCATTCTTTACAGACTTTTTCATCTGAAAAATCATGACAAGTGAAGCAAATCTGGGAAAACTTGCATATTCCCTGTGTGCACAACAAGGAAAAGAAAGTGAGGGAAGAAATATGAGAAGGCACCATAGGAAGAGCAAGCTCCAAGAAACCTCAGCTGCATTGGAAGAAGCAGAAGAGGACATGTATGTTGCACCCAGACAGCTGAAGAAGGAAAATACGACTATAAAATACATGCCCAGCCAGTAATGTATACATTATACCTGCACTGATAGCTCCGTGTAGGTACCCTCTCTTCTTGATTCCTGCAGGAGAGTTCAAGCCAGAGGAGGTGTGACTCTTAAGAAAGCCCTGGTGCTTTCAGCCTGCATCCACTTCCCCTATTCCTGGCAGCCCCTTCCTGGCTCCCTTAGCTGAGGAAATGACTTTAGTGCCTGTCCCATCTCTCAGGGTCCCACCAGTCCTCCCACAGTTCACCTGCCCCTCGTGTCCTTCCCCCGTGGCATGGCAGCCTGGATGGGAGCAAACAGGTACCTCTTCCTATGTCGGGGCTGGCTTGGAAACGCACGCCAGTGGGAAAAGCTCTTGGTTATGAGAACAGGAACAGTTGGGAACAGAAATCCTCTGTGTGGGTGCAGAGCTCTGGTTTAACCCTGTCTCAGCCTGGGTATTCAAAAGCATGCAGAAAATGATTCCAGTGGAGGACAAGTAATCACAGTTTTCAGCGTTCATTGCAACATGAAAATTGCATCCTCCTCCTTCAGGGCTGTACAGGAAATCTTGAGGATCTAACTTGTGAGGGCTCTAGGCATGAAGCATGCAGAGCTGAGAGTTACTTTCAAAAATACATAATTAGGTGTTATATTAGGCTATTGGCAGCATTTTATGCATTCAGTTAGTGCTTGGATGCATCTGTTTGGTTTTTTTCCTGCTGACTTGGTTTCTGTACTTGGAGACCTACTGTTCTCTGAATAGAGTTCTCTGGCAGCTGAAGAATTATTATTTGTAAATACCAATATAGTGAAGACATCTCGTTTTTCTGCTTTTTTTTCCAGGTCTGTAGATCTTCTTAAAAATGCTCCATAGCTCCTCTTTCAATAATAAAGTTTAATGATTATTATTAAAATGTCTTCAAGTGCAGACTTTTAAAATTTTAGTTTCATTACTCTGAGGGCAAATATTGGAAGTCTTTTAAATAGCTCTTCAGACTTTTTTTTTTGTTGAAGTTTACATATTCATAGAAATCAAAACTGTTAGAATTTAATTTTGATGAATTCCTGTGGGAATTCAGGTTTCAAAATCTGACTGGGTTCTACCAGTGTGTCTCCCTGATGGCTCAGCAGTTTTCCTGGGATTTTGAGGCCTTCTAGCTCAGAGATGAATATTCTGATGTTCTTGTGTCTTATGTTAACCCCTTCTCTTCTGTCCAAATTTATTTTCAGATCCTCCTTCCTTGGTTATATTGTCTTTCTTCCCACATCACTCAAATTCTCTTCTTGGCTCCCTGTCTTGGTCCGAGGCAACTTGTGGGTCCTTATCTTCACTTAATGAGGTAGTACAGAATTTTTAATTCTCATTTCCTCCTGAAGGCTACGGTTGCACCAGCTGGAGGGGCAGGAAGGTGAGCGCGTGCTTGGATACAGATACAAATCCTAGCAGGTGCAATTATCACAGCATAGAGGCAACTGAAGTGGGTTGATGCATTGCCCTATCCCTCTCCTAGGAGGCAATTAGGTGCCAAACTCCCATCTGGAAGACAGTGAAGGCTAGATGCATCCTTGATAGAGGACCTGAGCTTCCTTTCTAATCCAGCTGCCTCTGTGCTTTGGGAGGCTTTGCACCATTTTGTATCGGTGCAGCTGAAGCAGTACAGCTTCCTGGAGAAGAAAAGTCTGTACTGAGGCTCCTTTTGAGCTGTCAGATGGTGTACGTTGCTGTTCAGTCACTGAACAAGCCCCTTGCATCTCTGTTGCTCGTTCTGAGAACTTACCTTGCAAGTTCTTGTTGACAGGCCTTTTTGTATGAAGGCAGTGGCAGAAGACTTTAGCTTTTGCTGGTAGCATTCACACAGGATGCCAAATGGCATGAAATATGCTTCATTTTTCCACTTCAGCTCTGCCCTTCAGCAGGGTTGCACGTGCATAGCTGTGGCATGCTCCTAACGAAGCAGCTTGTGGTGGTCGAGCTCCTGCTCATAGAGTAGCTGGCCTCAGGTTTTGCTTTTTCCCCATTTCTGAAAGTACTCAGTCCCCATGTATTTGTTCATTACTCTGCTTTACCGATAGTTTAGCTGATCCTTCTTTTCCACTTTGCCTGAGTTCTCCCCACTTCCTTGGGGAGGTCATTTTCTTGTTGCTGTGTTTGCCTTGCAGTACTTGGTCTGTAAGGTTCCCAGAACATGTTTAAACAATAGCTCCAAATAAATAATTGTTGACCATAATAATATCCTCTGATAAGGTTTTGGGAGCTATTTTCTTCATCTTTTGTTCACGTGAAATTACTCCTATTATTATTTCTCTTTTTTTATGTACATGCATGATGAAATCTTTAAAAAGTAGTAAGAACTGCAAGATAAAAAATTGTTAATTTATAGTAGTCTTGGAACCAGGCACAACTGAAAGAAATGGTAACAAATAAATCAAGAATCCAATAGCAAGGATTGTCCCTGGTTGAATATCACTGAAAGCAAATACATCTTTTCCCAAAGCACAATTAATATTTTAGAAACTGGAATTAGCGTAGAAGCAGAGCTGAAGGAACAGCAAACTTCAGTTAGGGAATTCTAGATAGTCATTGGGAATCTAGAGACTTAAGCAGGCAGAGTAAATACTATACTTGATGGTAATATTTCATCTGTGTGATGTTCCTCTTGCTTGTGCCAGGGAGGGGCGTGGGTGTTGTTTTTTGGTGTACGTGGTTTGGGTTTTTTGTTGTTTTGTGGTGTTTTGTTTTTGTTTTTTTTTTTTTTTTTTTTTTTTTTTTAAGAATGGGTGGGCCTTGAGAGTTTTAAACAGGTCAAATAACAATCTAATCATCTATCACAATCAAGTTTCATTTCCTGCACTTTTTGTCTGTGAAGCCAAGCTGTTTATCAGCATCCATTGACAAAAAAATTAAAAATTTAAAAATCCTTGCTTTCAGGCCTTTTCTAACAATAAAAAAAGCAAAACAGCACACAAATTCTGGCTTTATTCTTTTTCTGCTTATCTTTCAAGACATTTGTCATTTCCACCATCTCTTTTACTTTCATGCAAGTGTCATCTTTCAAGAGATTGTTACACTCTGCATCTGCAATTGTGTTTTATCATCTTTCCTTTCCTGTGTATTAACGTTTCTATTTAAACAATCCCAGTACACATTTCATGGTCAGTGGAATGCCTGAATACTTAGTTTTTTTAAATAGTTGAGCCCTAAGCTATTTGGAAAATTTATTGTTTTGCCCATGTTTTAACAAGGGCAAGCTCTTTAGAACTTCTCCTTGAATATTTCCAGTGTTCCCATGTTGTGGTGCAGCAGCTTCCAATGTTTCTCATTCAGCTCCATGTTCCTGTCTCTGTCTGACACATCTGATCTTGGTTTCTTTCCCCATCTACTCATTTTCTCTCCTCACTGCCCTTTTTTCTCCTGTCTTGGTCACCCTGTTTCCCTTGCAGGTTCTGAATTTCAGATGTCTCACCTGACTGCTATCAGTTGTTCAACTGTCCATCCCAGTTAATTTCCTTGCCGTCTGAGCTTCACTGCATCAGTACTGCCACCTCCAAAGGCTGAAACTGAGAGGTGAGCGAGACAGGGACCTTTTGGGAAAGACAGCTGACAAACTGGGCAGAAGACCGCTGGTTAAGAGCAAGAGGGAGGTTAGGGGAACAGGGAAAACAGCGGGGTGCTGTTTAGTCTCAGCTGCATCGGTGAATAGCCTAGAGGACAGATTATGATATTATTATGCTCACCAGCAACATCTTCAGCCTGAAGGACCGGTGGCATGTGCTGGTAGTGTGGCAGGACTCCCTCATCAAGTCCCCAAAGCAGCACTGAATTGGGAAGGGGAGGTGTGAGCCAGATTTGCTCAAGTGCAAGGCTGCAATTCAGCAGGACCTAGCGAGGCTAGAGGAATGGGTTAACAGGAACATAATCAAACGAAAAAAGTGCAAATGCAAGGGTTTGCACCTGGGGTGGACTAACTGCATCCAACAGTAGGGACCTGACTGACTACCTAACACCTCTGATGAAAAGGACGTGGCCAGCCCCAGCAGCAATGAAGGATAACAGTTTTTTGGTCCCTTTCAACACAAATCTAGCCAGTAGATCCAGGGAAGTGATTATTCCTTCTTTACTTGGCACTTGTTAGACTACATCTAGCATGCTGCATCCAGTTTGGAGGGCCGCTAGTACAAGAAATATATTAAGAAACTTCTGAGAGTATGAGGAAGGGACAAAATGGTGCTAAGCAAGTGACCTGTGATGAGTGGCAGAGGGAGCTGGGGGAAGGAATGGCTTTGGGTAGGGCATGGCAGAGGCCTAATAGCAGCCTTCCAGTAGCTGAGATGATGAAGCTAGCCGTGAGAGACAACGGTCATAAATTGACACAGGAGACATTCCTACTGTAGGCAATCAAAATAATATCTCACCAGAAGGATAGCAAAGCATAGGTTGCCCAGAGAGCTTGTAAAGTCTCCATCCTTCGAGGTTTTTGGGGCCTCCTTTGACAAAGTTCTGAGCAACCTTCTCTGAATTCAGTGTTGACTTTGCTTTGAGTAGGAGTTTGGACTAGAATCCTCCTGAGATCCCTTCCAACCTGAATGATTTTGTGAGTCTGTGAAATAGAATGGGAATTCCTCACCTGATAGCTATGGTATATCTATCATCATCATATCATGAGAACCTCTGCAAAGCAGACTCAGAGAAGGCATTGTCCAAACTTCAGTACTGGCACAGATATCACTGACCCTGAGATATTTATCCCTGAAGTTCTTTGCCCAAATAATGGGTAGGGATGTAATAATTCTGGAGCTATCACTGGAAATGCTATGCGCTACAGAAAATTCTTAATTGATCCAGCCACCCCAAGGAGGACCATGCCCCATATCCCTTTCCCCTGTGTTAGGGGGTGGTGCGCTGCTAGCCCTAAGGACTGAATATGTTTAGGGGGCATTAAATGTCTGGGTAACAGCACAGAGGACACAGCTGCTCAGAGGTAACTCCTAAGGTGTTCTGAAATGCCCTTAAAAAAGACCTCTGGGACAGTGGTCTCTAGCTGAGTCCTGGCAGCTCATTGCATTCATGAATAAAGGGTTGTGGAGGGAGTCTGACTTCTCTTTTTTTAGGGCACTTTCTTTTATTTGTCAGGATTAAGTTTGATTTGTGGAGCATGTGACTTGTTTTATGGCAGTCTTAGGTGCTGCTCATTGTTCCAGCTTTTCCGGGTCCTGTTCTGTGGTGACTAATTCCCTCTGTGCTTTGGAGGATCCAGGCATCCCATTCAGAGTTGCAGATACTACTTTGCAATGAAACTAAATTATTTTCCCTGGAATTAATGGTCTATGATATAGATGTTAATGAGCTTGTTGTGTTGGACACTATTGATTGTCAGTAGACCTTTATGCAGCATCCTAATATAAACTCCTAGAGCATCTCACATCACATTCTAGAAAGGTCTGTGCTTCCTGGCACGGAAAAAGGGAAGCCTAGATTAACAAGGTTCAACGTGTCTGAAGTTGGTGAAATGGTTAATATTCCAAGTATCTAAATGAATCTAGCCTATATGTATTGCAGTAATGAGTGTCATAAAAAAAGTGAATAAAGAAATGAATTATTTTGTTGACTTTGAGTTTGGACTGTGTAGCATAATAGCTTTAAAGACCACACATAGGTGATAGAGGTGCAAAAAAAGATCTTGAAGAGTTTTCTCATTCATCCATCAAGTTCACTGAAGAAACCAGTTGTTCTTTATGCAAAAATAGAATCCAAGTAATTAAAGAGCCTGACATAATATATCAATTGGATAGAAAGTTCTGATATGGCATTTTATAATTTTGAATTCTTGAGTTTGGAAAATTAACAATGTTCTTTTTATATAAAAATCTTCAATTTGAAACACATCATTTTCACTAACTTAAGTAGGACTTCCATGTTCCAGTTTAACAATAATATTTCGAGTTATAACCCTGCCCTCTGCAGTGCTTGTGGCCTTCCCACCTTGTGGTCATCTGCAGTTTTAAAGAACATATTCTATATCCAATCATTCAAATCATTAATCAATCTATCAAATTATTCTGGTCTGGGGTAAGACATAATATAATTTCCCACCTTAGCATTGAATTGGAAAGAAGTATTGTGATTTTCTGACAGGTTTTGCATTCATTTTATAGTATTCTCACCTCAGCTTATTCATGAGAATAATCATGTGAGATAATATCTAAAACCTTTTAAAGCACAGACTGTATGCCATCTTCAACTCCTCTGTTTTTAACAATGCTTTTCACTCTATTGTAAGAGAAAATTTGATATGACATAATTTGGCTTTGGAAATCTATACTGTCTATTATTCTTTTTCTTTTTAACTTCTATGTGACTACTAAGTCTTGTTTCAGTATTGTTCTCATATTGAACAGGCTAACTAAAAATAGTTCCCAGGTTCTTCCATTTTCTTTCGTATTTCCTTTGGTCTATCTTTTACAATCTTGTCCATCTTTCCTGAGTTCTCCATGACATCTACCAGCACACCTCAGCTTGCTCAAGCCTACAGGGGACATGAAAAACAAAAAATCTAACCTTAAGTGCTCTGTAACCTATTCTCTATCTGCTTTAACCTGAGTTCTTAAGCTTTTGTTGCTGATACTATGTGAATTATTTAGTTTCTGCAGTTCTTCCTAGCAAATTACACAGATCTTAATTTCTTCTGTTGATGCTTCCCTCATCTCACTGAACAGTCAGCTCTTCGTATAGCCTTTGTCTTCCAGTCAGGAATATTATGGAATGCTTTCATGCTATTCTACTTTCTAGTTGCATTACCTTTTGTTGCTTAATCATACTTGCAGAAGGGAGGTTTTTGTTTGTTGGTTTGTTTTTTGGTTTTTGTTTGTTTGGTTTGGTTTTACATTATTTTATGTAATCTGACCTACTTGCCACCTCCTGTGTGGTTCCTGTTCATGATTTCAGATCAGCAGGGAAATTTGTGTCTTGTCAGATTTATTCTCTTCACCTTTTGTCCTTCCACTAGTTGTGCAATTAGTGTCATTGAGGAGACTGCTAATCTTCCTGCTGCCTGTTCTCCAAGGATTTACTTGCCTGGGGGTCTTACTGTTGGTTCTCTGAGACTGCAAATATCTAATTTCTGGAAATACACTGTCTGTACTTTATTATTCTCTCTCTTTCCATTGGTTCAGGTACATTTCCAAATATCACCCAGAAGCTTTATAATGGTCATAGTGTGGGTTTAAGAGGGACAAATACTAAAATCTTGTGGTGGGGGAAATGCAATCAATTTCGTATGCCTTGGAAAGTGACCAAAACAACCCAACTTTCAGGTAATGTTATGCTGCAACACTTAAGCACAACATAACAACTGTCCATCTAGCAAATACAGCATCTAGTAGCCAACTTCAGAGACTTCACGTGAAGTTATAAAATCTTTCCATGTTTAATAATCGTTATAGAAAGATGGAAAAGAAATAATGTGGATTGGATTCTTTTCTTTAGATATGTTTTCATTTTAAATATTTACTTAGGAAATACTTTGTGTTGTTATTTCTTTGTATGAAAATACCTGTGTGCGCTACACCTGCTCTATTTTCCCATATCCTTATTTGCATATTCATTATCATGCAGCCAAGTATTCAGATGACAGCATTTTTAAATATATCCCTCAGGCATTTACATCATGTTATTATATTTAGAGTCACTCTACAGAGCATTTAAAAAAATATATAAAATGTTTTCCTTACATATGTTTTATACGGACCTTTTAAAACATAATACACGATCTTTTCAGTGGCATTTTTTCCTTCTCCAGATATTTCTCAGTTTGTTTTCTATACGATCTGCAAGTACAAACAAAAAAAAATGTTAGGAAAGAAAGAAGATAGGCAGAAAAATTACTTTCTACTAAACATACTTGATTTTTTTTCCCATTTTCCCTTCCATTTTAAAGCCACTGAAGCAAGTCAACATAATCATCTCTGGTTATTTTTGGATTAAAATAGACCGTTTATATAATAATGGCCAATGCTAGCATAGCCTGATATGTTCACAAATGTATAAAAAGCTTGTCTTATAAATGCAAAGTATAGCTAGACTGGGAAATAGAGAACTGTCAACTCTAACTTTTAAAATACATATTACCAGAGATGGACAGATGAACACCAACCTGTTCGTGATTTTGCTGCTTCTGCAGCTGCCAGGCTTTGAGCTGTCAACCCTGGGGTGTTCTCGCCTGCTCTTTGCAAAATATACCTTCCTTTTACCATCCCAAACTGGACAAACTAACTTCTCAGAAAGCTACTTTCTGTCCAGTTGTTCTTAAATGCTTTCGAAATGCTTTGGAGAAAACCAAAATTACTTCAGCTGCCTTTTGGTAAGGAAAAGCTATGGAAAAACAGCCCATTGTGATTCATTTCCTTGCCCTTTTTATTTTAGCTTTCTTTCAGTGTTTGGATCACTGGCTCCCAAGGATAATCACTGAGACTGATTTGAGTTCCCAAGGTCTAGAATTTTGAATATGGAAATTACAATTTTTTTGGAACTGTTTCATGCTTCACCTTCCCACCTCACTTCATAGATTTTTATAGATTTTTCTGTTAAACTTCTGTCCTTAAAGATGTAAAATGATGTTTCTTATTCTTTAAAAATTGCTAACTTTTTTTTTTTTAGCACATTGTGACACAAAGCCTCTGACCTTTGGAAATAGCAAAGCTAATACTTCCATAGCAGAAAGATGTAGTCTTATTTTATTCAAAAATTAAAGCACTTAAGACTAAAGAGTTCAGTGTGTAATCACTGCTATACAAGGCAGCATTAAGTTAGAATTTACATCAAAATCAAACAAAATGTGAAGTATTATCAATACATTTTGAAGAAACATGTTAATTTCTTCAGAAATACACACTATTTTTTAAAAATCAGGCCTTTTAAATTATGATCATTGACTGTTCTGTTGGCAATGTTCACGTATTTGTGACAGTGGTGTTTTAGATTTTTGTTCACAGAAAACATTTTTGGAAAGCTGCTTCCCACCAGCTATGCACTGCTCTTAAAAAGAAAAAAAAAGAGAAGAAGAAAAAGCACAATCACCAAATAAGCCTTGTCATAGACCAAAGAAATCATGCCAAATTTTAAGATACTGGAAGGCATAAAAGACTGTCATATCAAGGACTTGATTCATTTCACTCATTTCTCCATCTTACTTTCTCCCCCCCATTCTGCTGAGGAGGGGAGGGATAGAGTGGCGTGGTGGGCACCTGGTGTCCAGCTAAGGTCAACCCACCACAGCTTTTGATTACTTAGCTGCAATCTGGAGAATAAATAGCTTAAAAAAAATCTGACTACTTTTGACTGTCTGTGTTTTCATTATAAAGTTTGAAGGATCATTTTATATGTTTGCTTTTTATAGTAATCCCCTTTTCTGCTGAGCAAGAGAATGCCTCTGAATATTACTGGGATTAAAAGAGGGCTTTTGTAAGAGCTCATTTTGTAAGAAAGATACCCTCTATTCCTTATCCCTCAGTAATTCTCTGTCTCAGCTGCTGCCCCTTTTCTAGCTTATCACAGGAATAGACACCATATGTAAAAGAGAAGGTGTGTTAAGGACCTAAAATTAAACAAACGCACACAGTTTTCAAAGTATTTTTCTTTTCTAGAAGCGGTATCATGGCTTGTTACCATGCATATTTATTTCTTTTCATGAGATGGTGGCAGTATTGGCATGTAGCCTCAGGAGTGATGGAGTGATGTCAGCACAGAGACTTAAGTCTCCTACTAGAGGGAATGACAGGTTTTGATGTAACGATGAGATATGCACACTCTTATCTGTTTATCTACATTGTGTTGGTCTTCTCTGTGAACCTGACTGGTTCCAACAAGTTCTTTCTTGCAGCTGCTTTGTGGACAATACAATATGATGGTGATGAGAGAAGAATATCGTCACATCAAAGCAGGTGGATTTCTTTCTCAACACCATTAAATGGCTAGGTGCTTGAGGCAGAAGAATTGGGGTGAGCCCTAAGATATGTGGGACTCCTCTTTAAGGTATATGATCTGTTAAAATCTTACAGGTGATGGACAAGATAAACATCTATTGATCTGATTTCTCTGGTAACCAAGAAGCTGATAAAAGCCGAGATGTCCTGGCATGAGGGAAGAGTATTCTTAGTGAGAGACTTCTTAAATTAATGATAATAATATTCTAGTTGATTTTCTGGATAGTTAACCTGTGCAGTCTAGGTTCAGCATCCCGAACTGTAGCCTTTTCAGTCAACTTTCTCCCTGTAGGGCCATGTTCACAAGGCTTTTCTCTACCCTGAAGTATTTGCCCGTTATAAACTAGACCTACCTATTTCCAACTTCCATGGGAAAGTTGGGTGTCATTCGGATAACTGGAGCAGAGCGTGGAAGTGTTCCCACTCCACTCCGTCACCCCCCATTTATCATGATAAGCATTTCTGGAGGAGGATAAGAAGATGCAGGTGTCCTCTCTCTGCTACACAGCAATGGCATGAGCCCAGCTGGGAAAAGTAGCTGCTTATTCAGGACAGCTAAGAGACTTGGGCTGACCAGCATTTACTGTCTGGTGGAGGAAGCCAGTTACCAAGATCATCTTCAAGACAAAAACCTGGTGAGAACTCCACACAGAAAACCTGGACCCTTTTCCGAACCCCTGGCAGCAGAAAATGACAGCAGTAGCCACGCTGTCCTGTATGTCAGGACAGCCAGAAGAGATTGTTGTGGAGGGTTTATCCTCCACACAAGTTGCTGCTGTTAACCAAACTGAGGTTAAGTAGGCTTTGTGGCATAGACATTTGAAGAGGAGACTTGGAAATTCATGCATTGCAGTTCCTCTGTTTCTATTCAAGTCTGATGTCTTGGCAAGTCACTGTAGGGCTTGAAGTGGTTTTTAGACATGCTGAAATTTAGACATACAATTACCAATCTCACATCCCTGTTCAGCAAATGCCTCATCTGGAAAGGGCCTAAACTCTACGACACCCATTATGCAGTTACTGAAAAGAATGAATAAGTAATAGCAGAGTCTCCTCACTCCGAGGTGTCTGAAGCACTGAACCATTATGTTTGGAACAATACCTCCATTCTTCCCACTTTCCTTCCTTGCTTTTCCTGTGAATCCCTGCTGGTGGCAGGGAT
The DNA here is from genome assembly GCA_013400195.1 of Aramus guarauna. NCBI lineage: Eukaryota > Metazoa > Chordata > Aves > Gruiformes > Aramidae > Aramus > Aramus guarauna. Next base: position 183,891 of record VXBL01001360.1, read on the forward strand.
TTCTTTAGGAGTGAAAAACTATCCCATCCCATCCCATCCTATCCCATCCCTCACAGTTGACAAGAGGTCGTGTAAAGTGAGTTGATTCTTGAAATGTCATTACAACGTCTTTCTTCAGGATTAATTCAGTCTTTAAAATAAATTACATCGGGTCGTCCTCAGCATTGCTGAGCTCCATCAGTTGCCTCTAATGTGCTTTATCAGTCCAGTGGGCGTGGAGTAGAAGCAGCAGAGCAAGAAATGACAGCATGTTTTAAGAACAATTAAAACATTGCAAATTTTCTGCCTAGGGGGAGGACGATAAATTACGTACATCCACTTACCATATTTGCCATAATTCAATTCATAATAGTTCAGTTTTTCATTAGTGATTAGAGAATAAGAGATGGGCTTTGCCCTGGAGCAGTGTTCTTCTGGCAGTGAACTCGTGTTCTCACTGAGGTTTTTGTCGGCACGTAACAAAAGACTGTTTTCATTACACCTCCACAGATATATCGACAAGGTTTAATCCCAGCTGGCTGGCCACCCACTGCTGTTTATTAGCATCTTAAAAGAACTTCTATGTTCAGATTGATTTTTTTTCCCACCTGATTTCTTTATAACATTAAATGATTTCTGTATTTTATGCAATATTTTTATTACATTATTTTGACTTTTCTAGTCAATAATTAATATTTCTAAGTAATATTGTTTAAACCTTAGTTCTTTGGAATACTTTTGTGGGGTTTTGGTGGGTTTTTTCCCCTAGAACTTGTTCCTCAAACATCTATGGTTCTGAATTTGTGCCAGTGAATGAGTAGAATCAGTGCCCAGGTAAGGAACATTTGCTTCCAGCTTTGCTAGTGCCAGGGCTTTAAGGATTGTTCCCTCTTGTTTAGCTGAATGGAAAATTCTGGACTTCATGGATAAATTATTTAACCAATTCTCTTTGCCAGGAGGAACAGGTAAATATTCTTCATGCTGTAACAAAATCAATTTTTGTTCCCTGTGAGGGAAATGATTCTTCTATATATGAGATGGATTAAATGTAATTTTTACAGTACTAGGCACATTAAGTAAATTGATGAAAAAATAATAGTGCATCTATGTATACATGGACACTTATGGCAGGAAAAGAGGGGAATGTAAGGATCTGTTGTATAGAAAATTGTGTGCTAAAAAAAAAAAAAAAAAAAAAAAAGGATCCAAGGCATATGACTTTGATGATATTTTTGTAGTGGTGACTGAACTAAGAGGAGTCTTACAGCTTCCATAAGTTTTATCAGAGAAATGTGGGGTTAGAATGGGTAATTTCTGCCAGGGGAGTTGGATTTTTTTTTTTTTATTATTATTTGGAATGCTGCAGGGTAAATGATACAGAAAGTAATTAATGTACAGAGATCTTGCAGTTTTGCCATCTAAAAAACTAGAAAAGGTTTAGGTTGCCAAAATCAGTGTGCTGAATTGAATTCCACTGTTATCTAGGGATAAATTTGTAATTAATTGTTTCATTTTTATAATGACACCTATGCAGACGGCCGTGAAAATATATAACTTAACCGCACAGTTGAAAGGTGCGATTCTGACAATGACAAAATTCCGGTACAACACGAGATTTAACGCCTGGTTCCCCAGGGCTGTGCCATTCAGCCAGTGTGAGTTTCAGGGCCCTAGTCAGGGCCAGCCTGGCAGGAAAGCAAAGGCTTGGTTTAGCATCCTCCGTCCGCACAGTACTGACTGCGCGGTTCCAGGCTGTCTCGGGTTTGGAGATCATCCAAAGCCATATTAGCCTGTAAAGTCACATTACTTTGAAAACTTCATCTCGTAAGATAATTAAATATGCTCTACTGATGTGCTGAAAAAAGTATGGTTCGGTCATTCTTTGCTAATGACAGCGATGACTGGATCTTGCAATATTTGTGTGTCTCAGAGCCTGGTTAGGAAAATCTGATCCGTCTTCCCATGAGAATGCTATTTCTGTCTCTCTCTGAATTTACCAGGAGATCTAAAACTTTGCTCTTATGTTTTAAGTGTAACTGGTGTAAAAAGGTGTGGGTAGTGAGTATCTTAACCTCTAACTTCTGTTCCTGCATTATTTTTTTTTTTTGGTGTAACTATCTTGGTTCTTTACTTGCTCATGGAAGACTGCCAGTGCGCACAGAGTCAAAGGGTTCATGCCCATTTTTGTTGCTGAGAAGTAAGTAAAAATGATTTATGTGTCTAGTTTAGTAAAACTTTTCAACGCTTCAGTTCCATATTTATCATAGAACATAGCACTTCCAAATAAAATGCTAATTGCTATAATAAAACAAATCTTGCCAAACAACTTGCCAGCAGAGAATTCTTGCTTTACTTACCAAAACATATTTGCTATTTTGTGTTGCTTGTTGGCTGATTTTATACTGCTTTCTAAGGCTAAAGAATATATTGATTAGAAGAAATACTAATAGAAGCTAGTTTTAATTTAATGCATATTAGATCTAGTTAAGTCTTTTGCTTTCTTTCATGTTCTTTATTTTGAGTTAGTAATCATGCAAATGAAGCCTAGGAAAAATATTTTTGAAAAAATTCTGTCTAGAAATATTAGACTCACCTTAATACCAAAGATTAAAAAAATAAATAACAATTATGTAACTATTACTTTTATTATCCCACCACTGGGATTGTCTTTATCAGACATGTAAGCTCACATTCTCTCTCTCAGCTTTCTCCTTCCTTTTGCTATTACTCATTAAAGCTTTTCAGAATCTTGCTGATGGAGGGATTGCTTGGTCATGAATCAGCAAAGTATCCATCACTTTCTTAGTTTCATCTTGTTATCTCTCACTTTCACCTTTTTCTAAATATATCTCAACTTGCAGAACTTTAAGAATTCCCTTTCTTATGGTTTGATTTTTAAACATCAGATCTTTCCATCCTCATCTTCGGCATCCTTCCATCCTCTTTTGCCCACTGATGTACAGACCATCTGATCGCTTTTAGACCTAACGGGATATTTTGGGCTGTTACCACTGACCCTCAGAGGCAGTATTCATAACTGAAACCCAGTAATGGCATAGACTGTAGTAACAACAAAAAAATAAGTAGGATGTTGCTTCCACTGAAGTTCTCATTGGAATAAATGAAAACAAAACAATGTTAAGGTGTACTAAGTTTGGACAGAGCAACTGGAGTAATTTCTGCTAAAATGGCTTGCTTTACCTAATGGTATTGTACCTGTTAAATGTTTGGCTGATAATTCCACAGCTCTTTTTATTTACCTGGTGGGCCTGAACTTTCACTGACTGTTTATTGTTTCATATTTGTTGTAGTATTAGGCTACCAACCTAGAGCTAAGCTTGTTGTAGTTTGGATATTTTTTTTTCCCTTTCCTTTTCTTTTGTTCATTTGTTTGTATCCTTCTTGCCCTGATGGTAAACCAAAAACTATGTAAATCAACTTAGATCAAAAAGATTTATGTAAAATCCAGACTGGCAATTCCTTGCCTTATTGGTAAGTGTTCTCCCTGAGCCTTTAGTCTTTGATATTGTTGATCCTAGGCTAGAGAACCTAGCTCAGGGTTTAGTTTTACTTTGTCTATCTCTGCAAACTATTTCAAAGCAGCCAGTCTTACCATGAGAGAAGTTCTCAGAACTTCTGATGAGCAGGCTCCATCCACTGAGGAACTAAGCACAGTGTGATATATTGTTTTTCAGGCTCTCTGAAGAGAAGCTTTTTGATCCCTCAAGCGCTGTACTGACATATAACTTTATATCAATAATTAGGCTGGTAAGGGAGGTACTGGATCACAAAGAGATAGGCAATAACATAAAATAAGGTGACAGAGAAAAAGGACTATGTCTAAAATGTTTTTTTCCTCTTTTATTGGCAAAATAATATAAACAGAACCCAAATGCTTACAGTATAAATGGGAATGGTTGTAAATGCAATATTTTGATTCAAGGGGGAGGGTTAGTTATGTCCTGGTTAATGCATTATGAGCATATTTTAGAAAAAGGGAAGCTTATATTAAAATTTGAAGGTTGGAAATAATTTTTGATAAAAGGATTTTTACTGCTAAAACTTGAAGTTAAAAGCTTCTGAAAGAGAAATTGTGTCAATTGCAGTGAGTCCAGAGGTAGAGCAAGGTCTGTGCAGCCCCGACCTGGAGCAGGTGGGGGCTGACTGGGGAGGGAGAAGCCATTTTGTGTTTTTTGGGACCATTCTTGGAATCAGGTCGTTATAACAGTGGGAGAAATCCTCAGAGGCTGTGTAGCTGTTGGTTGTGCAGCATGGGGCTGAGCTTCATTTTCTCTGCCTTTCTGTTTCTTCTCTCTGCTGGCTTTTCCATCTGGTGCCCTGGTTCATCCAGCCTGCCACAGCATTTCCTTGCTCTCTGGTTGAACTGGTTATAAGGAGACACTCCTGCTTGCAAGGCTTTGTGTGGCGAGGTGGCTCAGCATCTTGGGCTGAGCCACCATCCTCCCTTGTTGCAAAGGATGTTTAATTGATCTGAACATGGCAGTCAGTGTATGTCTGTCTGCACATCTCTTTGTGCTTGTGGTTTGAGATGAGACTGGTAGGGCTTCCTCAACCTGCCCCTTCCCTCAAGAGAAAAAAGTTGCCCCTATCTCCTTAGCTACTCCCCACAATGTCCACTACCACTATGCAGCTGCTCATCTCCATCCTCACCAGCAGCTGGATCATAGTCTCCGTCTCATGGTGGAGGGGCCAAAGCTGAATGTTACATCTCCTGGTTTCAGTCTGGTCCCCATCTCATGGCCCTGACTCTTGCCACTCTCACAGTTCTCCACTGCATCCCACTTTATTTCCCCAGAAAGAGACCTAACTGCCCTTACGGCTACTTTTCTACCATGTTTTGTTCCCCTCTTTCTTCCTCCTGTTTAGTTAAAAATTAGGAAGGCTTCCCTGCCTTTTGTATTTATTATTTAATTTTGAAGTAGTAGCTATATTTCAGCCATGCTTTGTTTTGCCTGATTTTGATTGGCAAATGCTACCCACCTGGCTGGCCTTTTGGGAGACTTTCATCTAGTGGGAAAGGGCAGGTGCTCAGAGGCACACCAGAAGTTCACAAAGCAGCATCGAGCCATGGGAGGGGACATTTAAGCTAGGTCATGCTGGTCACAGCCCCACGCCGATAGGTGCAGGCAGTGTTACTTTGGGAAGAGGTTGGATGCCTGTAGGGTGAGTGGTGGCAGGACGGCCAAGGACGGAGGTGAGGTGGGGTGGTCCATGCTCTGGGGAGGGATGCATCTGCAGCAGTTGTGGTGGGGGGCTGCTTGCACCCACGAGCAGCTTTGCAGGGTGGCATCATCTCCTATGGAAGAGAGCAAGGGTTTGTGCCTGGCCCATAGCGTTGGCTGTCAGTAACAGCTGAGCACAAGTGTCCCCATGAAGGACGTGAGGGTAAAAGGGGGAGGATAAGGGAGGAAATGAGAGGGGGAAATGAGAGGGTTTGGCACTGCCTAGGAGTTTAGTTTATGATTTAAATATTGGGAGTACAGTGTGTGCTTTTCAACTTTGTAGATGACATCAGCCTGGCATTGAGAGCTGAAACATCAGAAGATATGATTAGAATTTCAAATGACCTTGATGAATTGGGAAGAACACCCTGAAGACCTCGGAGATAATTCAATACGGAGAGGTTCAGGCTCAGTGCTGAGGTAGAAATAATGAGCTGCATGGCTCCAGGAGAAATAATGAGCTCAACCCTGGAAAGGTGATTACTGAGGTAAGGAGGCTTTGCAGTGGCTCACAGGGGAGAGAGAGTATGTGACCAAGCTGGCAAGTGAGTGTGGTGGAAGGAGAAGAAAAAAAAAAAACCAACAACCCTGGAAAGGTGATTACAGTGTTTGGTGACTCAAGGTAACCTGAACTAAACTGAAGCTAACCGCTGTGCTTAACTTTTATCTTATTTTCAACATATTGCCACCCCACAAGCTTTATTATGAGGATAAGAGGGGTGATAGATAAACTGAACATAAAATAAATAATTTTGCAGGTGTTGTTTGTTGTTGCACTATGGATCGGGTCATATCACACAGCTCAGTTTCATCAGGATTTGTTAATTCTCACTTGGATTTACAAAACACAAATTATTTTTTTCCTCAGAACAAAGGAGAAACTTTAAGCCTCTAATGTCGTTTTCCATGGTAATGAATTAAAAACTCAACAAATACAGAACCAATGCAAGATTGCAACATATTTTTCGAGACTGTGTACTGGGAACATGTGGCTCAGGCTGCTCAGAAGCAGTCCCATTTAACTGACTTGTGGTTAACTACAAATATAATTTTCTTTAGAGCTGCTGCCTAGCTAGTTACTTGTACATGTGAATGTCTACTAGGTCCCAAAATTGGCTTGGGAGGTTTGTCTAAGCAGCTCCCTATCAGAGGATGCAGCCATATCTATGGAAAGTCACTCTTGCAATGTAACTTTGAGTGCTTTTGTACCAGCGGACTGTGATATTTGGGAAGTGCAACCCTGGCTGCTTCCCAGACTACACTTAGGTGATGTAGAGTAGAGTCACAAATAAAAAGGGTTGTATGTCCTGCACAGCTCCTTGGAGATGCCTCACTTTGGATGCTGAGGCAGGCAGCTGGGTTTCTACGACCCTAAGAAATCAAAGAGGGTAAGGGCTGCAGGGACAGGCTCCAGGAGTAGAGCAAGGGGTTTGGAGGATGTCTCTACTTGTCCCTCTCTGTGGCACTGCAAGGTATAGAATCATAGAATCTTTAAGGTTGGAAAAGACCTCTAGGATCATCAAGTACAACTGTCAACCCAACACCACCACGTCTACTAGACCATGTCCCGAAGTGCCATGTCTACATGCTTTTTGAACACCTCTAGGGAAAGGTATCTGGGCCCCAAAGGAGAAACACATGTTTTCTAGTTCCCTCCCTTCACTCTGTCAGTTTGGATGGAGGAACATGTCCAAGTTCCTCAGTAGTTCTGGGAGAAGTTGTTCAGTTGTGTTTGGGACATGATGATGCACAAAAATACAAATTGTCCTGCACTCTGACTTGCTTATAAATGAGTTGGCTTTCATTTGAAAGCATTATACTTGGGTTAGTGCTCTGCCAAGACTAGGATTTACTGCCAACAGGGCTGAGGGCTATTTTAACACTAGGTATAGCCAGAATCACACAATGGGGTGGCCCTGTCTCCCATGTGGACTGTGATTCCCTAATTAACCTGTGTGGGAGCAGAGCTGGGCTTACCCGGCTGCCAGACTTGGGGTGGCTCATATGAAGCATCGATGGCGCGACTATGGGGCCCATGAACTGTGTGTATGGAGGTGTTCTATGGGTGGCTTCCCAAATCAGTCGTTTCTTACCATTACAAAACCCAGAACTTTAATGGTTTTCTTTATGACACCTCGCTCACAAGTGCCACAGCTAATAAAAGGTCTGTTTTGCAGCTGAATTTATAAACTGGAAGATGAAGTCAATCTGTGTTACTTGGGTTTAATAATAATTGGAACTGTAAGTCATAAGTAACATGGTTGCGTATATCTGCTTTCTTTCACTAGAGCAAGATGAAAAATTTGTTTATTTCTCTCTCTTAATTTCTAACTTATCTTGTTTGACCCTGCTTTAGTGCAGTTGTTCTCCTGTTCTGCAGAGTATCAGATCCCTGACTTACTGCTGCTTTGGCCTCACTTGCCTTTTCAAGTTTACCTTATCAGTCTGTTCACTGCTGAATTTGCCCTTGCTGACTTAATCTTTTTTAGTATTTTTCTCCATGTTTCCTATCTGGCAGCTCTTTATTTATCAACAAAGTTTCCCCAGAGGTGTTAAGTGGTAGCAAACTTTCCAGAGACCTCCACAGGCAACTGATATTTCTCTTTTCCCAGACTGATTGTCACATCAAACTCTGCTGGGAGGGGAGCAACAAAATGTGCTAAAATGATCGATACCCATAAATTGTGAAGATAGGACTAACTGAAGGGAAAATTTTCCCCTTAAACTCAGTGTTGCATAAACAGAGTCATTGTTGAATAAGTTGCTGCCATTCGCACTTCCAAGTAGCCAAACTTTTATTTATCACTTTACAAACTTTAGTTTTTATTATCTCTAGTTGTAATTTTTTCTTTAGTTCTTCACTTTATAAAATGTCTTAATTTTTGAAGGTCCAAGGCAATGAGAAAGAATAAGATAGAGACATTTAAATCCACTCTCCTTTTTCTCTAAGATTGTGCCATACTATAATTTTCTATCTCTTGTCAAGATGTAACTGGCAGAGTCATGGGGGTACTCGCCTTTTCTTTTGGGGCTTTGCAGTGTCTAATAAAGTAAATACTGTCAGAAATGATGACAAATGACAGTGGCAAAGGACTGGCATTGTAACTACCAGAACATTTGCCTTGCGTGTGTCAAATCTCACCTGTTCTCTGACTCCATTTACTGGCCTAAATGCAGACACAACTTCTTCCTACAAACATTTTTGCTATTTTTGATGGCATTTTCACCAGCCCTGATTTCTGTAACCAGTTTATATACATTTAGTCCAACTAATTAAGTTGTGCTTTGGCAGCAGCTTTTCCCCAAGCACCTTCCTAAGCCAGTGGTTCCCAAGGGGTTGTTCTCTCAGGAGTGGCTATGACCGCAACAGCTCATTTTTGGAGAGGAGGAGCTTGCAGTGAGAAGTGAATCAGAAATACAGATGTAGCATTACCAGCTGAGAGGGGAATTTCTGTTGAAAGCCCTCTGCAAAGCTCCCTGCATACCCTGCTCAGGGAAAATTGGGGAAGGGTCAATTTTGCTAAGCAGTGGTTTTAAGTGTTCCTTTCTGCCCTGGCCCTGAATTGAGTTATGTGCAGACCGATCTCTACTTGTATCCGTGTGCCTGCCATCCCTGTCAGCGGATCTTCATCTATGATGTTGTTTTTTCACACCGTCCTCTTTCTCACTGGGACCTGAACACATATCAGGGCATAGACAAGACTAGTGGGTAGGGATGCAGAATAATGGTGTTAAGGTGTGTTTTGCCCCTTTGTGTTCTGTTTCGGCAGCCTATGGAAATCACTACTAAGTGGCTTTTCAAAGGCAGCTTCAGTCCTGATGCTGTTTTGCGCAATCTTCATTCTTGAATATGCATTTCTTTGATGTGTACTCTTGACATGGCTTTTACATCTGGGTCTGGGTGAAGCTCATGTGATTTGCAGTGTAGTGCACACTAGTTCCCTGGAAGGAAAAGTCACCTCTGAGATTGCAGTGCAGGGAGTTGTGTAAATTTGCATCATCAGGTCACTTCTGGCAAGAGAAGTAGATGAGCGTATACCCCTCTGATGGCTCTTCTGAATGGGACATTCAACTGACCTGCAGGCAGCCATTGCTTCCTTTGCTTTGGTAACTCATTCAATAGGTAGCGCGTGAATGCTGGAATCCATAAATCTATCTTATCACTGTGCCACAGCACTTTTCAGAGTCAAATAATCCCGATTTGGGTATTAGGAAGTGAGACCTGTGAGGTCTATTCTAATGAATGACAGTAACTTCTGGTTGTCCTTAGTTGGGGGAGATGGGGGCAGTTGGCTGGGATCCCTTCCCTTGCTTATTCTGTCATCTAAGCTACGGTGTGTCAGCTGAGGATTGGTTGTCCTACATTCTTACATCATTTTCCTTCTCCCTGATTTGGTTCTCTTAGAAAATGAGTAGTAATACAATTTCCCTAGTTTATTTAATTGATTATTTGGCTTGATAATACTATGTCATCAGAATGTCAGAAGAAAAGCTTTAAATATTGAAGCCTGCAGGTTGACCTTTAAGTCTTTGTTCTTTCGAATGAATTTGAACTTTCTTGCTGATGGCTTTAATTCATTGATGCATCTTAATGGAAAATTGATTTTTTCTTCTCCCTCCCTAAAGATCACATTTACATAAAAAAGGGGAAAATTATATTTTAAGAAAAGATTTGCTAACAAAATGAAAACAATGTCTTTGATGTATGCCCTCGGTTTCAGGATTTTAAATTTTCATTAAGAAAAGGGTCATGATAATGCTGTGGCTTTTTCTCTCATTAAACTCTTTGCAATATTGCAAGGAAGCGAGAGATTATTACTAGACCTTATCTATTCTTGCTTTACAAAAGGCCAACATCATGAGGTGCGTTCTCTGTCCTTTATTTCCAAAACTAGTAGACCTGAGAGGCTTATCCTCTGTTTGCTTTCTAGAAACAAGCAAACCCTGGAAACTAATAAACAAAAAGCCCTCAACATCCTTCTCTTTTCTTATTGGACTAGGACATGTAATATAAATCTCACAAAACCTAGAGCAAGACTGGCAAAATGCCGTTCTGGTGAAAGAGCATCATTATAAAGTCAATACCAAGACTGCTATTAATTTGAAAAGAAGAATGAAAAATTCTGTCTTTTGAATCTGAATAGCATGGGTCAGATTTTGTTTTCTCATGCTAAATTCTTTTAGGCAAGACTTGGAAAAAGTTTGTGGTGGCCATATCAGTAGCAGGAAACTGATGCAAAGGTTGAGACAATCCTCTGCCTTTTATCTGGAGTCCTTCAGTGCAAACTGGAGAGGCTCTCCTCTTCTCTCTCTCCTTACCCCTACTTTTGCTTTAGCCTACATCAAACATTTATGGACCATCAAGTGGATATTCTGGGGACTGAGAAACATCAACCTCAGCCCTCTTTCTTCTCCTCTCACAGTGAGGCTGTGACAAGCCAGCTTCCTTCTAATCTTGGCCCACAGACACCCCAGGGTCTCTCTGGACCCTCCTCTTGTCCTCCTCTTCTCTGATCCAGAAGATACTCTTACTATAAGGAAATTGTAATCAAAACGTTTCAAGACGTGTGTGTGGGGTGAGGAGAGAGAACAGGTTGTGAGGACAGAGGAAATTTAGGAGCTGCAGGACTTCTAAAAGAATGCAAAAAATGTAAAGCTGGGGTAGCAGAAGTATTGTTGGGGTTAGGGACAACAGAACGAGAGACAAACGGGCTGTCTGGGCAATGAGGTGCCCTTGAGGAATGTAACGGTGCCAATTTGCCCTCAGTCCTGGTGTGAGTCACGTACCCTTGCCTGCAGCAGTGGATTAGACACGCAGAGTTTGTGGCACCCACACATACATATACACACACACAGATGTTTTTGTATCTGTTTAGCCTGTGCTGTTGAAAAGAGGTTGCTGTCTGTATTTGCCAGCACTCTGTGGGCTATATGTCCCATGAGACCACTTCTACCACAGTGTTTAGGAGAAATCAGCCAACTGATGATGAGTAACAGGCCCCTTGCATGATTGTTTACATGACAGGAAGAAAGACTTCTCGTCCAGCATTAGTCACATGTGCTAAATACCACCTCAGTCTCCATGCCTTTTTTTCAGAGTTGGTCCGGTTGTTTCTTGCTTGCTTTTATCAAGGTATTCTTAGTTTATCAATAATAATAATAAAAAAGGTCTTCTGGAGAAATTTAATATATTTGTTTGATGACAAACTTTCTACAACAAATGATTTTTGGAAAGAAGTTAGTAAAATGATTTCTGAGTCTTGACTAAAACATTTTTAATAATAATATGTGGTGAAAATATTTCACAGTGTGCTTTTTGATAAACAATTCTTTTGAAAACTAATAAATTCCTAAGTTGTTTGTTTTTTTTTTTTTTATTTTATACTTTTTTTAAGAAAAAAGCATTTCATTATCATAGTGTTGGACAGAAACTGAAAAATACTAGTCCATTCACCTCCAAGTCTTGGTTCCTCTAGCCTCCTTGGAATTTAACAGCAGATATTTTTGAAAGGCATTTTAACTTCTAGCATTCAAAATAATGTCTGGAAAAAACCCCCAACTATAGTGTTTGTCACTGAGTATGTATGATTTTAAAAATTAGGTAAGACATGGCTTATGTTTGTACTGAAATCAAGACAGCCCTCGCTACCTTTTCTATTAGTTTCCCATTACTTCCATTGGCAGTGTGTAGTATGCCACTATTTACAGCACAGTTGCACCTTGCTACCCTCCTGTTACACTTAATTGTAATGACAATCAATATTAAACCTCCATTCCTCTCCCTTTCCAGAAACGCAGCTATATAGGGATTTGACCTTACTCAGATTAGATCTGCCCTCCTCCCCTGCCTTCCAAAATTTTGTGTGTGTCTCTGTGCACTTGTATGTTCATCCATAGATATACAAATGCCAAATATTTTGACCAGTCCTGTCTTGAGACGCAGGTGTAATATATATATTATTATGGACATATGTATCTAGGATTATATACATATAGATAAGATTAAAAATTTCTGAAAATGAGATTATTGCAAGGCATTGCAGTCACTGGAATTAAAATGGGAGTACTGAAACGCAGAACAATTCCAGTTTGGGCTCAGGGTGCCTGATCCCACTGTGCTCCTGCTAAGCACTGGAAGAAGCTCAGATAATCTGCCTGAATCTTCGTCAAACGTTGGGGAATGAGCCAAGATCCAGCAGACTAGCGAGAGGAGATGCGAGCAGACTGGTGGTAGGCTGCGCTGTGCATATGCATTTGGAAACAGAATGGAGGTGTTTTGATTTCAGGCTCTTCCAATGAAGATAGCTGGAAACATGTACTAGACTAAAGCATTAATGTTAAAATATAAACATGTCTTTTTTTTTTTTTTTTTTCCCCTCTCTCCCCTGAAGATTTGACAGCAGAGACCTCTGAGGGATGTGTCATTCTCTTTGTCCACAAATGCACTGACAGAGTGTTTGAATTCAGACTTTGAGACAGTGTCTTTGCTTTGAGCAACTGGAGATTTTTGACTATTCAAGTTTCCATCTGTGAAGATTTTATTTCAGCAAGAAAGATGTTTATTTTTTTTCAGAACTGGAAAAGGTAAGAACTGTTCTACTTACAAACCAACCAACCAGGCAACTTTCTAGTTAGTTCTGGTATTTGTCAAGGTGACTTCATTATCTTACTGTGTCACTGCTTTCCAAATGGCCTTGGAGACCTCATTGAAGTACAGTGAAGTATTTGTCGTAGAGTCAGAACGTTCTTGGCAATCCTGAGAATTGCTAGCTTAAGAGCTTACCCAACAGCCTGAAGTATTATTGTGTACACTTCCTGGAAACATATATAAACTGTGATTATTCCCCGCCCTCCTCCCCCCCCCCAACATGCCTGTGCAGTAACATCCTTAATCTTGTCGCTCCTCTTGCCTGTGCAGCAGGTCCTTGTGCAGGCAGCTGCCCATAGGTGGGGCTGCTGTTCCATGCAGGCACACTGGCAGCTGTGGTACAGATGTGCTACAGATGTGCAGATGCAACCTGTGCAGAACCGCAATGGCCAGCAGGTCACCATCTCCTTTAGCAACTGAAGCGATGCAAAGTGACCATAGTTTTAAAATATTTTGTTTTATTAAATGTTTAAAATAACATAAACATCATATTAACAATTTTATGGCTGAGGTTCTCATAATTTGTGACTTCACCATTTCATCTGATTTGAGAGCTCCAAAGATTACACCTTAACATTAGAAACTTTGTATTTAAGTTTTATAACAGTAAGTTGTCTCATAGCTAATGAGAGAATAGAAACAGCAGATAGAACCGTAGAAACTTTGGATAGTGGGAGAGTACATATTCTACTATAAACTGGGGTCTGCCAAGATTATGTAAGGACAAAAAACCTTTTATAAGCAGTTTCATGTCAATCTGAACAAACCAACTCAATTCATAGTTGAATTTTAAGCAATAGAGAAAAGTGGGATAGTACATCTTTATTCCACAAATAAGCCTTTTTTTTTTTTTTTTTTTTTTATTTTTTTGAATTAATTTTTTACCATTTTAAACCGGANTCTGAAGTAAGTCTGTACCATCTTCATACCGATATTTAGCACCATGTAATGGGATATTCACCATTTAGCTTCTGGGGAATGTATAGTGTGTTACCTACTCTGCGCTAAAATAAAGGGTCCAATTGTAATAAAAGTTCATCCTTGCTTTCTGCAGTAGAACATCAATGCTGGAAGAGCAACAGCATGCTTTCGACCATGAAGCTGTAGCTTATTTACAAATATAAGAATGCCCCCCTCCCTCTTTTCCCAGTTGCTTATTCATGATGAGGATTTGATTAATAGTTCTACAGGTTAGGTTTCCTTTCAGCTGGAAACTAGGGTAGGTTTTAATCACTTTGTCTTAAACTGAATTGGAACAGTGTGTACCAAACAAGCACTACCTGGCATTTCAATATGAGCTCCACTATTTTTACCATCTCTGTATGTCGTATGAGAAGACTGGTGGTGAAAGATGTAACTATACACACACGCATATATATAGTCATGTTTTCTTAGAAAATGTAAAATAACAGATCTATTGAGGAGGTGGGTAATGTGCCAACAACCTGTAATATACCAGTATGTCTGTTAATCACCCCCCCTCAAAAAAGAATTGCATTTTCTTAAAGTTATTGGGATAGAATGTGGAGGGGTGAGAAATTTTAGGTTTTTTTGTAACAGACATGCTGGATATAAACAGCTTTGGTTGTGAGTCAAAAAGGCAGTTTAAACTCAGATTAATTTTAGGGATTTGGGTTTTTTTGTTATCACAATTTAATAAAAAAAAAAGGAGATACTTCTTAATTGCAAGGTTATGCCCATTTCTCTTTGACAGTGAAATGATATTCAGTGTTTCATTGCCTTCACGTAGCAGTTCATAGCTATAGCCTACAGACTAGTGTGTATGCATAGTATTAACAAAACAGTACATCGGGTTCAGCAGTGGTCCATATTATTTCTGTGGCAGCACTGCAGGCTTCTGACACTGTGAAGGGGTAGATACGCTGCAGGTTCATAGGGTACACACAATTACAGAGGATAATGCTGTTCTACTGTCTTGTGGCAGGTATTTTCTTTTGTGGCTGTGCAGAATGACTGCCAATACGGTTCTCTATGCTGTTTGTTGGTAGCTGGGGAAAGGACAGAGGAGCTTTTTAGTTCATATATTGCAAGAACCTAAACTGGTAACAAAATGCGTATGGAGCTCTTTCTCCACTCCTCGGGAGGCAGAGTCCTCTGAGTTTGACAGCTCATCCTTCTCTGATGCCTTGAGCCTCCCTTTCCTTGTTGAGCTGGGTGCTCTGTGCCTAGCAATGCTTCTGCTCTCTATGAGCAGAGGCTGCAGGAACGCTTCTCCTCCTCCTCTCTCATCCCCACAGCACTGACCATGCTAACTCTGTAGGGGACAGGAAAAAAAAAAAAAAAGCCTGAATCCTGCTTCAACCTTACAGGTATTAAAAGCTCTAGCCTTCAGCCATGAGTGATATCCCCTCCTGAGTTGTTCACGTTAATTTGTGCACGGTCGCCACAGGACCTCCGATTTAACTTAATAACAATCATATTTGGCTTTTCTTTTGTCAAAAGCCTGTGAGTATAGATGAAAGAGCAAGAGATAGAATAGGGAAGAAGAGAAAAGAAGTGGCTGTCACTCTGCATTTTCTTTTTCTTCAGAGCACATACAAATACACTGAGGAGCACACAGTAAAACATCAAATATAAGTCACTGCTTGAGGTGAGAACAAGTTCTTATGTCAGGTCCAGCTCCCCACGACGACAGTCATGACCTGCACCCAAAGGCCAGTGCCACAGGTCAGTCTCAGCATTGAGTTTTTTCTGAAATACTTCTGTGGTTCATGAAATCACCTGAAAACATCTCAAGCCACAAGAAAATGGATTAAAGATTCAAGCTTCACTGCCTGTTATGTCTGTGTTAAGAAAAGCTAACAGCTTGTTTCCCCCACAGGCAAGGCCAGAGCTCTGGAGCCAGCTGCTGGCAATGCTGCGTGGGCTCTGAAAGGTCTCCAGAAGAGCATACACCATCTGCAACAGCTATGTTTCTGCAAGATCCCAAGCAGCTCTTGCTGTTTTTCAGGGCTGAGCAGTAGCTTTGCTGTGGCTGTTACCTTCAGCAAAATGCTGAAGAGTTTTAAAATGTGATACTGCCATTGTTCTGAGTGAATCCTGAAGCATCTTTTTGCATGTGCAGAAAACAGGTTGGGATATGTTCATGGTGAGCAAAGACACATCTCGGGCTTGTTGGGACAATACAGCCTGTGCAAATAACTGTGGGGAATGCACAGCATGACTAGCCTTGAGGAAGGGAAAGCAGGATACTTTAGTCATAGTAGGTCTGGTCTACATCAGTCAGCTGTTGTAAGTCTAGCAGGTCTGCAGTATTTCACTTTTGTGTGAGACTCAAGTTTTTGTCTGTCATGTGCACAGCGTAAGAATTCTGATCCCCTTAGCTGTTGCTTCTCCTTGTACATAAGGCAGGCACTTAAAAAGACTTCTAGGACAGGAGTTAAAATTCTTACCTACATTTTTAATGGAGTTTGTTTCAAAATAATCTGCAATTTTGTTGTGTTTTTTTAGCCTTTCATATGAGAAGACTAGAAGCTGGCTGATGACCTGATTATTTACTTGAGGGAATGCAGTCTTGCTAGACAAATCCCTACAGCAACCTGCCTTGCTCCACCAAGGTAGTCACAGTCTCCGCATAGCCAAGTTAGCAAAGTACAATGCGGCCGACCTTCACCATACCCACTGCCACAGAAGTGCTGTACAAGAACTGTCTGGTCCCCAGCGCCCAAACCCATAGCTCCTAATTCCCCAGTCAGTGACACCTTGCTAACATGCAATGCACAGCATGCGCTGCCAGCTTTCTGGAGCTGGAAAACAACACATAGCTAACAACCAGCACGGTTACGTTTTCAAAGTATGTTTTCAAGGCAAGAGCTTCCAAGATTTTTATCTTTGTAAACTGGGTGGCGAGGTGACCTAACTTGAGTATTGATCAGAAGTAATGTGTGACAAACACAGAGAATGCCAGAGCCCTTCCATTTCTGGACTCCACATTTCTGGTCATGTTCTGCTGCAGGCATCCTTTCGCAATTGCCTGAAACTAGACCTCTAGGGTGTACAAGAAGGGGGCAGATTAATTTCTTGCACCTGTAGAAAGACTTTTGAACTAGCTTGGAGGCCTAAGATATAAATATACAGTAATCATAACTTACTCTTGGCTGCACTGCCAAAACAAGTATAATTTTTGAAGAATGCCAGCTTTGTAAATAGTCTCCCATTCTCAGCTCTTAAAAGAGCAACTGTGTAATTTTTTTGTGATGCAGCATTACTTTTTCAGACAGCTAGCATGACACAAGACTAGAGAAATTGGATGCTGCATTGTTTCAAAAACTAGCTGCTTTAAAATCTGATAATCTTAAAGTGCTTATTCAGTGAGATCTGAATAAAAAATATTCTAATATTAGATTTGACTTTGAAAACCCGATAGCATGATAACTTTGTTGCTGTTGCACTAAGATTGTTTTTTGCACCAGCTACTTTGAAGAAGGCTCACTCTTCCCACAGGAATTCATACTTCACTAGGTGAAACAAGTATCTCCAATAGCCATGAATGTTAGGAAGACCCTTGGGTTCCCTTTCTAAACTGCACTGTAGGACAAAATGCATTACCTTCACAGTGCATGATTGTTTTTACACAGAAGTCAATGAAACCTTTCCTATTCTCAATGAAAACAAGTTTCAGACTCTTGAATTTCTACTGACAGGAGTGGCAGCAGAACTGGCCTGATGGGATTTCCTCCATACATATCTTTACACTTTCTTTGCCAGTGGAAGTGATCAACTGCAAAGTGATGTATCTGTAATGAAAGCGTGAAGGACAGTATCAGGCTGTTTTTGAACTACAGGGATAAGAAGTTTTCTGCGGACAAATGGAAGGGGGAAAAAGACATATTCCTCAAAGAGTTTCTGAATTCTTCAATCTTGTAAGAAGTCTTCACTTCATTCTCAGAGTAAATACAGTATTTTTCAAGCCAAAAGAATGCTCCAAGCAAATGTGATAAATGCAAGAACAGGGTGTTTTAATAGACTGCAACCTTAACCACAGAGACAAAAACATACTTCTCCATAAGAAAGCAGCTTGTGAGTGAGTAAACACAGGTAGATGAATTCTATGTGTGTCTTCAGTTATGGCTTGAAAGTATCAGTCCTCAGTAGCAATGTAAGACAAGATCTGAAAACTGTTCAGTGTGTTTACTGGCCTAGTGTAACTGATTATTTTTTTTCCCCCTCTAAATTTTGAAAAACTGAAAATGTGAAATAATGTTTTTTCAATAAGGTACCATTTTACTGAATGATAATGAAGGAATAGCCTCTTTAGGAAGACCTCTTACAGGTTAATTTCCTTGGCTGGTTCTTTTCTGATGGTATAATTTTCTTCCAAGGTTGTACGCTTTAAAATTTGCCTCTTTTGAGGAAGAAGATGGGATTAAGATGGCATAGGTAGTACATGGGAAGACAATGACTTTGGTTAATCCTTACTTTTGCACATCAGACTCTAGATGAATGGTTCCAACTTGACCTGTTCCTAAAGCTTCAGTTATGGCTTTAAAAATTGGCCTGGTCCTATGGAAGAAAGACCACCATGTATTAAAGCATTAATTAAAATTAAAAAGGAGAACATAAAACAGTGCACAATAAATGCAGGCTGCTGTTGAAGGGAGTGGATTTTTCTGCTACTTTCAGACCCCGATGCCCATAGTTGCTGATTAGAGGAGATGGAGGTCTTTCTGGAAGAGGCTGGTTGCTGATGGATGGCTTCAGTGCCTGAGGGTGCTGGATGCCCTGAAGTAGGAAAGGAACTTGTAGCAGAGGCTCACTACAAAGTACCAGATGTTTCGAGCCATCTGTGACCTTGCAATGAAAATGCGCCAGATGATCACAAGGAGAGTGGTGTTGAATGCATATCGGATGTTCCTCAGCCTGAGAAAGAGAGAGAGGCATCTTATGGAGGAAGACAAAAACAATAAAAAGCTTGCTTCATTTGCTACAGGCCATTTTGTAAGAAATCCTGTTTACAAGTGGCCCTCAGACTTTTTGCCATTCCTATTTTAGTGAACACATCGCATTTAAGATGTCCCTACCACCTCACCAAGGACTGTGCTGAAGTTGTGGTATAGTGAATAGTTCATGGGTTAGGTGGAATACCTGTATTGCAAGTCTCTCTTCCATGTACTCTCATTTCAGACCAGAATAGACACTGAAGACATACTGAAAGCTGTTTTCTTAATGATAGTTTAGGTCCAGTACTCTCTGCTTTGCTTTGGTATGTTGGCTGTTTTTTCACTTAGTAGGATTGATGACAAGCTGGAGGACCTTTGCAACAGCCGATGAATGAGGTTCTCCTTTTTGGTTGAAACCTTGCATTTAAAGTTGGGAAATTACTCGATAATCATAAATGATCTTCCCTTTTGCAGTACTGCAGCACTGGGGGTTTGGGGTTTTTTTACACCATACATTTAAATGGGGTTGTTGGGTCTTTAAGATGCTGATCATCTTGTCCTCTTTCTGTCAAGCAAAAACTTACAGGGTTCTCTAATTCTCATTTTCCCAGTGTCGGACCAAAGGAAAAAAGCTTCATACTTAACATGCCCAAGACTGGTTTAATTTTTCTAAGAGTCCTTTCCTTTTAAAAATGACCCTAAACGAAGAACTTGTTTAGGATTCCTTGCTATGGCAACAGGCTGTTTTATGCTTCTAGAATTAACAGTGCACAGTGGTTTTCTTAAAGGAAACAACCTGACTTTTAGTCCAAGAGAGCTCTTCTTTCTACTTTTGCCTGCACTTCTCATTAAAAGGACTTGAGAAGACAGAAAGAGCACAATATTTAACTGAATAGGAGAAGGACAATCTCAAATTGCTCATTCAGACCCTCTTAAACTGTGTACCAGGGATTGAATGCATAATCTCCGCACCAATTTTGGAGAGTTTTTGCCCATTCTCCTCAAGGAATTAGAAAATTCAACTTTAAAATGAAATTTAAAATCATACAAATGCTTGAAGGTTTTATGCAATATCTTGGAATTGCTAAAAATTTCTAGGAGCTTCACAAAATCTAAATATGACCCTTATTTGTCTATTTTAATTCTGAACGACCAAGATCTTCTGCATTCAAGTATTTCTCTTACGCACTGTAACTTAGTTACTTGGTCATCTGCTGGGAAGGCATAATATCTAGCCCCTGATAGTTAGTGTCATCAGAAGTCCTCTTTTTCTTAGAGGATGGAAAAATGAAATACTGACAACCCTTTGTCCCAAGAAATAAGCTATGCTATGTTTATCTCCATATTATTCAACTGTAATTATTGCAATGTAAACAGAATAATTTTCCTCAAAAGCCATTCAAGGTAGCCAGGAGCTCTTGTCCTTGTCGCTGGGTATGACTTACTTTCGTAAGTGCTGCTTTGCTGCCGGAATGCCAGCCATGTCCTCATTTAACAAGTACTTCTTAGCACCTAGGCAGTAGCTTTCAATGTATTCTGACCAGTGCAGCTGACGAACGTCAAAGTTGTATAACTGGGATTTAAGGACAAAGAGCAGAAGTTAAATGCCAGAATTCAAAATAAGTTCACTTTAAGCATCAATTCTTCATTGACCTCTCTTCCTGACAACACCCTCTCTGTTAAGTTCTTAAAGCCACCAAGTTTCCAAGAAGACATGGGCACTAACAGAATATTGATCGACAGCTATGAAATATGGCTTACCCAGCTGGGAATTTGGGCAAAACAAGCAGAAATTTAGTGCTAGCTGGCAGAAAACAAAGGTAAATTTGTCTTGTATTTGTACATACACAAAATTGTGGAAGAAAAATGGCATTCCACTCAGGTAAATGGATTAATCTGAAAACCTCTATGCAGCTTTTAATGTGGCACTAGAATTACATGTAAATAGATTAATTGGACATTGAGTCAACAGGTGCTTCTGCATCAGTATTACTCTGTATTGTGCTGCATTCTCTCAGCATCTAGATTGACAGAAGTCCAAGAAATGGGTTACTTTTGTTTGTCATCAAAAAAATCTCATTGCAGATCTAATTGCCCCAGATAATTTCATATGCTGACATTGGGAAAAATGTTAGCAAGCTCTCAGGCTGTTATCTGTCTATTAGAGCAAAGAAAGGATTTGTAAAGAGAAAGTTTTGTTGTAGAGGATTTTTTTTTTTTTAAATGAACGCATGAAGTGAATGGCATTTCTTATTTACAGTGTCTTACAAGGGAAGATACTCGGAAAAATACCTTCACCTCTACACCAAGCCAGGCTGTTTGCCTTGGTGCAAGAGCTTTGTTATCAGATCAGCAATAACTTGAGCAGAGAGGGGTTAGGTAACTCTGTCAAATACAGGGGGTTAGCTACTGTGCAGATCCCGGTGTGTCTGTTAGATATGTACAGAGATGTATGCTGCCCGTACTATATCTAGCTTGAATACTGCTCACAGCGTAGCCGTGGCAACACTGGATGCAGTGCATCTCACAGAGTTCTCATAAGCAGCTTAGTAGGACTAAAACACTGTCTGGCTTGCACTGAAGTCCTTGATGCTCCTTTCTTTTTTTTCCATCTTCCTCACAATTAGTTCTTATTATACCATTTTGATTTCTTCTACATCTGCTATAGTCACAGCAGTGCCACTGCCCTTAAGATGTTAGAATTTGTTGCATGCACTCCCTTTGCAGACTAGGGAAGAAGACTCTTGACTCTACTACTGGAAGTCTGCAAAAATTTAATGATGAGAGTGAGATTGGTTTGATGGGAATGTCTAAGTATCTCTTGGCAATGAGATACTGACCAAAGGTGACATCAAGCTTATCACAAATCTATTCTTTGTATTCCTTCAGTCTCTCAGTTACAATCCCATTCTTAAGGAGTAGTATTTCAAACTTATGAAGTCTACAGCAGAGCTTGACATCCTGCAAAATAATTGCTCTCTGGGGACTTAAATCAAACAGAAACTTTTTTCATATTGTTCAGGGTAAGACACAATGTGTTAACTAAGTTTCCCGGTGCAGCACCCATTAAAACCAATGTGGATAAAAATGTCAAAATCTTTCAAGTATTTTCCGTCTAGATCACTCATGAAAAGCTATGGATTGCCAGAAAAGATGAGGGAGAAAGTGAGGCTGTAAAGAAGCTTAGTTTTCCAAGAGTGAGACACTTAGAAAATTAGGATGAGAAGATATTGGGAATGCTACACAGTTTATCAGTGACTAATTAATTACAATGAAATGCCTCTAAGCACATATCTTTGCATTACCATTGATACTGTCTTTTTGGTGCCCGTGTACAGCAATGTTAGTTAACATGGTCATATCACCCCATGAAAGGGGATGCCTGAAATTCTCAGGGCCCAGAGCTGTGATGTGAAAACTCAAATTGACTGTTTCTTCTTAGAAAGCGAAATATCATGTGTCCACCATGTGCCCTTAGCTTTCCTATCCAATAGGTATTCCAGTCTATACAGCCAACCATCTGGGAGGTCATTAAGTGGCCACTATTACATACGATACATTTAACTGCTCCTACTCAAGGAGCTGAGTACAGCTGGGTCACTAAGGATATAAAGTTCCCTTTGTACAGTCCATTTTGTCTGTGAAAACAAATGTACATTGTTTATAGGCCAAATAGAAACCTGAGAGCAAAAGGTAGTGAGCTGCCATGTTAACTGGAAAGACTTCAGTCTGACCTGTCTCAGAAGAAAGAGCAATACATGTCAGGAGAAAACATTCTCCTATAATAAAAGGAAGGTTCCTGATAAGTTATTTAATTAAACAAGGAGGAAATAAATTATTTCAGGTTAAAGTCAATTCCAGTCATCTAGGCAAATGTCATTTGAAAGCTCAACAATACACCAAAAATAATTGCTGTAGAATAATAGAATTGGAGATTGGCAATCCATGTTCAGGAGATACTTACCTTTTTGTCCTCTGTGTTAAGGTGACTCATTAACATATTCATATTATCTGAAGACCAATCCCAGGACTGGGTGGAGAAATACTGGAAGAGCATCATAGACTTGTGCAGTCGATTGACAATCTTCATCATTCTGAAACACAGGAGGAGCATCAGAGGCAGATCGGAAGTTTAACCTTATGTAAAAGCTGGTGTTTTGCTCTGTAGGTGTTTTCTTTCGCCAATCCAGATGAACAGGCATTGCAGTTCCTGATGAACACTGCACTGGTGCTCACCCGGCTGAGAACTTGCGCAGCAAGTCTAACTGCTCCAGCTGAGGTCTTGAGCCTACAGCTACCCAGCTTTTATTGTTGGCTGGAACGTGGGTGCAAACATGCATATCCCAGGGAAGGACTGATGCCTAACTTACTGGTCTGAACTAAACAAGGGTTGGAGGCCACATCACAGACCACGTGTGAGGCAAAGAGCCCATCTGAACTAGTATAACATCTGCACAGCAAAGGTATATTGCTTGCCTCCCAGTGTGGATACTTAAATGCTCTTCTATTCTCAAGCCTGAGGTGGCTCCCAAAGCAAGGCTCTGATTTTTGGACTTAGCTCCAGTACAGAGGTGACTGCACCTGCAGCATGGACAAGATCTGAAGTCAATTGCTCAACTTCAATTTTCAGATAATGGCGTGCTTTTCATATCTTTGGGTTTCTTTTATCTCTCTCTAAAAGAAAATAAATTTGTTTTTCTTAAAGGGCATTCCTCTCTCTGTATAATATAGTGGCAGTTTGGAGGTTTTTTTCTGTTGTTCCTTATACAGGAAGGGTCTGCCAGCATGCACCCCAGGTGGATGACCTTGAAAATCATCCAAATCCACATGCTTTTTTTTTTTTTTTTGTGGAGAGGGAGGAACTGTCTGACAGTCTTCCTGGAGTTTGAGTGTCCTAGTAAAGATGAAAGCTGCTTCAGGGGCACGGCTGCTAAACAGGGACTTTGGAAATGTAGGTTCAGGTCTCTCATGTGTCTTGGCCTTTTTTTATTAGTCATTTTTTTATATAAAAGGGGATGACAGTAATGCTGTCCTACCTTGCAGCATTATTTTATAGTTGTCCCAATGGTCATGAGTACAAAAGGCCTCTGGGAGGCAGTTGTTTTAAAGTGTGACGTACAGTGCTCGGCCAATTTTCAGAGAACAGCATGCTCTCTCAGACTGGATAAGAGCAAGAGAAAGCAGTAAAAGGCTGAATTCTGTGGAAAACAGAGCTGTTTTCACGAGCAATTTTGAGCTGCCCGGAGGGCAACACAGTGGCCGTGACAAATAAAAGGCGGCGGTCTGGGCAAGAATGGTGCCAGGCTGGCCTCTCCCCGTGCAGATGCGACTGCCACGACGATAAGCACCACGCACGGCAGAAGACGACACAATGAGTGCATCGATTCAAGGGAGAACTGTGCAGCTCACCCAAAGCAAATTGAAAGAGCGCTAAAACCTTACATAAGCACTCCTACTCAGAATTAAAGTGCGCGTTTTAGAAGCAAAGGGCACCATCAGATTAAGGGAACCTCCATTCTGAATAATTATGTGCGCATTGACTGAATGCAGTTTATCTAAACTACTTTATAATTACTTCAGATTAATCTTTCTGATTGTGCCCGTGCAGGCAAGTACTACAGGGCAAAGCTTTGTGAATATTTTAATACCTTTTAGGAACCTGGGAAACAAAGTATATGGCTAGATTGCAAAGATCTGAAGTTGCCCCTCAAACTGGCTCCCCAAAAGCCATCAATATCTTTAAAGTACTTAGTGTTAATGGAATCCATCAGAAAAAAATGATAAGATGATGAACTGTATGTCGCTACTTATGTTTTGAAAATAGGCTGTCTACATGTTCTCCTGTCAATATGGGCAGAATAAGGTCTGACTGTAGATCTATCCAAAGCAACGTATCTGAGTGGCTAAAAGTAAAGGTCAAAAAGAGAAATGAAGCATCTGAAGAGGTATGTATGAAAACTGTATTTCTCATTGACCAACTGAGCTCAAATGTTGTGACCCCATTAAAAATATTTACTAATTTGGATGAAGGAATGATCTACTGAAAAAAAGCAACTGAGTAGAAGCTATGGCAAAGAATGAGATAGAAAATCTCATTCTCCCCTTTGGAGGAACTGAGAGGAAAAAGCAAGTATTAGCTGTCACTGATAGCCTTATTAGTTACACTTCAGAAATGCACCTTGTCTTCTAGAAAACTGTTTACAGCAATGATTTTTTTATTTGCTCCCATACTGAGCCTTGCATGGGCAGATTCTCAGGTGTGATAGATTGCCCCAAGAAACTACTAATGATATAAACCACATTATTTTCTAAGTCATGGATGGATGTGCAGCAATAACAGTAAGCCATTTATGGCAGCTTTGCTCGACATTTGGCAATATGTGTGAAATGAGCTAACACTTAAAGTAAGCTTCTCAGGAGAGGCAGTATATAATAGTCTAAAGCTGAAGGAGATGAGTCGTACCTACCCTTTGGTAGATGGGGTACTGTGTGTGATAAGTACAGGAGGAGCTGCAACTGAGTTCCCCTGAACTACCCTGCAATTCAACTTAGTGAAGGTCACAGGCTCCTCCTGAATAAACAATAGACATGCAAAACCATAACCAGCTCCCAGATAACCTATTCCATATGACAACCCATCACCTTATGATGAGTTGAGTATGGATACAGTAGAGAACTGAAGCCTGAGTCTTGGTCCTGGCAAAGCACTTTCTCCTTTCTGCTTGCAAATCTGGCATAGGGTCATGGAGAGAATTCAAGAAACTGCCACGGAGATGGCTTGTACTTCAATAGATGGGAGTGACAAGTGGGAAGAAAGTTAAGCCTAGGCACTGTGTTTGCGGCAGAGGGAAAAATTAAAGGGAAATGTTAAAGCAGCTTCAGTGACACATTCAACTTTTTTTTTTTTTTAATTTTTTTTTAGGGTGGTTTACTGCCCTTAGACTGTAAAGGTCTGATATTTAGGTAGCTGTGAAAAAAAAGAAAGAATGAGCTGCTACTATGTTTTCTACCACATTACAGTAATACCTGGATGAGCTTAAGTAGTATGTAAAAAGCAAAGGGGATTTAAAAAAAAAACAAAACAAAAAACAAGACTTGGTGAAGTGACAAGTTCATTGCTGAGCTGTGTTTGCTCGAGTCACAAATCTTCAAGTTCAGAAGAAGATACTTTCTCAGCATGAGTCCATGCTGAGCTCTATTTGAAATTTAAGTACGGTACTGCGGCCAATGTCCGTTGGCTACTTATGCCAATCAATTTTATGAAAAGAAATATCAATTTGAATGGCAATGCCAAGATCTTATTGCTGCATGTTTCAACAGAGTTTGGAGATCCCAGCCTATTCTTGCTCATATTCAGTTTATCTCTATTTCTACGGTAATTCTTGCTTTGTGGATAACTGGAAGTCCTTTTTATGGACCAATTTCCCTCTGTAGCAGAATGTCAGAGAGAAATCAGACCAACATATCAGCCAGGGATTTCCCTGCAAACAGCTGAAGCCATCTTTCTAACTAGCAGAGGAGTACAGAGCAGCTGACATCAACATAGTGCTGGCATACCCTTCTTGTGTTGCACAATAAATTCTCCTTTGTGGTGCCAGGGAGTAAAGGAGGATATTGGCGGAGTTACGTTACTTCTTACACTAGGAGTCCTTGCACATGGGACGTGCATGTTGTGTGTTCCTCCCAGCCATGACACTGTCAAGGCTCAAATACCAATTGTAATGGTAAACTGTCCTCATAAATACAATTCAGAATTTATTCATACTCAGAAACAACTGCTTCCTAGATTTCAGGGTGCTGGGCCAGTGCTGGCAACTGCTAATTATGCATCTGTTTTATGGGAAAAAAATATTAGCTGGAATATTCTAAACCTTACCAGTCTCAAGTCCTTCTGCAAGCTCATCACAGGTAGAGGCAATCACATCAGAAAGTTGCAATGGTGGGAATCTTGCTATACAGAGAACAGTGTAACTATCGTTCCTCTTCTTCTGTCTTGGGAATCTCTGAAGTGTGTAAAGCTGAGTTTAAAAGATGTGCTGTCCCCCAGGTACTGGAAAGGGTGGGAACCCTAGGCTACGCTTAGCTATGGCCACGTGGTTCCTTTTCTTTTTGAGAAATCTCCTCAAGACAAGGAGATGGGAAGAAGACCAGGGACTCCAGGCTGAGGCAGCCAGTTCTCAGAACTTACCAGAGACCTGCTCTCCATAGCAGTGGCAGGTGTGCAGTGGCTGAGGGTGTGCAGTTTCTTACCTGGGCTTTCTCCCTGTGAGCCTCATGTACAGGTCGTAGAGTATGGCCGGTGCCTTGTGACTGACAGTTACCCAGTACTGGTTTATCAAGTAGCTGGATGTCAAGTGAGCGTTGGGTATTCGGAAGGCCTGCTCCAGCGGATTCCTTTTGAACGTGGACATGACATACTGCTCTGTAAGGGAACAGGCACTTAACTTAAAGTCAGGCACTTGATTTCAGTTGAGTTGGGCACAACCATACCAACATGCTGCCGTAAAGCCCAAGTTACAGTGCTTAATATGTTTAAGCTACAGTTCTGCAAACTACGCAACCACAGGTTCGACAAGATCATCTCATGGTCCCTTCTGGCATTGAAACTGATGACTCCATCTATTGCCTGTTTGAAAGACAATCTGACTCTAGACTTAGCAGCAGATGACAAAAACTTCCTTATCAAAACACCAAAATGTAATAGAGGAAAAGCAGGCAGTTGTAGCCTGAAACACTTCAAAACCAAGGAACTGCAGTTCTGCTTTCCTAGTAGAGGTAAAGGAAATTGGTAAGCATTACCGTATCTTCAGATCACTGAAAGCAAACTTTGATCTGCTAGCACAAACCAAAAAAGTTATTTCTAATTTCTAATCAAATTTTTAAAAGGGCTGATGTCAATATTAGTCAGAGTCAGGGACAGGTTTCTTACATACATAAGGTGCTGCTTCTTTCAAACCACATCTGACCCACAACACCAAATACCTCAGCCTGTTTTCAGAGGAGCTCTGGATGCATCTTAAAGCAGAAAATTGTCTTGCATTCTTAACAACTTGAAAACTAATGATAGGGTGGCAATCTTTCATTCCCTTTGTATGCTAAGACACAAAAGATGTTGGGTCTGATTCTGAGCTCTTGCAATGGCACAGTGCCACAGAAGTGGCATCTAGATGTGTGTATCTGGGACATTTGCATATTGCAGAGGCTTAATACAACTGCAGTAGTTGCATATAAGACTATCATCCTAGGGACTGATAAACAGATGGTGCTCCTATTCCTGAGCACCAGTTAGCTCAACAAAGAAGAATATGCGGGCTTTTTTTACTTTTTTAAAAATGAATTTGAGAGTTATGACATCAATCTGTGCTCATATTGTACTTCGTTCTCTAAGATTATGTTACAAATAGAAAATCAGATGAGAATTTGCAAGTCACAAGAAACATCCAGATCATCCTCAGATAAGCAGATTCCAATCATAATATTCAGACGGTAAGCTCATGTATCTGTGGTTGGCTCATTACTGCACTTCAAGTAGTGACTTTTGCTGTACTTGTTCTAAGAAACAGCAACTAGAGGAGAATTGTTTGCCATTTAGCTGTTAAGTTTAGACAACAAAGACTTTTAAAGTAGTACAATTTAGTTTTAGTGCAAGTTCATTGTTGATTTGTGTGTCCTGTAGGCTGCAAGTTTAATGGCTGAAGATCAGTTCTGGAACTCACGTTGCATCTGAATAGCTAGAACTGACTGCCATCCCTTCTGTTTCATGTAGCCACACTGCAATGATGTGGTTATCTTGTGGTCAGCTTGCGGGCTGCGGAATGGAAATCTTATCCTTCGCAGCATGTTCTCTCAAAATGGCACGAATTAACAAAAACCTCCTATTTAAACTTTCCCATGTAGTTATGCCTGGCAGGGAGGGCTTGCTGGGGCGGTTTTATTGAAGATTAGGAAAGGTGTTTACTGCCAGCAGGGGAGCAGCTGTAAACAGTTTGGGATGGGCTACTGGGAAGGAAGCCGCGGTCCTGGCCCATCTCTTGGCAGAGTTTGTGTCCGTCTAAGCAGTGAATGAGGACTTTGTTTCCTTTGTGTTAGCAGCACGGCCATTTACTACAATTATACTTTGACAAAATCATAGCTGGCCCATACATAAAGAGATCTTCTCCCAGTTTGGAGAGGGCTGAATATCTGTGCCCATTCAATTAGCTCATGGATCAGGAGAGCAATCCCATGAACTCTGCTACTTCTCCCCTTAAGGCAATTTCTCCAAGATGCACTTTAAATCCCAGTTTATTTACAAACTCTCATCTGCTTATCAATATTTAAGTTCATTTAGTTCCATTTGGTCACTTCATTTCCTAATGGAAACCTATCAGTTTAACTGGGAACCACTGATGTTTTGGAACTGTGATAATTTTGATATAGCCTGCAGCATATATTTATAGCTCTGTTTACTCAAATCCTGATGTTAATATACTGCAGATCTAGTTTTCAGCTGTAAACTGGTTGAGACTTCCCTTTGGAAACACATTGAAGACATTACTGCCCTTCTTTTCTTTTTGCACTGTTGGCATCTTTGGCCAGGACAGCAAGAAAGAACTAATTAGTAAGTGGCAAATGCAGCTGTTGTCATTTCAGATCATGGGCCATACACCAAATTCACACAAATCGGCAACACCCTTATCATCTTGGTTACTTAAGACTTGTAGTGGAAAATGCAGCTGTAGTAAAGGAGCTACAGTATTATGCCATGATATTACTTGGTGTGAGAAGCATGTATGAGAAGAGTGGATGAGATATCTGCTGAAAACTCAAGAAAAATTCTGATAGTCAGGAATGGTAGTTTTGTTCTAAAATGCCTATAAGGCGGCAGTGAGACCAACTTGAAAGACTTACTGGATGGAAGTTCGGAAAACACCAGTGTTGTATAGATTGGAACAGATCATGCTATGGGCTTTTACGAACCTCCCTTACCCTGGCTTGCACTGACTCAGCACAATTCCTCTGTCTCCTAATTTCTGGAAACTGTTCAACTTTGCAAGTGTAACAAGTCTCTTATGCTCCAACAGTTTGTTTTGGGGAGAGAGAGAGAAAGAATCAAGACAGACAGGTCAGGTAGGCAGAAAACCCCGAACCAGAAACTCCTCTAGGAGCTACTGAAATGCCTTAGCAGGTGGGTGGTCTTTTCGCTCCGACCACAGCACGAAAACGCAGCAGCAAATTCTGCAGCTCAAAGGCAGATTTAGCAGGGGAAGAATCAGACACCAGTCTCGCCTAGGTAGACTGTCAAGGATAAATTGAAATTAAGTTTTCCCACGCTGAACACCATTTTAAAGCCTTCTTTGAGGCTTTGTTTTAAGCAGAAATTGCAAAATGTACTTCACAAAGTCAGACCAGCAACACTTACATTGCAGCAAAAGAGAATATGCTTCTTCAGATTAATACTCAGTTGTCTGACCACATTTTTGTAATAGCAGGGAAAATAACAAGAAAATAAGAAAAAATCCCAAGGCATAGCATTATTTGGAAAAGAAATAAATGAGTTAAGGTTCCTTTTAATGCTGGAGGTTTGTATCTGGAAATCTGTAGAATAAATTGGTTTGCAATGTATGTTTAACCATAAGCTCTTAAGTAGTCAAATAATTCTCTTCTAGATCTGTTTCTCTTCCCTCCCTCGAAGCTCATCACCTTTGTACTCAAAATTGCCCTATCTCAGTCACTTCTGCCCCTCACCCAGGGCATCTTCAGTCCACTCTAGTCTCAGTTTCTCTCTTTGATCTTCCTCTCCTTTCCTCCTCTCCCCCTGAAAAATCCCTACTCTGTTGGGTTCGCCTCTCCTTCCTACAGGTGGTCCTGGTGTTAAGTGTCCCTACCCGGGTAGCCCAGGTCCTCCCGCCCTGCAAACCCCACGTTTGATTTGCACTACAACACTCAGTCCCATGCCAGATGACTCCCATTCCCCACCCTTGTTTCTCAGCAGCTTCCAGGCTTTCTCTCACAACCCTCTACCTCGATGACTCCCTGCAGACCCTGTGCCGGTCTGGCCTCCCCAGACTCCCTGAACAGACTCTCCTTCCCTTTGCTGATCTTGTGTCACCTGTACATTTGGATCAAATAGCTTCTTTCATGGTGGGGAAAAAGAAAAATTCTGAGAGAAGCTGAAAAAACACTGGAGGTGGAGGCCTGGCATCAACTATTTCAACCTGAAAGGTTGGCAGAGCTAAACACAGTTGGAAACAGGCTTTTGAGAAGAGAAGGTGACAACTCGAGTAGCAGAGGCTGCCTCACGTGTGAGGCAGGGAGCTGGTGGGTGAAGTCCGGTCCGTCTGTGCAGGGGCTGGACTAGTCAGTGGTAGCTCTTATTTAAGGGAGATCATGGCTCTGAAAGGCCTGTTGAAGTGCATGCCATGACACTGGCTGCCTAGAAGCCAATTAATAGTGAGTAGACAGAGAAAGTAACATGAATGGGTTAAGAAAATCTGTCATATATATAAAGAAGATTTTAGAATGATGTGCATTCTAAAAAGAAATTGGTAGGAGAGTGAATTGAGAATTCAAACTGGATGGCTGCAGTCATAACATCCTAACATGATAAACCTTTCCCAAACTCATTTCTTAAACCATGTAACATCTTTAAGGGAAAAATTTTGCTTTTTGATACTCCATCCTAATTCTCTGCAGCTTGCTGCTCTCAGGAAAACTGTGGATATAACATGTGGTAGAAAGAGCTCCACAGCATCACTCAAGGGGAAAATTTTGCCTTCAGTCCCATCACACAGCTGAACTGCTTATGCAAGCTTCTTCTGCACCCAGATGATTTCATTGCTAAATCCACAGTTATAAGCAAGTAATAGAATACGATCAATTACAATGTGCTGTTTTCAACAGTAAAATTTCACTGAAAATGGGTTAAGAAAGGCAAACCTCAGGTAGCAGTGCTATGGTGGCTGTTGCCTGAAGTAGCAGTCTGTGAAGAAAGTAGCATTTATGCCAGGAACTTGGTGTGATGTTCTCCCTGCTCAGCCAATTGCTGAAACCTCTTCCCTGCTAGATCACTTGATCAAATATCATGGTTAGGACATAAGTAGGGTTTTCAGACAAGCCTTGTTCTGAAAATGTACTTGTGGTCCAATTCTCTGCTGACTTGCAGTTTGCCACTTAAATAATGCAAAGACAAATACAAAGCAAAGGCTAAGAGGTGAAACACCACAGTAGTGATTTGCCAGCCTCCTGTACTGAAAGCACAAAGATATGAATGACTGTATAACAGAAATCAAATCAGGCCCTGTACATCTGACCATGAATGTACTGACTGACTGTATGTAGTATTTCACAGTATATGGCTGAGCCAAATTCTGCTGCTTGGCTTCAGGTGTGAGCTTTCCATTGGAAGAGTGTCAGGATTTATCTCCCTTTCTTTCACCCCTGCCTTGGAAGCACATCCTCTTGAAGAAAAGTCAGCCATGAAACTAATTTGAATTCTTCCACTGACAAAAGTCATGGTCAAAAGTTAACTGCTCTTGAAGCACACCCATCATTTCAGGGTTTGCCTTCTCAAGTCTATGTTGATTATTTCTGTTTAGAATTTTCTGCACAGAAAGAGGAAGAAAGGCTATTCTACTTCCATAATACACTCGTTTTCATTCACTATCAAGGTTCTCCAGGTGATTTCAAAACACAAGAACCACCCAAAACCCAGCAACCCCAGCAATCAGAAAATGAAGATGTCCCATTACAGCTATGCAGAGCACCTTCTCCTAGGATTAAGAGGCTGGTTCTCTGTTCCTTTTCCCACCACTTGAATACCTCAGTGCAGCAAAGCACATAACTTTGCTGGGTTGTTCTGTGATGATGCCCACAGTGAAAACTGAATAGATGCTTTCCTGAGCTGAATGCCCATCACCAGGAGCTTTTGCTCACAGGACCCTCACTGACTGCAGTTGGGCCTCCCACACGCAGTTTGAATGGCAGGTGCTTAATGCCACCTAAATATAGGAAACCACCTTTTCACAGCCTGGCTGAGGAATGCTATTGATGTTTGACACGTTCTAGATTTAAATTAGACCTTACCCATTTCTCCCCAGAAGAAAGGGTTGATTCCACCTGTTGTGCAGTTGTACACCAACAGGTTTTTTGGTCTGAAAAAGAGAAAGAAATATTATTTTAAGGTGTGAAGAAAAGCAACCAAAGCTTTATTAATGGAACATGAAATCTAACAGCCCAAGAAGGAGTAACATCTGCTCCTTAAAAAAAAAAAAGAAAAAAAAAAGCGGAAGAGGGCATTTTTCATAAACATGAAAACACAGTATCAAGTATGAATCTTTGATAAGATTCAGTCAAATTCTGTAAAGTATATGAAGTTAATAAAGACAGATGGGGTTTAAGAAAAATCACCCATATATCAAAATCACCCATATATCACTTATCAAAAATGATAAAAACAATAAGGAAAGCATACCTACTGACAAATTTATGATTCGTTTTAATAGTTTCTCTGAGTATATTGTAATTAATTGACCCAAGCCAACCTCAGG
Source organism: Aramus guarauna (assembly GCA_013400195.1). Classification (NCBI taxonomy): domain Eukaryota; kingdom Metazoa; phylum Chordata; class Aves; order Gruiformes; family Aramidae; genus Aramus; species Aramus guarauna. The sequence goes on from VXBL01001360.1 coordinate 217,189, forward strand.
ATCACACTGTGTATTTTACAATCATTTACTTAATGGATATGATTTGTGCTACTTTCAAACTCCATTTGTTAGGGTGGTGATTACAAGTCAATCCATTTCAACAAAATTCTCATTTTAATATTAAATAAAGTTTGGTTGTTATTTGGGCATGGAACTAAACATAGATCATACTGGTTTTATTTCTTCCTTCGATATAAAGAAAGAATTAGTCAAACAGCCTTTTCGATCTAAGCCTGCCTTGCCCAGGGTGCAAGTGATGGCATCAATACACCATTTTTCTTACTCTACATTAGCAGCTGGAGCCATCTGCCAAAATAAGTGAGATCTGGCCTTGAACAGAGGATGCAGCTTGGCTGGAGGATACAGCATCTCAGTGCTCCTCAGGCGCCTGTGGTACTTGGAGCCTTTCTCCACTGGAGGAGGCTGCCTATGAGGAACCTCTCTTTTAAAAACTCCTGTGACTGAAGAGACCAGGAGACAGAACCCCTAAACCTGCAACAAAAAATCTCACACAGCAATACTTGAAAACTGTGTTTGGATTCTGCACAGTTTTAATGGTGCTTTTTTAAACAATGCTTTGAAATCATGGCATTTGACTGTGTATTACCATTGCTACTAATCCCTAGCAGGGATTCTAGGGATGGTTAGGACTGATAAACATGTGTTAAGCTCTGAATCCACCATCTTCTGTAACTCTGAATTGCTGAGGAGAAGTCTGATAGAGTGTTAAACATAAAAATGCTCAGTAGTGCTTAGTGTGGGAAACTGCATTATGGAAATCAGTACTGCAATTCATTAAGGACTAAATCCGTAGTATGTGCTCATATAGAAAACTCACCCGGTGCTGAGCTACACACACAGCCTGATGGAAAGTGCACTGCAGTGAAAGCATAGGCTTCCACTTACTCCAGTGGGTCAGGCCCATCAAACACCAATGAAGAGGATTTCTCCATTTTCCCAGCTTTCAGTGAACAGTCTCTCCTTGTTGATTTTTTTCCATTCTCTGCCTTCCAGCTGAGTTGGTGACCTTGGTAAAGCGTAGAGCTTTGTAGGGCTTATACACTACATAATGAAGATTGCAATTCTCTGCTAAGTTTTAGAATCTAATTTCCCTCAGTAATGTCACCTGCCCTGAAGGATACTGACTTTCTAATTTGATGATTTGGAAAAAAACTAAATAAAAAAAAATAATTAAGCCATACATGCTATTCTTCAAGACAGCACCTAAGCCTGAAACTCTCTCAGAGAAATCAAATTTACAGAGGGCTCAGGCTCTTGGTTTTTTTGTTTACAGATCGCTAACCTTGAGGTTGTGCCCTGCTAGACAAAGCTTTAAATCAAGTTCTGCAATTACTCCTTTAGCCTAATAATTATTTGTGTGGGAACCAGATTAAAACCATGTATCTTTTGCCAATGAAAATTTAGAAAGAATGGCACTTCTCCTACCATGTCCAGAGCCAGGAAGTCTACCTGTGTGCTGATATACTTCTTATCAGCACACGTTCATCTCCTTTTCCAGCTTTATAGACAGGCTGTAGCCCTCTTCATCTGGAGGCTCTCAGGGGTGGGTTTGTGTAAGGGGAAGCTGTATTTGTTTTTCCTGGACCGTGCTGCTTTGCCTGTTGCTGATGGAGAGGTATGAAACTATGAAAAAATAAATCTGAAAAACTGGTGAGCTGCCTTTTAAGATCCTTTTAGGATTCCTGTATTTAGGTTACTTTTCTCCACCCTCAGTTCAGAGGACTTACTCTGTCTTTCAAAGTGAAGTATTTCTGCCTTTTATTTGCCTAGTATTGATTTCTCAGCATTGCATAAACCTCCAGAATAATTCATGTGGTTTACTCTGTAGCACTTCCCACCTGATGATTAAAGGTCAAAGGCAGAGGTTCACAGAAAGAGACCTTAAAATCTTAGTGTCATACATACCTTTCTCAACAATGCAGATAATGGGGTTTTTTTTAGACTACTTCCCCTATCATATGAGCCCATAATGTATTTATATTGTGCAGTGTTTTCCAAGGAAAACACACAGAGTATTTTCACCAAGAAAACTCTAGAAGCCGCTTGAAAAGCAACTCAATGCAGCTGGCTGAGAAAGGAAGCCCCCAAAAAACAGCTGATGCGAAGCTGCACTACAGCTCTTGACCTTCAGAAAAGTGACTTCCAAAAGAGACACTTGTCAGCTGAGCCTATGTTATACTGAGAAACAGGTCTCACCTGTAGCTTTAGAGACTTCCTAATTCTAAAGCCTGTCTTTATTGCTTCTGCTACACTCTTAGTCCTTGCCAACCTGGAGTAGAAAACATGAGCCAGAAAATGAATCAACAAGGCTCTTGCACGGGTTATCAATTAGCTTCTGGTTCCCTTTAAAGTCCTGGTGCAGGCAGTAAATGCCCGAATCTGGCAGAAAGAGGAGTGCCTTCCCACCTGTGCACAGCAGTGTACCACCCAGCTGCAAGGGTGAAGTTGATGGCGACGTCTACTGGAATCATATCTGCCACTGCTTCGTTGTTGGCGATGATGGTCCGCAGAATCCCTTTGCCTGCCTGTGGGACAAAGGAAAACAGTCACTGACGTAAGGCCAGAGTAAGATTTCATCAGCTTGGACTGAGGACAGACCCGTTGCATTAGCACTTGTCAAGACTGGCACCCACTGCAGAAGATTATTTGGTTTCTGTGAAAACAAAGATGGATCTCACATGGATCTCGCTGTTGCATGTTTTCAGAGGAAGTCTAAAACATGATGACGTCTGTGCTGTGTGTAACAAGGAAAGTCGTGACTATATCTTCAATATGAAATACCTTAAAAAAGAAACACATTTGAATTTACTGCAGTAAAATTCCCTGTGATACCTGAAGTTCCATTTTCTTAAGCCACCCATGCAGACAGAGTTCTGAGTGTCCCTCAAAGGCAATAGTTACTTTGGAAATGACATCAATAGGCTTTTTGAAAAGTTTACTCCCTTTCCTTTGGATGTGTTCACACCCTCCTGTTTTCCAAAGCTATGTCTGTTGAGCACAAAGACATGGCCCCTGCCTTGAAGAGCTTGCCACCCAATGAAACTCAGGAAAAAGAGTGAAAATACAAAGTACTGACAACTAAAGAGAAGAGGTAGGCAAGAACAGAAGATTTTCATTTTGCTTTGGCCAGAAGTACATTCATCAGGGGTCAGGCTCCCCAAAATATATATATTTAACCTCAATGCTTATCAAGGGGTTTCTCTGATGACCAAATAGTCTTTGGAGGTTCCACAGGAGAGACATGGCTGGAAGAGGTGCACATGAACAGATGGCAACAACATGGCAGACTTAATCAGACAGGACAATTCAGAAATATAGAAACTTGGAGGTGAAATGTAGTGAATGTAACTTCACCTAGTGTGCCAGGTATGAGGGCTGAATAGAGCAATTAAAAAGAGAAACCCAACAGCAGAGTCAAGGTTGCAGTCAGGTTATCTAGTATGTGTGAAATAAAATGTGATAAATTTGAATTTGAAGTAGAAGCTGAGGACTCAGTGAAAAAGCTGGGAGGATAAAAGTGCTACTGAAGCAAGGAAGGAAAAAAGCTTTTATAATTTAGATCCATGTAAAATCAGAGGGCAGGACTGAGTGAAGGTGCAAAGAAATATGCTCTACAGATCCAAGAATATTTAAAAGTTAGGGCAAAGGAAATTTTATGGCAAATTCATCTTTTCTTCCAACCTGAGACTCTCATTTCATCATGAAATAGCTCTCCAGCTGTGAAAAATGAAGTTTTACTACAGCATCTAGACAGGAAGTGCTTAGTTGTGCAAAAAAAACTTGCCTGAAGTCTGGGGAGAAGAAATATGTGATGAAAAAAGCATTTAAGACTTGATATTAACTCATAAAGTATATGCCTTTGTCTACTGGTAATTGGAGGATTTTCAGGAACACCGCATCCCCTGTTTGGGAGGTGTTTATCTGGGTTATTTTGTTCCCTTTCTCTCCCCCTCCTTTCCCCTTCTATAGTCAGATGGTTTTGTTCCATTTCACAGCTTGCAAGTAAGGGAATACCACTTATGACTGATTTAATTTTCCTGAGCAGTCGCATCTCATCCTTGGTGCAGCTGGCAGAGGAATCACAGAGAGGGAGACTCAGAGGCAACCATGTAAGCTTCCCCACATGACTCCAAACATCCTCCTCAAACCTCTGCTGCCCTGAGCTGAACCGCAGTTGTTCTTAGACATTAAAACCTTAACTTGCAACTTCAGTGTGATTTTTTTGGTTTGTTCCTACTACCGATTTCTCAAGGAGGGGGGGGAAGGCAAAATGAACCAAAGGAGGCTATCAAGCTCAGCTATGAATTTTTCACTGCTGTGAACACATGCCCACTAGAGACCACTGTGTGATCAACAATCACGTTTTCATAGGTACACTAAAGATCTTTTTGAGGTCAGGCTTCAAAACTAGGAAGTTTGACGGACATGCTACAAACATGCCTGTATTCAGAGCAGCTTGCAATGGTCATGTGCACATGAATGAATCGGATATTTAATATATTGTGTATTTAATAAAGACTTCAGATTTATGTGGTTTAAGTTACTTTTTACATTGGGAATGATTTGGTATGTCTTTATCGGCTATGGCTTGATTTCTGTTTGTAATTGCTGAGGAATATTTTTACACGTAATATGAACTGTAATTGAGGCATTTTGTCTCACTGTTCCATATTACATTCCCTCAGAAATGTAATTAATTTCATTCTGGTTATCAATCCACAAAGCTTCCCCCCACAGCAGCTGGCTAAAGAAACATAATTAGACTATCAAGAACAATTTGAACACCCATATTTCATGAATATTAAAAAGAAATAAATCTATTTGTGGAATTAAATGATCAGACTCAAATATTATAGTGGTGACCAAGGGAAAAAACCAACACACAATTTTGCAAGGTTTGGAGTTCAGATTCTGCCTAGATGATCCCAAAGATCATCTGAGCCACATCTGAATCTGAGGGTTGTTCTCCATATAGGATGAGCTTGGGTTAGAAGCTGAAAGTGAATATTTTAGTATGGAGAGGGATGACGACTTTTAAAAAAACCCCAAACGTCACAAACACCAAAGCACTTCCCTTTTGCTTTTTCCATACTTAATTAAGGCTAATAAAGCTACTTGACTAATATATACACTTTGAAATACAGTTGGCAGAGACAGCTGGTTGTAATCACACAACTTCCAGGTAATCAAACTAATGTGTAACTCACACACTCACACATTCAAGGGTTAATTCGCAAACTACCAAACAGGATTTACCAATTCACCATATCGAAGCATATTAATTCAAAACACATAATTCAAAACATATAAATAAACATATTTCCCCCCCACCTCAGAAGACCAAGAGTCTCTTGGGGTCCCTAATAATAAATACCTTTCACTTCTAGAAAACTAGTACCAGCCCAGCCAAGTTCAGTAGGAACTGGAGATGGTATGAGACAAACACTGTCAGCTCTGGCAATCCCCCCTCGCTTCTCCCCATCACGGAGTCTCTGCTCCTGACCGATGACAGCCAACACCGCTGGCTGGTGGCCAGACAACCACTGGACACTGACAACAACCTTGTCTCTACACCCGCACCTATTGTCATTGCTCTTTGTCTTTTTCTTGATTAAGTCTTGATACAGTTACATATCGAATTGTCATATTTCATCCCTGAAGGGCTCAGTGCCAATGACACAAATGTCATTGTCTGTATTTCCCATACTGAAGAACCTCAGAGCTTCAATCCTGAGCCAAAAAATACCATCTCCATTTCAACATTATTTCAGTACAAGTCAAAGCTTTATAAAGGGAAAGGAAGTTATTTACTACAGTGACCCTGGAATCTCAAAATCTTTACTTTCCACAGAGTTAATGTGGAGACAAAGATACAGGCTGGCATCTGTGTGTGAAATCTGGCCTGAGTGAAACCACCATTAGGTTTGCTGTTGCATTGAATAAGACTAGAAATTTTTGCTTTGAGGAAAGAAAATACTAGTTACTGGTATGAGTGGCAATGGGTAAGCATATAAATTATATGCAAGCTACAGTGTAAGTTCCTAAAGCAGACACTATTAAAAAGACTGATATATAGGCAAAATTTCCAAATACTTAACCATTAGGTGTTTTTTACTTGTTGACAGATTAAAAGAAAAATGAGGTGAAAAAATGCTTTTTAATGACAAAAAAATTGATGGGCATGTTTTTATATGGCTGAAAGCATATGAATTTGGCCTGTGTTTCATAACGTGCTGGCATATAATACATGCCTAGCAGCAACTTGCTGTCATTTGTTACTTAGGTAATATACGTGCAGAGAATAAAGAGCAATGCAATAGAAATCTTTTGTATAGCATCTTTCTTGCAAACTGACTCTGGACAGATTTTGGTGGCAGACATTTTAAATGCTCAGAAGTAAACATTTAAAAAAAAAATCATAACTCACAGATATTACAAAAGTTTGAACCCATCACATGAAAATGTAAGGAGTGGATCTGCAAAATTAAGGAACTGCAAAACCTTTTTTAATTGTCATAACAACAAGGTGTCATGCAAGAACACAGAAAACGACACAAGATGCTGTGAGTGGAGCATAGAGAAGCAGTCGGTACAAGCTTTATGAGCAGTCAGCAATGAGTAAAAGGCTGACAGACAATTAAAGACACTGTGAGATGAATAGGGGCTAATAACACTTTGCAAACACAAATGATGTGTTTGGGAGGGCTTTTGAATGTCTCTGAAATGTGTACCTGGGGTTTCAGATAAAAGCATTAGCTGGGATATATCCACTAATTTTGCTAGTCCTGTGGATCCTAGAAGTAACTGTAACAGTTTCTATTTGTGCTCTACTTAAGGTACAAATGAGCTTTTTTTGACAAGATGATATTTGGATTTTATTCTGCTCTCCTATGATTGTAGACTACTAATCCTTTTATGCACTGCATCAGGCTGATTAGAAAATAGTTTTTACAAAGTAATCAAGTTGGACAAATTATACATGACCAAAAATATCTTCCCATACCTATATAGCATTATGCATTGACAAATAAACCTAAGGCAGTGATTTTAGTTCAGAAAAAAAAAAAAAAAGCCAGGAGAAGAGGTATGCAACTTTACGTTCATATGTTAAATTGTAATGACTGTTTTCATGTTACAGGGAAAATTTTATGAAGTTATTCATTATTTAGCTCATGGGTTTGTTTCTCACCATTTTGCACAGTAGTTATTTACACCAGTGTTAAGCAAGAATATAGTGAATCAATTATCCATGTGAATTGATAGTTACACACATTATTTAGATGTACTCTGCATATGGAGAATTCCTGTACAAAGCAATGGCAAATGAGACCCAGAGTCTTTGTTATTGTAAAGTGATCACAAACTATAGCAGTGGACTTAGAAATAATACATATGAAGGTAAACGAAAGTATAAGTAATGCTGCCTTGTAGCAGTAATCCAGCCTGTAAAACTAAGTTCTAAGATTCAAGCTTGGACACCTGTGAATTACCCCTAGTGTCATCGATGCATCTTTTTCCCTTTCTTTGAAAATTTGGCCAAATTTGTCCAAAACTAAAAACTACAATTTTTGTTTAGTGAGCTAGCAACATGAATACTCTTTCATGAATATGCTTTTTTTGAGCACAGCATAAATAGACAATCTGCTGGGTCCTACAGGCATATAGATGTATGGCAAGCGCATGACACCTTTCTACCAGATTCAGAAAACTGCTATGATCCCTTTCTGCACACAATTTCTAAGTGGGGCTTTAGAGTAACTTTAGAGTTCTATTTTGGTAATTCTAACTCCACTTTAAGAGGAGCTTAAATAGTAACTAGACATACCGCAATAAATATTCCACTTGTCCCATGGAAGTTGTCAATCCAACCCTGCAAAAAAAGAAGAATGATTACTATTTCTTTCAGTGACACGTTGCTTACACAGGCTTCGAAATGGTGAAAGGGCTGTGGTGTAGACAAAGCAGCAACGAGACAACAGTGAAGACGTATGCCAGCTCATCTGGGACAGCTGCCAGGAAGCTAACCAGTACGAAGTACCCAATTGATTTTAAATAGGGATGCACTGTATGATACCTCATTCTGTCTGCAATTTGCCCATCAACAACAGAAACAAATTTTTGTTTATAGAAACCACTTCTTTCCTATAATAACTTGGCTACAGGAATAAACTCTGGCTTTAAACACTGCAGTGTCTTGGCGCTGTCACACTTGCTGAAAACAGTCCGTGTGTTATATGTCCTCTAACACACAACATGAAGATGTCACTGAGAGTTATTTGATTACTCCAACTAATTTCTAAGGCAAGGAAGAAAAAAATACTATTCCACTTTTGAATCCCATCCTACTTCAGGTCCGGGAAACGGCCACTTGTGGGAGCTGGAGTTAAGAGCAGTGATGAACTGTTTGACCCAAAATGCATTATGACATCTAACGGAGTCTGCTCTATCTTTCCAAGATGGGGAGCTTGGCCCAGATCCTCGGCTACATCTCAGCCATCTTTGGCACTCTTCGAGCTGCATGAAAGCCAAAGGTGACTTTATGTTGCCTTTCTAATTTGGCTGCAATCTTAGGGCACATTATTCCTACTAGTATATTTAGCTCAGTGAATTATTTCAGTCCAAAAATTCAGCTGCATTTCGTTACCGTGTGGCTGATATTTGTATCTGCAACAGGCCCATACAAGTGTTAATCCAGTGAATTCAACAACTACCAACATAAGACAGAGATATGCAGGCAACTGCACATGACGTTATCAAATGCTTTCAAGGACCACATGAGGTCTAGGGTGCTCATCAGGACCTCATTAATAGGTTGACTAGACCATGGAAAGACTCGAAACAGAATGCATCAGGACTATGACCAACCCTCAGATCTTGTGTTTCCACAACTAATAGAAAAACTCCCCTGTGTCTCTGTCTGGGCACGATCCTCCGCGTGCAAGTTGAAAGTCCAGCATTTTGCATCATTATTATCCCAGCAATCCTTATTATTGCTTAAAAGTGTTCTTTTCACTTGCAGGCATCCTGAAGATGCTGAAGAAGGCTTGCTGGTCTACTCTAGCACAGGTCCTCCACCTCTTCCACACATTTCCCTATGAACTGAGGAACCTGTTTCTCAAGCAGAAACTGCTACAAGTAGGGATCAATTCTTGACAGTACTGCAGCTACAGCTGTATCAATGGGCTCTTGGTAGGGAAACGCTGCGTATTCATGCTTACTGGGAAAGGCTCATGCCAGCTAGCTCCCACGATGGATGGCCTGATGATAGCAATGTTCAAGTTGCCTTTCTCTTGCTGAATCAGGTATTCTGACAAGGCTTTGGTGTAGGTGTAAGTGTTGGGCCAGTCCCCAAGCAGCTTGGGTGTGATGTCTTCAATGATAGATTCATCCAACCACCTATAGGAAACAAGGAAAACATCATCATCTGCCATGCAGAAAGAGAAGAGATCTAGCCCAAAAGACCAATGAGACAAGAATCCTTGCCTGAAACAAAGGAAAAGCAAGTCAAAGTCACTGAAGACAAAGCAAGGAGCAACTGGTATGGATTTAGAACAGCTTTGTGAGGGAAAGGTTACTTTTGTCTTAAAAGTGCAAAACAACCCTGGTGGGCTTCATACTATGATGTCCAGCTCAACTTCAGGTATCTATACAATCTCATTCTAAAGCAATCTCTTGTGTGCTGTGTGCTTCACTGCAATCTGTAACATAGATACGGCTGTGGTCTACAGATTGATGGAGATTTCCAACCTAGCACTCTCACTAGGTAGTGCTCATCCTTAGCCAACAGTCTCTGTATAATCCCAAGTACACTTCAGGAGATTCTTGGTAACCTTGAGTTACCAAGTAAAGTAGCATTACAAAGGTCTCAAAAGCTAGAACGTCGTACTACAGTGATGTTATTCCAGTAGAACAGTTTACAATGTTAGATGTTCCTTCCTACTGGTTTTCTACTGGCTTGTTCACGTAGGAAATTAAGAAATTGTCAATGCTAGCTGCTTAATAATAATAATAATAAACCCAACAAACACCAAAACCCCCCAAAACCACCAAGGTGTGGGTTTCTTTTTTTTTTTTTTTTAAAGGTATTCAAATATCTAATCCATCAGAAGTAGTTACATATATACCATTAAAAGAGTGTCCCTTACCACCTCGGTGCTGCAGCAAAGGCCTAAGGCTCAAAGGCTCTGCCCTGGCATACCATCAAGGCTTCACTGGTCCTGCCAGCACTGGGGTCTAAAGGACAGGAATTGGCTGTACTTCCAGAGCCCTTGCACACTGCTGCCAATCCCCAACAGGCTTTCAGCGGTCTGGTGTTACACCACAGAATCAAAGATTAACTCTTATAATCCAATTTGTAATTAAGTCAATGGACTTACAGTTCCGACTGAATGGATATACTCTTCCCAGGGGCATTGCAAGGATACTGGTTCCTGCAGATCCTTGCTTCACCCCTCCTTATCTTGAATTTCAGAAATAGGTGTAGGTCAAGGGGAGAGGAATAAGGTAGAGACTGTCACACCTGGCAAATTACTTGATCATATCAACTTAAATGTACAAACACTTGACGGCTCAGGTGGCACATCACTTTTCAGATGGCTCTCATTAGACACAGATGGACATATTACAGAAAAACAGTTGTATAAGAAAACACTGATTCTCCAAAACTGCAAAACAGTTTGCAGGGCAGGGTTGAATTCAGTGAATCTCTCAGTTTTGGAATGACTTAAAAAGAATCTGAAAGTTTTTGCTGTATAGAAATTATTATTTTTAAAGTAAAAAAGCCTTATGGAGGCATAAATACTGTCCTTTGCAACCCCAGTCCCATGCTTCACAAACAAGGCAGAAAAATTGTTTAAGCATAAAATATGAAGTTGAACTATGCAGAGGCTATAAGCAGCACACAATATTGACTTGATTTACAAAGCCTGTTTAGGCAGCCATTGAACCCAGCTTCCTCAGGGTCTCAGCTAAATTGCCATTGTTTGATTCTGTCAAATAATTAATTACCAGCCTACCAAAAGGAGATGTCTATTTCTGTGGAGCCTAGAGGAAGACCAGGTTCATTTGGGAACTCAGATTAAGCTGCATACAAATCTCTTTTCCATCCTCCTCTCTCTCTCTCTTTCTCTTTTTTTTTTTTTTTTTTTAAATAATAGGGGCTTACAAGTTAGTGTTTCACACAAAGAAAAGACATGTGTAGAACTACAAAGAGGAGCAATGTCCCTCTGCCCTCATGCTTCCAGACAGGTCTCTGCATTACTTTCAGTGGTCATCAAGAGGACCATGCTCCTGCCTGTCTCAAGGGTACCATCCTACCAGGTGATTTGATCTACCAGCACTACCATCACAGGAGCGCTGAGCTGACAGTTCAGCAAGGAGATTCCTACTTTTCTGTGACCTACTTTGAAGATTTTGAAACACTAAATCACAAAGCTACTGCTTTTGCTCACTGCTGCAATTGCCTCGTAGAAACAAGAGATGCAAATTAAACAATTAGTAACCTCTTTTTTCACCACATCTACGCACCAAATTACTCTGCCATAGGAAAACATAACTTTCAGTGTTAATCACTTTGCATTAATAAGACGCTCGCTTTCTTGGAAGTGATGATGGATCTACATTTTCTGCCCTAACAAAACCAGTTCTGCTTCAGCCTACACTTCAGTGTGTGCTGTGTTCCTTACCTCAGCACACCCTTCAAAGCTGATTTGCCTCAGCTTTAGATTAAGGCAAACCTTGCTTGATGTGGCAGATTATAGATTTCCTCTATTGGCCTGGCAGCACTTAGAAGTGTGACTTTTGGTTTACACAGATTAAGCCTAAGGCTTTACTTGCAGGTTAAATATCAAAATACTGGAAAGCAGGGATATAATAGAAGGATAAGAACAGAAAAAGAAACAGCTGAGAGACCTACTTGGGATTTCAGCTGAATATATCAAGCATATAGCATGTGCATGGCCAAGAGCATCGTTAAATGGATCTGTTATTGGATCCAGTTGTGTGATCATGCCTCTTAATGCACTTGCAGAAGAACACTTTAAGATAAGGGTTGTTTGTGAAAGGAAGCTTTCACAGCCAGCTGATATAAAACATGGCCCGTATTTCTTCCCCCTTTTTGAAGGGAGTTTATATTTCCTTGCTGTTTTTTTTCCCTTCCCCCCCACTTTTTGAAAGCAACATTCTGATATCTGTTAATCTCCTTTTCTTGAAATCTTCTGTACCCAGATACCTACATACTATTTCTTCCACTTACATGGTGAATAATAAAAGGTGCATCTCTCCCATCTCTTTCCAACCCTGCTGTCTTCTCCCTTTCCAAGTATTCCTTTGTCCTTCACAGTCAATCAGAGTTTTCTCTATCCCATTCTGCCTACATCTTGTCATCCCAGAGACCTTCCCCATTCTGCTCCTTCACACACTCTGCAGCCCCCTGCATGTCTTTCATATATCGCCTTTGATTTGCAGAACACCTTCCAAACCAATGACTCTGGAGACAGTGATTTTCAACAAGGCCCAACTGATTTCAATACCTTTGAAAGCAGTGGTTGTCTTTCCTGCAAGCAATTATAATGCTACCTGCAAACACTGTAAATAAACAGATGCCATCCTAGCTGAGGGCATGCTGTGATTTCTATATCACTAAAAGTACCAGAAGGCGGTGAACTTATGGAATATGAGACACAGGAAAAACAATAAAACAAATCGAAAAATCTAATAAAAAAAGCAAGAAAACTCATCTCTAATTATGTGGCTAAGAAAAAACAATCAAACATACTACCAAGATAAACACATCAAAGAACACATCTGAAAGCCCATCTTCTGTCACTCAGCCTTTCTTTAAAACACTATCCTCTCTGCTGCACATGTAAACTATGATCAATGAATTCCTAGTGTTTTATATGAAGCATCTGAAGTAGCAACCTCTGGGGCATCCAGGCAGTTCTGCACGCTTCTGATTAGCATTCAGTCCTTTGCTGGAGTCTTTTTTATCTGAGCCACCAACAGTTATTGTTTCCAAAGTTGCAAGCGATGGTAAGCTTTTTGTGGCAGTGAAATGATAGTGATGAACTCCAAAGGACGTTGTAAAACTGACTCAGTGGGCAAAAAGGTGGCAGATTAGCTTCACTTTAAATGAAGGTAAGGTAATGCATTTAGGGAAAAGCAGTCTAAACTGGTGTTAGAGGTTGCTGAACTCCCAAACTGGCAGCTGTGGCACAGCAAGAGCTCTGTGAAGCACAGCTGATAGCTCTATGAAATCTCCAAGTCAATGAGTAGTAGCAGGCAAAAGTCAATGAAATGTTGGACATCATCAGGTACTGAGAACAAGACCAATGGTGTAATTTTGAAGCTATTTAAATAAAACTTTGAGTGACCACACCTTGAGTACTCATTCTGTTTGGCCCCTGCACCTCAGGGAGGGAGTGGAGTTAAAAAAAGGCAGAGAAGAAGGGCAACTAAAATCATCAAGCAGACAGATCAGTTGGCACACGAGGAGTCAGTAAAAACACCAGGACTCTTCAGAGTGCAGAAGAGAAGGTCCAGGGTGAATGCAATACAGATTTCCAGAACTGCAGAGGTAATGAATAGGGCAAGTACGGCAGATACTGCAACGCTGCAACTACGGGATGTGCAATGAAACTATTAGCACGACAGCTTGAAACAGTAAAAGAAAAGCTTTTTTATGCAGCTGTTAGTAAACTTCTGGGACTTGCTGCCACAGGGGTTGCAGAGGCAGAGTACCAGAAAGTTCAAAAAGGGATTAAACAAATCAATGGATTAAAAAATGGGTCAAAAAATAATAGGATGTAACACGCCTCATACTACAGTGCTGGTTTCTGGGAGGCTACAAGGGGAATGGATTGCAAAAAGTATCCAGGTTTGTGTAGTTATTCTGAACAGCATCTCCCAGTGCCACTGTTGAGGGCAAGATATTGGTCCAGGCAGCCCACTGCTCTAATGCACTAGGACATCTCTTATGTTTGTATCATGCTACACTTGCTGAATAAATGATAAATGATAGATGACTACTAGCTAAAGTAAACATATCTGAGAGTATGGGCTACTGGAAAAAATTAAAAAAAGAAATCATTGATTTGTACTAAATTTTCTGGAGTAGCTTTTAGTAAATATCTTTTTTTTTTTTTTTTGGGCAAACAATTTTTTTATATAAAACCTCAGTGGTTGTCCTGCTTCACATTAATTCATGTCATCTCCTATTAGCCTAAATCAAGGAGAAGAAAGATTTTATAACAGCTCTTTGGCTTACTAATTCACAAGTCAGTTGCTTATATCACGCAAGTGGAATATCACTAGAAAATAAATGAAAACAAAGTTACAGCTGTGGGAAAATTCTTCTAAGGGGAAGGTGTCCCAGGGTCTTTATCAGCATATTTTGTTATTCTTTCTAATTATTCTTGATTTTGGTAAATTCAGTTAAACATGTGCTTTTGTTGTTCCTTCAAAGTCCTGGATTCTCACACTGAACTCTTTCTAAAACAGCCTGTTTCTGACTTATCCTCATATAACTCTGGTTTAATACTACAGGATTGTTAAAATAAGTGGAAAAAACATTGCAAATATGAAGAGATAAAGAAATGGATACAAGGTATATAAAAAATTTCAGTACCTACTAAGGTAGCAACAGAGCAGAGTCTTACAGAAAGAAGCATCACAACTTCATTCCTGATATAGCAAAGGCACTCGTGCATGACTTATTCAATGCTGGACTCTCATGAAATCATACAGTCTTTTTTAAAATGGTGCGTGGAAATATTAGAGGTAGCTGAAATCACAGGATTATTAAGTGTGGTTTATGCTATTTTCAATACTTTTGTATTTGGAAAAGTATTGTTAAGCTCAACCAAATGCTTATAAAGTGTGTCTTCAGCAGCTCTCCAGATAAAAAGGCTCCAAAACAGAGTATCTATTTATTCTTTTTTTCAAAAAACCTCAGTAAAGCTAGTTTCAAGAGAAAATGCAGAAAGGACACATTTACTGGATGGCATTCTGTGGAAGTACACCTCAAACCCACGTAGAATGAAAGGTCTCTCTTCCCTTGGTCTCACTCTTATTATGGGCAGCATTTCTTGCTGGCGTGGTACGTACAGACAAGACCATACAGCAATAACAGCAACTATCAGCAGAAATCCCACAGGACAGATTTTATGAACAATTTGGAGGTCTTCTGCAGAATAAAGCATAACCAACGTCATCAGAAGCGATGAAGTTCCTACTTACTCTACTAAATCGAAGAGCTTCTTGGGTTCAGCTGGGGGTGGGTAGATGATTTCGTCTATGCATTTCCGGACACAGTTTGCATAGGCGGTGGAGATGTGGATGAAGGCCTCGAGGTTCTGCATCTGCCGGGCCAGCTCTAGGAGCCGCTGCGTGCCCATTGCATTCAGTTGCAGGGCATGTCTAAAGAGGGCAGGGGAAAGAAACAAAAAGCATTTCACTGGAAAGAATATATCAAAGCTGAGCATTATCTAAATTCCAAATAATGAAAAGGCAAGTAAGGGAAGAGAAGGCATCACAGCAGAGTGGAAAGCTTCAATGAAATGCAAGGGCTAAACCAACTGTCAGAGCAATGGCTGTTGGATTTGCTGTTCAGGCCACTGAATGTCTCTCAAATATTTTTACTTAATTCAAAGGATCAGCGGTAACACTTCACTAACATCTCTACATCTGACATATTTGCCACCTCTTCCTGGCACAAATATTTCCAACACACATGACCACTGAGGTATTATCGGTTCCTACAGTATCCATTCAACTTTCTCCTTAAGGGACCACTGCTAAACCAGATAAACACATGGTTTCAGTAAGCAGCAAAGGGTCCCTGGACCCAGAAAAACAGATTCATATTGAAAGAAGACACCATTAGAGACAATAGCTTAAATTCCCAAGGAATGGAGATGAGAACTGATAAGCACAAGAGAAAAAGAGTCCTGGTTAGCAAGGCTGACCTTGAAGCACCCAACATAGCTAGAAGTTGTCCTAGAGACTATCTGCAATGGATCTCAGTGAACAGACGTTCAACTTAGTTGCACGCTTTGTACTGGAAGAAAGACACTTTCCTGCACAGAAGAGAAAAGGCTAAGGAATATGCCATCTGTTCAGCCCAGGAGTAGAAGCTTTCAACAACACATACAAGATTATGAATAATGCTATCAACTACAGTGTACACTAAAGAAATTAATTACACCAAAGTTGAACATAAATTGTCAATAGTCCAGATGAATGAAAACAGAAGCTGAGTATGTGATTAATGTTTGGATCACAATAGCTAAAGCCAGAGATACTAATTTTTTTTAGCATGCTGATATTAAAGAACAGCATTCTGCATAGATTTCTATTTCCTCCTGTCCTTCTAGCAGGATGAATACTTCTACTTTAGCCTCCTTTCATGTGAAAGGACTCCTCCATGTACATTTCTAGTCAACTGTACCACTTCTGAGAGGGGGTGAACAGAATTGCACTCAGAATACAGGCCCAGCATGGATTTCTGCTGAGATGTTCAGAGTTCCTTTAGCCTTCTGGGGGAATATCATCTAACCCTGGTGATGTTACTCTTTTTTTCTTCTATTTATATTAAAACTGCATCTACTAATATTTCAATATAACAGTTTCTCAGATTTCTGCCCTCAAGATTTCCATCTGGAGAATTCCCTAAATGTACTACATGTTGATGCCAATAATTCATTTAGTTTCTCTGTTGCTGCTTTTCTAGTATCTAGATAGCACTGCTTTTGCACGTCCCTTTATATATCAGCTCTACATATTCTGTGATAAGCTTTGGGCTTCTGCTGTGTTTAAAAAATATTTTTATTTTTTGTGTTGTAAGCAAATTGCTGCTCAAAATTTTTATTTGAGCTGCAGTACTGTGCTTTCACAGTTAACTTGCTAGAACTTTTACCTATATGATATATTTTATTATTCATACAGAAATAATTTGATTTTAACAATCTCATCCTTTGCCGTTTAATCATATTGGATTTTCCTTGTTTTGTTAGAGAGATTTTGACAGATCACATGCAATCAGCCTTTAAACAGTTTCTACACTGCCTGCAAGCAGATGACCATTTTAACTTTTTCTTTTAACTTCTTTCAAGCTATCCTCCTTATTAAAAACCTAGTCTGCCTTTGATGTTACCTGCCACTGTGATATATTTTTATAGCATGTTCATTCATGTATTGATTTAAGAACATTTATGGCTATTAATGCAGTGTAGTGCTTTGCTACTTATATCTTGAGCCAGGTTCTACACACGGCTGAAGATTAAATCAAGAACTGCTTCCTTTCTGGTGGGTTCTATAATTAGTTGTTGTAAAAAGCAATTATTTATGGTGGACACAGTGGATATTTATTTAGCCTATGCATGAGCAAATGAAGACTGACAATAGTAACTGTGTTTTCTACTCTCACAGCTTTAGCGGTTTTCAAAAAACTCTGAAGATATGGCAGTCCAGATCATCCACCTTGGATTTTTGACCATTATGATTTGCATAGAAGCACTTACACATCTAATCTTGGTTTAGTGGCTCTTTTCTGCTGTTCTTTCTTAATGGAAAGCCTGCCTGGACAGGCACTCCCAAGGGAGCTCTTTGAGAAACTGAGCATTTATTGCAAACAGTTAATTACATCGAGTGCTGGGTATTTTAAAGCTTGTGATAGGGTGTTTTCTTAAACAACATCTCATTTCCCTCTTCAGTTACTCAGTGACAAAGAAAGGCCGTTAACACTAGCTTTAGAGACAGACACAACATAGTTTCACTTCAAGCTGTCTCCAGCTAGTTCTGCCAAAACATCTCCTTCTTGACCTAAAACACGCTTTTCCCTATCCCAATTTTAGGTCATACTTAACTCCCTTACTATATTGCAACCCAAGCTTGCAGTACTTCCTTCTGTTCCCATGGAAATCTGCCAAGATACTTCACTTTTTGACGTGCATATGCACATGACATTTTCAGAGCATTTACATTGCACATTCAGTGCAGAACCACATGTAGCATGAAAACATAAACGGAGAATTATTACCGCAGCTCTACAAGGATGCCCTGAATGGTGTGTTATGGGCTATTGCGCATTCTGAATCATGCTTAGGAAATATAGAAACTGGGACATACTTCAGGGGTTCATCAAAGCGAACTGTTGCTGCACCGTGGAAGACAACATTGACCTGGGTCAGAAGCTCCTCCTCATCTTCAGCACTGATGGCCAGCTTGGGCTGAGTGAGTTCAGCGTTAATAGGCTTAATCTTCTCGTGGAAATTAGGGCAATCTTCTCGGACCCTGTCAAAGACCTTGAAGCACAAACAGAGAGAGATCAGATACAGAATTAGGCTACTGAGATCACTTTGATTAGTAGCCAGTCTGATTACATCAATCAATGAAACTGGCACAAGAGAGAATGTCTGGTTCTTTTAGAGGGAGGACACAGGTGAGCTGATAAAATTCACTTGATTCCCTCCCATGGGGAAATCTCACAGGGGAAACAGAACAAAAATACAGGAGGTAATTGTGCTGAAGAGATGAACGAATCTTCTCTGCAGCACTCATTTCCTGGGACAGCCACTGAAATTCCTGTATCTCCACGTCTCCTGCAGCCACACTCTAGGGCTGCTTGCAGGACTGTAACAGGAGCTAAAGAGGAGGGCAGAGTATGGAGTGGGAAAGCCTGTGAAGTATTGGACTCAAGCAATTTTCTTGATGGTTCTACAAAGAACTTGAAGAGAGGAGGGGAGCAGGGCACATTCTGGCTCCTCCTCTTCCTTATGCTGCTCCTTACCTACTGTCACTCTTTGCTCATGTCAGATGAGTCCTATGGGGAACTGCCTTTGGGATGGAAAGATGGGGAAATTCCATAACCCATACTGCTAAAGCTGCTGACTGCCACCAGCAATTCTGTGTGCAGCTAGTTGGCCTGTTGAGCTGTCTTCCAGTCCTTTTTTTCCTATGACTAGGATCCGTAGCTCTTTCCAATCCACATTTTCTGCCCAGTCTTCTGCAGAATAACTAGACTGTGCATCTGAACACTAAAAAGATCCCTAAATTTGCATATATTGTTCTGATGACTTGTTCAAAACCAGCACCTGGCACCCTGCTTTGCCTAAGTTCCAAGATAGCAGGTACCCTGAACAGAAAGATGACTGTGCACAAACCTTCTGAAAGGAAAAGGACATCAATACTGTCATTGCCTGGAAAGTGCCTGCACGAAAACAGCAGTTCCTCAGTTCCCATTTTTACTCTGTGAGTAGTCCAGAGTCACTGATAACAATATAGCAGGTCTGGACGCAGTCCCACTTGCGCTCTGACAGCAGACAGCTACTGCAGGTTCCACCTGGAGACCTTTTATTTGGTAAATCTCACAGGTAAAGAAGATGAAGCCTGAATTTCAAAACACTGTGTGAGTTTGCTGGAGTAGGATAGGATTTGAAAAAAATCATCATGAATTTGGAAGTGTCTGTTCTAAGGGTTTTGTATTGCTGGCCAGCATTGTTGTATTTGAGCAACTTCAACTAAAATAATAGTAACAGTGAAGTCCAAAAAGTTCTTCCCTTACGGAGACAGAGTGAAAACAACAAGGGTAGAAAGAATAAATGGAATAGAGAGGCTGTGGAATCTGAAGAGGTATAATCTAGATTTCAAAAGCTAACCACACTTCAGAGGTAACTAGCCTACTGACAGGAATGACTAAGTACCGGGACAGATTGCCGTTGGATGCTGTGGGCCACCACCTTTGGATGCATTTAAGAGCTGTCCGGATAAGCATTGCCAGGAAAGGCAGGGAACAGCTGAACCCACCTTGGGGCAGAAGTATGGGCCAGCTGGCTTCTCAGTGGATCTATTTTTTTTTATTGTTTCCTCTACTCTGTAACTTACTCATGAGTAACACTGAGTTTGTAAATCTCTTCACTGTCATAGCCTCTTGTTTCGCTAGAGATTGTTCTGTCTTTGATTTGCCCAGTGCTAATGTAGGAGTGGAAATTGTGTGACATAAATTAAACATACTAAAAGAAAATGACATATGAAAGATTAAATTGATACTAATAGCAATATTTTCTGGTTTGACTAAGGGATTACCATCTTTCTGCTTATCTGACAATCAAATCTAGATAAACCTCGATGCTCTTAGGGAAAAAGAAGTGACAAGAAAATCATTAGCCTTCCCCGCTATGCAGCACACTCTGTACTTGACTTCATGTATTTTTCGTTAACACACAGCTGTATATCCTTCATAAATCTGAAACAAAAGTTAACAGAAGTTAGCAACTTCATTTCTCTCAGTTGCATCCTTCTACATGCATATTTCAGCAATGTACTCTAGGCTAGAAAATAGATTTCTAAACAGAGCAAGTTAATCATGGACAAAGATGTTGGTGAGAACTAACTGGACTGTAGGTACTCAATTCCCGATGACTTACGTTGAGAAGTGGGTACTAGCAGCATTAATGTCTGTAAAAAGCAAGAGTGGCTGTCCAAATATGCATCATCTCATGAGAGATCACACATGAGCAAATCCTGATGAGACACAAAATGGACAGGGTTCTCAGAGAACCCATGTAAGACCAAAGCTATCTTTTAAGATTTTTAGGAACAATTCTGCATTTGTTTGTTCTATTGCAAAGAGAGTGCAAAACTTCACTGTCCCAGTTTCAGCTGGGATAGAGTTAATTTTCTTCTTAGCAGCTGGAATAGTGCTGTGTTTTGGATTTCGGATGAAAATAATGCTGATAACACACTGATGTTTTTAGTTGCTGCCAAGCAGTCAAGGACTTTTCACCTTCTCACGCTGGCCTACCAACGAGAAGGCGGGGGGGTACCCAAGAAGCTGGGAGGGGACACAGCCAGGACAGCTGACCCAAACTGGCCAAAGGGATATTCCATACGATATGACATCATTCTTTGTATATAATTGGGGTGTTGGCCAGGAGGTGACGCGGCTCAGGAATTAGCTGAGCATTGGCTCTGGGTGGTGAGTAATTGTGCTGTGCATCTCTTATTTTGTGTATTATTATTATTATTATTATTATTATTATTATTATTATTATTATTATTTTATTTTCTATTAAACTGTCATTATCTCAACCCACAACTTTCACCTTTTTCTTTTCAATTCCCTCCCCCATCCTGCTGCATGGGGACGAGTGAGCGAATGGCTGTGTGGTTGTTTTAGCTGCTGGCCAGGTTAAACCATAACATCCACCCAATTAGAGTTATTTTATACTTGTTTTACTTTGGCATAAATAATGCAAAAGCAGAGGAAGAATTAATCAGCCCTTTCTCCATTTCAGTCATGGTATATAAAAAGAAGAGTAGTATTTCTGCAGTGCCAGCCTTGCTCAATTTTGGACAGTTTTATTCTGCCTACATGCCGTCTCCTCTTGATGTTGCCACTGCAGATAATATTCCCTTCAGTTTCTGTGCCTACTTCTAGGTATTACCTACTACCACACTCCACTCAACAGCTGTAGTTTTTCACTCCCTCCAATG
This sequence comes from Aramus guarauna, assembly GCA_013400195.1. Lineage (NCBI taxonomy): Eukaryota > Metazoa > Chordata > Aves > Gruiformes > Aramidae > Aramus > Aramus guarauna. The sequence continues at coordinate 238,702 of VXBL01001360.1, forward strand.
ATTCACTGCATTTCTCTGAAGGATGAAGGCGATTTCTAAATGCAAGCTCACAAATCAGCATACTGCTTTGGAAACCTTCTGGATCACAAGAACATTCAGTTCATTGCCACCATTAAATCAGATAACAGGAGCAGCTGTTTAATCAAAGTCTGCTGCCTCTTTTATGGCATCTAAAGACTTCAGACTTGTCAGTGCTTTACAGGAAAAGTACAAGAAGATTTAAAGACAAAAGAAATGCAGCTTATTCTATACTGTTTCCTATAGCTCAAGGAGTGCTTAACATAAAGATGATGCTTAGTCTGCAGGTAAGCAATAATTGCATCTCTAAATTCTGATTAACTCACCCAGAGCATATATAATAAATCCCCAATAACTGCATGAGGCCTAAGGATTGTTCCATCTTTTCTTTTTAGAAACTGTCTGCCAATACAAAATATATTCAATGGATAGAAGTGGGCTCGCATGCTGTACTGTTGGAACTGCATGAAAATACTGGCCAAGTCAGCAATACTCCAGAAGTGATATATTCATTACCACAGAATTATAGTGAAGAGAAAGGAAAGATGTTTGATTTCAAGTTGATCAGCTGTGTCCAATATTAATTAAACTGAGGGAAATCAGTAATAATGTATCCATCCTGCTTTCAGCGTTTTTTTGAGCATCCTAATGCATGCCAGGGGCAACACTGCTGCCTTGACCAAAACAAAATAAATGAACCGAAGAGCCGCTATTTTTTAATCCTCAAAATAGAATTCAAGTTCTGCATAGGCTGTTCTGTCCCTCAGCAGAGGTGAGAGTTTCACTCTGAAATTTGCTGATTTTTTTCTTATGTTATAATCAGGCAACTCCCACTTACAATAATAATCTGATCTCTGTGATTTCAATTTACATTGTCAAGCACTTATTATGAAAACAGGACTTCTAGAATTTCTCCCAACAAAATATTTGTTTGTGGGCATTTCTTTCCTTATTCCGGCCCACTTAAGCTTTGACCTCCCTTCCCAAAGGATGTCTGTAACTCTGTGTTCTCTGCTCTTGCCTTAAAGCATGTAATAGTTCAGAGAGATTTCTGCCCATCAATCTTTCAATCACAAATTTTTCTATACCACAAAGACACAAAAACCTCAAAGAAATGGCAAATTGCACATCTATAGTACAGTGCAGCTGAAAAATAAAGGAATCACTGAACAATGTAAAATGCCAAAGGCTTTACTTCTTCCTCAGGAGACATTTTCAGTGAAGCAAATACAAAATAATGAAAAGCATAATGCCTATGCTGTAGTCTACTTCAAAAAAGGAACTTGCACAAGTTTGGTAAGACCTGTGTCTTATAACTGGCTTTCAAAGAGACCTGGGTAGTCCTTCTTTTTTTTTTTTTTTGACCTATCAGTCCTCACCCCCAAAAAACCAAGTTACTGTAAGAGGCACCATGCAGGATGGCACTTCACAGAGAAATGTTGGTAGGAGAGAAAGCAGTTCTCCTATTTGCTTGGTGACGTTATCCAACACTATTTCTTGTGCTCTCCCCTGATGTGAAGGGTTCATCTTCCAAAGTGCTGAATAAACATGTCCCAGCAATGCAAGCCACAGTGAAGGTGGGCTACTGCTCTTCATCAGTTATCAGCGGAGTCTGTCACTCACTGTGGTTCCTTTCTGCAACCAGCTGCCTCTTCAGCGATAGCGCTCACAGCTCTCCCTCTGCCAGACTAGGGGCAAGTGCTTTCGTGACTGACCCAGAAAGCATCACGTTTTTAAGTGTGGCCTAGAAAGGTAACCTTTTTTCCTCCTGTGGTACAAAACCAATGATTAAATGAGGCATCTAAATTGCACTATTTTAACCAGATAATAAAAAAGTGTATTTAAAATACACTTACCAGATAATAAAAATATAAATATATATATATATATATAAAACCAGATAATAAAAAAGTGGTGCAAAGTGAGGCCAGGAGTGTTTAATAGGCACTGGGGTATTAACTCCTCTAGGAGGATTAGCGAAAGATGGTAACTTACATTATAGTATGCAGATTTCAAGGCATTGCTGTATAAGAACATTTAAAATAGAGAAAAATCAGACGATTCCCAGAAAATGCATCTCATATGTGAGGAACTACTGAGAAGATAAAGGTTGAGAGAGTTCAATTAAAAAAAGAAGACAAAAAGCTTCCGTCTTTTCAGATAAAGAAATGTAAGGGATTGGTTAGTGTAATTCAGGAAAATATAAGCATGAAGTGCTTCTGTAAAGGAAATATAATTTATTCTATGCAAGACATATGCCAAGGGGTAAAACATTGTGGCAGCAATTCCTTTAAAGAACAAGGTGTTCATTGAGTGTGTGGAGTAATTTTAAAAACGAGGTGTTTGAAATCCCTCTTCTGAACAGAGCACTGGTATATAAATGCTAGGGAACAGCCTATATATAGATACAGAGAATAACATCCCGCTCTGATTTCAATGGCAGTATCATAAATGGACATGATGATCAGCAGAAATCTAAACTACTGAAGGTACCAAAGTCATGAAAATAACTCTTTAAAAAGCATCTCTGCAGTTTTATTCTGATGAAAGGGCTTATCCCAGTTGTGTTTGCCACTGATAAAATCCTCCAGTAGTCTTGAAGGAAGGAAGGTACATAGCTACTTTTAGCTTTGCCACTGTAACAAATCTGAGAAATAATTGGCTAACTTCTTGACATAAAGTTATTAGCCTGCAATTAATTTTTAGCCTGGTACATTTCCAGCAATAAGGATCAGGATTGCTCAGTCAAGAAATGTGTGAAAATGCAGCTCAGGCAGCATTAATGGGCATAGACCCTTTTTTCTCCCTTGTGCACTCTGCCTCATTTCCTCTTCAGAAAGTTGCTTTTAAATATGGTTCTTCTCAAGGCAAATAAAGCATAACTCATCTAATCAGTTAGAAAGCATGCAGCAGAGTGTTCCTCATTATAGGAAAACAAATGGCTTATGCTTCAATCTAAAGCTATTACTTTCCCCTGAGTAGAGCTAATGTAGTGGAAATACAGTACCCATGACCAACATCTAGTAAACAGAATAGCTGATTATTTAAAGATAAAGACTACAGAAACAAAGAAATGACAGACAGTAAATTTCAATATAGGTCAGCTAAGGCTAATATGTATAGCCAGCTACTTAGGATGTGGTTTTCAATGGCCAATTTCCTTGAAAATTGGCTGCTGACAAAGCCTGCTGTTTTCTAGCAAGAATACTCAGGTTAAGTGTCAGGTAATCTGGAACAGTAAAAGGGGCTCCTTCAGGGCCAGGCGCTGTAGACAGGAGCATTAGGGACTTGACAGACATGGAAAACGTTCCTGTGGTCTCTAGTACCATATAGGTGGGTGTACAAGTCACAGACAGCATATGGAGCTTCTTCACATTCATCACAGACGTTTCTTGTGCCCCTGTGTGGTACTTAGACAGATATCACTATCAGCATTTGACGGTGGCTTGACATTTAAAATAAAAAGAATTTAAGTGCAGGGAAGAAGAATGGTAACACTTGGAGCTATTCCTATGAGGAACCATCTATAACACATTACTTCTCATGCATTTTCCAGAACTGTTTTCCTTCTCTCCTACATAGCTGTGCCCCAATGTGGGCATGGGTGTAAGGGGAGTCAGTTGCCAAAGGACAGCAGGAGCACTTGGCTACGACCAGAGTCCTGTCCATTCCCCCTTCCTTAATTCCTGCCACGCAGAATTCACTGCCGACTACTTAGAGAATCACTGTATGTACTTGGAGATCTTAACAAGTACAGAGTTACACAGACATAGGATCTGAATCTGCTTTTCCATACCCCTTGCCTTAATTACAGATCTTTGAAGTTTCACTGCCAGATTTGCTTAGGCACTAGGGAACTTCAGGAGTGTTTGCTGAGTTCCCAAAGGCAAACCAGCTGGGACTAAAGGCTGTGCCAAACACAGATGCCTACTTCTTGGAGATGTTTAAAGAAATGACCAGGAAAGACTTTTCAAGACAAAAATTAGTTTCCCACTTGAAAGTACCTAAAAAAAATAAAGCTGATTTTTAGGAGTCTATGGAGATTGGCATAGTAGGTAGACATTGTGATCTCTAATGCATTCTCACTTATGATGACATTAAAACATGTTATAAATCACAATTGCAGAACTCTGAGGTTCCTCCCGTCCGAAAATATAAGTTTTGTGTGCATAGTCATGCAGATGGTATGGAGTGGGGTTTTGGGGAACTGGGGGACCACATGTAGGCAGCAGCTGCAAAGTGTGCTTTCAGATAAGGCTCCCGTTCACGTGGAGCCTTAGCAGGGAGAAACAGACCAGACAGAGCTACCCACAACCACACATCTGGCTGCCCAGGTACGCCTGGCTCATTAGATCACACAGAAGGAAAGAAGGCATGGTGCAGCAAGTGAGTGAGATGCAGCCCTGGCTGCAGAAGAGTCACACTCAGCTGTGAAGCTTCACAGGATGGAATGATGTGAAAAAAAGGTGGCCATCACAGATGAAACACAGCATGATGGCATCCTCAGCCAGCTGTGAAACAGCTGACCCAGCACACCACCATTGGCATCAGCTCTGTGTGGCAGTCCTTGTTTATACAAATGATCACATCCTCTGATGGCTGGAACTGATTGAGTCCCACAGAAGTCTTGGGGTCTGCCTGGCAGAGTGTCTCTGTATGTTAAACCACACAGCAACTCACAGTGTTACTTGTTAGTGAAAAAAAGAGCTCTGCCAAAAAGTCACTGAGGTATCCCCACAAGTAGAGACATTCAGGCAATCTTATCTCAGCCAGACCCTGAGGGTACTTCTCCTTCTGCTACAATGTGGTTTCCAAGGAGGAAAACCAGGCATATTGGCTGTCACACAGATACATTTAAAATCACCAGCACATCACCTGTATAATACACAGTGCTGGTATGCAATTGAAAATTTTGTTTCAAGGACAACTCTGTGGATGCATCTGGGCCCTGTGACTCCTGTAAGTACATCTGGGAAAGTCTTGAGATAGTCCACTCTGACCTTGGGCCCCTCCTAAGAGCTCTTCCAAAGGAATGACTGCAGCACTTGTGGCAAGCCAGGGTGGATGTACTGCACTTCCATACTCATTTAAAATCCCTGACCGCTTCCTGAGGTATAAAGGAGAGAATGCCATCATGAAGAAGATCACAGGTAATGTGGGCACCAAAGTTCACCTTGATTAAAAGTGTAAGGGAGGTAAAAATCCTTTGATGTCACACACAGCAGAAGTCCATGGACCATGCTAGAAGATTCTGGGATGTGAGGAGCAGGCAGTCAGCAAACAGTAAGAACCTTGTGCTGAACCTCCACCACCCAAAACAGCCAATGAATTCTGTGGAAACACCTGGAAATTAAACTGTGCCAGGTTATGCCCTGGGCACTGGAACTCAATTATCTGTATTGTTCCACTGTTAGAAGGGTCTTAGCATAATTTTGGCCTGAACCATCTGTCAGAAAGATAAACAAGTCTCTGGTCACAAGTGAGGAGTTAACCTGGGACAAAGGCTTTTCCCAGCAGATATCCCACATGTGGTCAAGATGTATTGGAAATTAATAAAGTTTAATGGCGTGAGTGCAAACCATTTCATGCCAGCTGGTCTATGTGCCTGAAATTCCTCCCAAGAACATTCAATTTATGGATCTTGTCAAACAGTATAATCAAGGAAGTTTTGCATTTACCTAGGACAATTTCTCATTTAATAATTTTTCTTTCTGTGTTCACATCCCATACAAATATTTCAGCCTTCTTATGCCATTCCACATACATTTTCTTTATGTTCATCATGACAATGTAACTTTTTGATTGGTGTTTAAAAGAAAATGACTAAGCCCAGGTACCTCAGCCTGTCAAATACCTGCTTCCTTTCCTTGTTGTCACTTAACTATAATCATATTCCCATAGTAAGGCTACATGCAGCACACATAGTAAATGAAAAAACTGGGAAATTCCTGGGAGATGATCAGAAGGTAATGCAATTTATGAGACTAATAGGAAGAATAGGAACACTACAAGAAGTGAAAGCACTTGCGAAAAAGAGACCAAGTCCAGTGAAGAAAAGAGTTGAGATTCTAAGAAGGCATCTAAGAAAGGATGACTTAACCATTATAAACCGATTTTCTGTAGTGTCACTATTACAAGCAAGCAAGGAAGTAGAGGGTTACAAATAATCCTTGCTTTCCATCCAAGGAGCCTTCAGATTAGGGAATTTAAAACTTCTTTAAGAAGATAGAACCATCTGTCCAAATAGTATCCAGCTACTTGCAAGGCAGAGTGGCTCTGCAAGTTCTGCTTTTACCAGGGACCAGCTGATTATGGCCAGTTCTCGAAATAAACCATGGAAACTCTTCAGAAATGGTTGCAGAATCCCACGTGCAAGCCTGACAGCTGGATTCACAGCTCAGACCTTCTCTCTGAATCCAACCTCTTTGCATGTTATACAAAATATGGACCACTTTCTGTATTTGAGACCTATTTTGCCAGTGCTTGGATCAATTGGTTCTGCTCATAATAAACACTCTTAAAATCCACCACTTCCTGGCATGGGTATAAAAAAAAAAATAAGTAGTCCCACTGAACTGTGTCAACTTATCATGATGTAACAAAAAGGCAAATTTGGCCCATGAAGTCCATACCAGTCTTTTGGCATGTGTACCCCTTTTCCACTAGCTTGGGTCTCATCAAGCAGGAGGTGTAGTCTTGTTTCAGAATAAAGATACCTGTTGTTAGTAGGGCCGTTTAATGTCAGCTTGTGATAGTAACACTTCTACCAGGAGCAGATGTCGCTCACTTCCCGGTACAAAGATCAGAGCGTTTCCACAGATGGCTCAGTTACACCATGTGAAAATTTTCTTCCTACCCTGCTGTTGCAGCTGTACCTGACTAGAATGCTCTGACAGGGCTGATGGTAAGAGACAAGCCAGATGATGTTTCACACACCCTGCAAGACTATTCCTCTTGAAGGCAGGAAAAGATAAGAATGAGTTTTCTTTGCCGTGAGGTAGGAGTTTATTTCTCTCTCTCTTTTTTTTTTTTTTTTTTTTAATGGTAGAGAAATCCAGATTTTTTAGTATGGAAAAAAAAACACACACACACATTTTGAAGAGGATCAGGAAAGCCTTACCAAGTGTCCTTAAACCAGGCTCAGGTTTTAGCTCACTCTGGCATCTCTCAGAGACTGCTGAAGGGTAATCAACCATTACAAGCCCAACTTACCATCTCTGGCACTCCTATTAATTGTTTCAGCTAAAGCCATAATGTTAAAACTTCCTGATCAGAGGATCTGTGACTCAAGACATCCTTCACACTGACACGTAGCCTTCATCTCACTCACAAAATACCCCAAATACTGTACATTTATTAATAGAAAAGTTATTTTTCTCTTCAAGTATATTTTCAGCTCATACTCCTTCCAATGGAGGCCAAAGAGGAGAATTCATGTAAGCTGAAATGGCACTCATGTTTTCTGCATGCCCTGCCTTTGGCTTCTAGATCTAGATTTCATCAATTAATTTAATGCTACCCAGTTCATACAAGGCAGAAAAGTGAGTGCTTGGGCTAATATTGCTTCAGGTGTATCAAATCACTTGCCCATGTGTCACCAGAATGAGCAACCTTTTCAACTAGGTTGAACAACATAAAAGTTGTTTGTACACAAAAGTCTCCCCATCTGTCTGCGTAGGGATTACTGTTAATGAGCCTGTGTCCTTGCCCCTAGTCCCACGAGGTTATAAATTACTTTAATGCTTTAATCTACCGGTGAAAAACCCTGGCTGAAGGAATGCAGAAGAAACAAGCAGAACATACCACAACTAGCTACACGTACTGAAATGCACCTCTCATCCTGCAGAGAATCCTCGTTTCACAAATAAGAAATACACAATGTTCTGCAAATACTACTTGCACCCTAACTATATATTTAATTGAGGGAAGTACAACTCACCTCTACATCAAGTCTCCACCTGTTCTGCTATATTTGGTAGAGGTGGTCCATCAATTACCCAGATTCCCTGGGGGAAACCCCCTCAACATACCAATGCTTAAAGATCTGCCCCAAACTACATGGCCTGTAAAGTTAGCATCCTTAGAGCATACAGCTTTATGTAGATACTACTACAGACTGATGAGTTGTAAGAAGGAACTCCTGCTGGAGCACCAAGCCTCATAACTAGATAAGGCATCTACTGGGAATGAGGAAAGTGATTACAACAGTTCAAGGACAATAAGGCTGCACGAGCACAAAACCAGAGTATGAAATACGTGTTCCTCTGGTGCTGTGGTACGCAGACTGTGCGCAAGATGAGAAACTGCTTGTGCTTAATTGGAACTAGGTAAAAGAGTTAAAGCTAAAAAAAAATTATTTGTCTTGGTGAGTGCATATGGTAAAAAATATGATGCCAGTATGAACTGGATACTGGTAGGGGAGTTTTGGGGTGCAAAGTCTTGCAAAGTTACCTATACCCAGGCAACCATATAATAATACCATACAAAGTAAAGACTGCCTAAGTAACACCACTGAAAAAACCCACCAAACTTGGGTACGGATGTAGCAGAAATGGGATCAACTAGGAAAGAAGTATTTTTTTTAAAGGTATTTATTTGACGGAAGTTTGGATGGAGCAAGGGAGGTGCAAGGGTGCTGAAAAGACACATCCAGAAATAGAAGACTGGGAGATAAGATATAAAATCAGGTACAGAATAGAGGAGGACAGGATTTTTTGTCAGCAGGAGTGTGGACACCTACAGATAGTGATAAGCTGACCTTTGAATCCAAGTCTGCAAGGATGCCAGAGGGAACCCCACCATTGGACAACCTGCTGGAGCCTCTAACCCATCTTTGTCTGAAAGACTTTGTGTGTGAGAGTGGAAAAAGGAGGGATAGACTTGCATCCTAATTCTAAACAGTAGGAAGGGAGATAGAATTGTAATTCAGTAGTAGTTGGCTGTGATTCATAAGACTTAAGAATGATAATTACTAGCTTTATAGTTGTGTGTGTTTTTAGATTAATTATCACTTATTTGCTTTATTAGTCTCTTAGTAGTGTATTGCCTAATTTAAAAACATTGTAGTCTCTTAATTCAGTTCTGCCTCAAGCCTGCAACCTGAAGGGGAGAGTCAGACTCATAAAGCAACATATGGCTACCATCTTTGGCTCACCAGCCTGAAAGACCAGCTCTATCCATTCATCAACAGGGGCAGCCTTTACCCCATCTCCAGATGGATGCTCAGACTCCCACTCAACCAGTCTCTGTCTCCATCCTCCCACCAAATGACACCTGTAATTCACAGGCTCCAAAGCACTTTTAACAGAGTAAGAAAACATTAATATTTGTGTTCTCTGACTTTCCGTGCTCAGCTCATGACACTTCTCTTTCTCACATTTGTATAAAAAAATGGCAAGCCTGCTGGTATGTTACGATCTTAAAGAGCTTATGGAATCGCTTCAAGGGTGTTATCGCTGTCAATCTGAGGGTATCATGGAAGCATGAACAGATCCTCCCCACTGAACTCAACTGTGATGGAGGGACTCTGTCACCCTGTTGGTCCTCTGCCTTCCCCCAGGCTTTCCTTTTGTAGTACCGTTTTCTGGTACTGCAATATCACTTACTTTCCACCTCTTTGGGACCCCTAAGTATGACATGCACTGTGTGATTTCCTGAGCAGCTATATGGGATGCCCAAGCAGGAAAGTGGGAGTACTGCTGTGCTGTAGCTGCAGAAAATGGTATCTGAGGTAGCACATGCCCTAAAGGTGAATTCGTGTCTTGGATTCTCTGGTAATATGAGAACTAATGGCCAAGTATCTCATATCTGGATTCCTCTAACTTCAGAGGTATGCTGTTTTCAGACTCATTTTTGCAGCAAAAGTGTTTTTAACTCACCAGGTTAGTGGGGCTCTGAGGAAAGAAGTAGTGGGAGGAAAATCCTAGTCCCTGCGATTTTCCTTACATTGAACATTTTATGGCGGCTCATCCCTTTCAAATGAAAAGCATTCAGTTTTGGCATCTTCTCTCCAGGGATAATAGTGCTGCTATTATCTCCCCATCATTTACTCAATTCATCACTCAGAGCATTGCAATTTTATCTAATTCAGACAGAGTAAAAACGTACTAAACCAAGAATATCTCCTTCCCTTTTACACTGGGAGAGATGACTCTCCAAAACACTGTGTTTCCTTCCCTCCCACATGCCTAAAAGCATCTCCTGAAGAGGCTCAAATAATATAATAAGAGCTGATCATCATTCTCTGAACCAAGAGAAATAACAACTAATGAACAATGACACTGACAATGCTGGAGCCGTCTATGTCCTATGAGGTATGGAGATCACGGATGTGCCGTTATAGAAAAAGAAGCTCAGGAGATCATCTCCAAGATTAAAGCCCACTTCCAAAGGGATGCTAATCTACGTTTGAGGTGGCAGCCATGGAGATACGCATTTCCTTGCATGTTGCTCAAAAGACCTTACCAGTTTGGAGTATGATTTTACCAGGCCAGATCCCAATTCTGAAGCAGTACTGCAGGATGTTTTGTATAGGTAGCCTTTAGCTCTGCAGTTAAATAAATATCTGTTATTGTAGCTAAGAACTGTTCATAGCACATATAGCAATTTATTTAAAAAAATGGACATTTTTACTGTAATGCCAAAGGGAAGCAGAATTAAGTCTCAGACTGCTTAGTACTGCTTCTATTAAACCCGAGTGAAACTCTGCCTTGTCTGCTTCATATTTAGTAGCAGCAGCAGAGTATCTTGGACAATTGGTTTATAGGTCTGGTTGAGAATTTCCCACCACATTTTGTCCAGCTCTAAATTAAAAAAGTTTTCTGAAGAAACACACTTTAAAATAATCTCCCCGTCAGCTGCGCTGGGACTGCAGGGCTAATAGACCTAAAATTGCATTTCAGTCAATATAGTGATCAAATGAGTCCTGAAAAAATTACTGCCAAGTAAGAAGGGGCCACTTATTTAACTGCTTTTGGTTCTCACACTGGTAAAATTGAGATGTTGTTTATCTAGTTCCCAGCTGGTGGGATGGTTAAACACCCTGAAAATGAAACACCAACGTATCAAATGGCTGGCAAGGAGCTCTTAAGAGATTACTCATGACTGAGCAAATAGCCCACAGTACTGGGTTCTTCTTTTGTAGGGGAAAATCTCTTTCATGGGGAGAGACTTTAATCCACCACTCAGCAACCTGGTGTCAGAAATTGTTCCCTATTGGTCATGAAAATCATCATCGGTGCCGATAATTAAACCATGACCTTTAAGGAATAAGTATGTTTTTATTAATGCTAACCGAAGCTTAACTGAAGAATTTGTCCATTTTAACTGTACATATTGGTGGGTCTACAGGATGATGTTTTCCGAAATCTTTCTTTGTGCAAACTACCACCTCCCCAGGGAGCTGCAGAGAGGGGCACTTCTAGCCTCATAGGCAGGCAACTACTATCGCACCTTTGCAGTTCTGACCTCTCTGCCATAGGACACATCTGGGACAGACAGGCAGCACAGCCTCTTGCTGCTTCAACTCCTCCCATGTTTGATGATCCACATAACTAGTTAATAGTTGCCTAGTTAATAGACCTGTGCTGCTGGTCATAGAAGGCAGCCCAGGCAAGGCAACCACCTCTGAATTGCTACCAATGGCTCAAAGGTACCTACTGATCATCCCAGGTATAGTTTATCACTCTCTTTTTTCTCTCAAGACCTTTGGCCATACCATGTAAAAACGAGACTTATGTTGACCTCCATCAGAAATTCTCAATGGCTTCCTACACCACCTTCAAGCAGATAGATGTGGATCTGTAGAGGCAAAATTCCTGCTAGCACAGAATTCTTTATTTTCATTCCAAGTTTCATGTGCCTGGTTTTCTGCCCTCCTGTGCTCAATGATAAATACATCAGTATTTTAAAAAGAAACAGCTCAGAGCATCCTTTCCATCAGAGAGCTATTAAAAAGCAATTTCTTTACCAGGGAGAAATACCACTGTCAAGTATAAAACAAGCAGCCTTGCTTCATAGTTAATTTTTGTGTTTATATTATGGTTATCTTTCATATTTCTATTCTTCAGCAAATCAGTTTGATAGATTCATTCTTTTTTGAGAGATGGTCTTAGTCACTAGACTCTGCTCAACAAGAACCATCTGTTCCCCAAGATTTCCCTCCCACACAGCATGGTAGAATTACGCCTACGACAAATTTCTTGTATTAGGAAAGAAATGACTATAACAAGGTAGGTGGTATGAGTCCCTAGGGAGACAACACAAGTACTCATGTCTTTGTTCATAATTATTATAAAGCGTTTACCCTCAATACCCATTACTTAAGGACTGACTCTGGAGAGTAAATGAACCTGTCTACCTTTCCCTCCCAGAGTCAGAATGTAATCCTGGAAATGAAGCTGTAAGCTATGGTGGTATAATCACAAGCAACAAATAAGGAAATTTGTCCAACTTCTGGTTGCCAGTCACATGAGAAACATTTAGGAGAGGAAACACTGTGTTTTGATTTTCTTTCCCTTCATGCATAATAGAGACAATCTGATCACACAGCCCGTGTCAATGTTCGGTCAGCCCAAAAGGAAATAGCTCCACTGACAACACACATTTCAGCTGAGGACACAGATCTTACTTTTTTTAATGTGAAAGTTCATATTGAAGGCTTCCCTGCAGTCAAATATCCACACTTCAGTTAGGGAGGGCAGCTGGCCCAGAGGTTAACACACTGACCTGGGATTTAGGTATGGATTTACCAGCTTCAGCTCCCTGCTCTGTACTGACTGCTGATTCCCACTCTCTGGCTACAGTACCAAAAGCTCATGACCTGTGCAAAAAGTGGGGATGGGGAGCGAGTGAATGATGTTGCAATAGCCCTCCTTCCCCTTCCACAGCCTGGGCCCTCATTTCATTGAGTGTGTTTATGTGCAAGTTAGGGGTGATGCCCCTCAAATTCCTTCCTCTGCCTTTGACCTTTTTGTGATCACGCAGCAGTCACCTAATCTTTTTGACTCAGACTCATCCCATCTACCTTACCCAAGTAAGTGTCTGGGAGAGTTTAACCAGATTTAATCAGTTTAAACTGAAAAAGCTAATAGATCTATTATGAAGGTATCACCTCACATCAAATCTGTTACATCTGCCAAATAATAACAATAAAGCGTGGGCCTTATCTTGGGGGCCTCATCCAAAGTGCAGGACGTAGACAACAGACGAGAAGCTAGACTGCACCCTGCGCTACGCGTTCATGCTTCACCAAATACCAGGATCAAGTGCACCCTGGGTAGCTGTCACCTTCATTTATGTCACTTCAGCAAGAAGACAAATTGCAGTGGAGAAGTAAGTGAGTAAATACGTGCCATGCCTTCAACAGAAAACAAACTGGGAGGGAATGAGAAAACCAATTGCTATTTTCAGATTAAAGGCGATACTATTGAAGAAACAGCACTCCTCTTCCACTATACCTACACAGTATTTTCACTAAGTCCCAAAAATGACCTGCTGAACCAACCTGCTGGAGGTGTGCTGCTGGCCTTAGAGTAAATCTAAACTCTTTTAAGAAAATGATAAATTTTTCAGAAATGAAATGGCATTTCTTGACACTTCCTCTTTCCAGTGCTGCAGCTCAGGAGCCTTGGCATCTTACCAGCGCATGGGCTTGGCTATGCCTTTGGAGACGAAATCCATCTAGCCTTGCTGTTACAATGAAAACTAATGAAAAGAAGGGAAAAGGAGTGCTGAATAAATTAAATTAAATGCTCCTCCAACAGGAGCACAAAACAAGGTGTAGGCAGAGAAATTATCCAGGGCCACAAAAACTACCGTGCAGGTGCAGACCTAAGATGTATCTGTTCTTTGCCCCTGTCTGACAAGGGATGTTTCAAAGCAAGATGCAAGCAATCTGCATCAGGCAGCTGGGAAATCACATCTTCCCAGTTAGGTCTCATCATGCTTAATAGGAGGGAGGGATTGGATTAAGTGTTTAAGTTATGCCACTATCTTTCTGTATATAATTTACTTGTAATATATTTTTTATCCATACAAATGTTTAGTACAGCTTGAAGCCTCATTTCATTGCCTCAATAACAACATAAATAATTAATTTAAAAGTCTAGTTACTCTTTAGTAACAAATCTTTTCTTCTTCAGCATTAAATTTGCTTTTACTTTCACTGAATGTCCCCTTTTCTGGACACTGAGTTTGTCATGTTTTTATTTATTTTTAGCATAGATGTCTTTGGCCACTCTAGTTTCATGTTCTGCTGATTCTTCTGACGCCAGGGATTTGAAAACTATTAGTACATGAGCGATCTGCAGCCAAGCATACAAAGCTGATTGCTTTCCTAGACAGCATCTGCATTCCAAGGAACTTACTGTTTCCACAGGCACACGGCCCATGGAAAGCAAATTTAAAGAGGATGGTCTCAAAGCTATGAGTGGCCAGGGAATGACACGATTAAATGTCCCTGAACCTTCCAGATTAGATTTGAAGCAGAAGGGACAGAAGGGTAACTAAAGGTCTCCAGACATATCTTTTGGATTGCAAATAGCTTTTTTGATTAAATATTCCATTAATACCTAACTACAACATAGCCTTTTTCTTCAGTAAGTGCTTTATAAAGAAGAGCCATGTATTGTTTCCGGGGAGGAAACAGACAAATAGATTTGAAGGGATTTACCCAAGGTCACATAACTAAGCAGCGGAAGAACTGGGAGGAGAACCTAGCTATTTTAAAGCCCTTTAAGAGGCAATATTCCTTCCTTAACTATGTGCTTCTTTCCTGAGAGCTGCCATTTGAGTGCCAAATTAACATTAAGATAATGATGGCACTGACTCAAAGTCAAACTTATGTTTAAAAAAACCCAGCACACACATTTTAGGATTAGGAATATTATCTCTTTTTAACTGGAGCGTAAGAAATTGTGTTTAATAAAGGCAGGATACACTGGGGTCAATAATAACAAACTCGGGTGCCAGCCCTGTGAAAGAATCTATTCTTTTTGTAGGTACCATGTGTTCTCCTCTGTCACTGTTCATTGCTTTTCTGTCCGACAGCCGGGAGACCAGAGGCCCCCAGGGAGGAGGAAGGAGGAAGCAGATGGGTGAAGCAGAGCAATGCCAGCTCCAGAGAGTACCAGCCCTTGGGGAAACGATTAAAGATGGTGCTAAGCGGGGAATGCCTCTGCTTGCCTCCAAATAGGCTGGGAAGAGCACTCTTTCCAACTCCAAGCTTTCAAAGAGGGTACAAACACCTGCTTTCCCCTTCATGCCTATTTCCCCCCACCATAAACTGGTTTTGACTCATTGTAATCAGGAGCTAGCATTTATCTGAAGGAAAATTGCCTAGAGGTAGCAATCCTAATGCATCCTGCAGAGTTAACATAGGAAACGTGGAAATTGCCACTTAGTGATCTAGGGGTTTCATCTAAAGAAAAGGAAAGCGGTGTAAACTGTCCTCAGAGGACACATCAGAGGGGGACCAAGGAGTGACTGATGTGATGAGGCAGACACTGGCAAATGAAATGAATATATGTATAGCAACTAAGATAGAAAATCAAAAGAATCTTCTCTGCAATTCACAGATCAACAGAGAGGCAGCTGTGTCAACTGTCGTTTGATGCAGTACATATCCCAAATCAGCGCTGAAGTAGGACTGTAATGGTTCATGAAAAACATTTACAGAAACATTCTCAGATCTCAAAAGCACCTCTTCAAGTGCTTTTCATATTGTCCATTTTGTGTAAATGGATGGATAACATTCAATTAGATTAGGCTAAATGTATGTCACTGCTATAAACAGCAGCAGGGAACCAATGCCTTAGGATTGCTAGAGCTTGTTTTTTCATGTCCCCTTCAGCAGGAGGTTAATCTTTGCACTTTATTACAGATATAAGTAAGGCTTCAGTTTAGCCACACCTTTGGGCCTCCAGCATCAAAAATGTTTGCTCGCTCTTGGAACAGTTGCTCAGCCTCCCCACTCTTATGCTAAATAATGAATCAAGCACATTCTCTAAAATAGCTTTTTGGAGCCTCCCAAGGAAACTAACCATATATTTTATTTTGACAAATTACATACAAATGCATTTCTTCTGCAACTGATTCAGTCCAGCACAAAGGGTAATTTAACAGCATGTATTTACCTGTAAAAGTTGTCACTTCTACTTAAATTACTTGCTTTCTCCTACTGTCACTAGGAAAATGTTCACCTTTGAATCAAAGACAATGTACAGACACACAGAAACATACTCCCATTTATGTGCACCTACTTCAAGTTATTCACTGCTATTTAAAATACACAATGGCACACGTGGAGAGTTAATATCATGTACAAATGGCTTTTCAGTTAAATTGAAAATTTAATATGAGAGAATTTGGTTTTCAGCCTCGTTTCCAAGGAAACGTTTCCAGCTACTATTGGTGGAGGTTACAGGTTGACTGTCAAGCCCATGATTTCCTTTGTTCCTGGTCCATCAGTTTTATTTCTTTTATCATCTGGTCTTCCCTACTGAAATACATGCTAATATAGGGGGAAAGTTTCTTAATACATGCAAAATAATCACTACTTCCCAAACAGCCTCCCCAAAAGAGAGACACTCAAAAAGCAGTAGCAGTGATTAAAGGAGAATAAATTAATTAATTTGAATTAATTTCAAACGTGATATCCAGATTTGTATATGTACAAGTCTGTGCAATGTTGATAAATATCTACTCAAGATAATCTACAATTTTACTATTTATCCCTAACAAGCAGATGGGCTCCCACATTGCCATTTCCAGGAGTACAAACACATTCCGAAAACAAAAACGAAACAAGGAAGAGTTTCAGAATACGTGTGCAGGTTTTTAACCAAATGTGCCATTACTAAGGTGAGATTTTATAATCCTTTAGGATACCCGCATATTCTACAATTGCAGCATTAGGAGATGATGGGGACTGCAGAAAATCAATCACCAATGTCATTGCTTTTTGAAGACAAGGGGCAATACACATTGGAGTGCATGTACAGGACAGAAAACAGGTCCCAGCCCCACAGGCAGGCACTGACCCGGGCCAGAGGCACACTGCCGTGGTCTGGTCCCTTCTGCCTTTGTTTGTTACCAAAAGTGTTTGGTATAGAAGACAGGGCAGCTGGATATTTTCATGCACGCAGAAATTGTTCGTAATGCTTAATGAAATTATACAGATTCAAAGATAAACCACTACTGATTCTACTTTTGTCCTTACTTGTGTTTCTGCTTGCTCTTTCTTTGTGCCTTGGCAAGGAAAAATATGGGGAATTGTGGTGGTTCCCCTCCTCTCCCCAGGTGCAAGGGGGTTGGACCCCCTCTCTTCTTCCGAGGACATTCACATGAGCCCAGGCTGTGGTATTTTTGCTCCTCTTTTAGTTTTTCCAAAAGCTCTGTAGCAGCAGAAGGCTAGTTATGGCTCTTTTTAAGGACACTATTAATAAGACCCTTCAGAGACTAGAGAAGATTTCTAGGAGCTATTTCCTCTCTGCCCAAAGAGGAAATCTGCCCAGTCTCCCTCCTAAGCCATGCCAGTCATAAAATATGGACATACGGGCGGCTGTTGGCATTTTTTTTAACAGCTATTGTTCATCTTTCCCTGGACTGCAACATGGTCTTCTCCATAAGTGCCTTGCACTGCAATTGCCACAGCTCATGCTTTCTCCACTTTCCTCTCCTCCCATCTCAACTGCATACTAGTAAAACACCTTCCTCTGCTTTGTATAGTACACTTCCACCTACATTTGATTAAAAAGCTCAAATTTTCTCTTCTTGGCCATGCGTGACATCTCCAGTGTCCTTCCATCCTACTTTCCAGAATACCTTCAGCTCACACACTCTGTAATGATCATGGCAACCAGGAGCAGAGATTAAAGACTAGGCTTTATGTTAACAATTTGGTGATGAACCAGGCTTAATAGCCTCAAAATTGGAGCAAGATATGCCCTGCTTGGGTAAAAGCACAAACACTGATGCTGCTGTGAGCCACCTTGATTCCTACAGAGCAACACGTACACTGTGAATTTTCCCTTTAGACATTCATAATAATAATAATAAAAAAAAAAGTCTGCTATGACAATTTCCCTGAAGCTTGTAATCTGATTTTCCATCCCTTCCCTCCCATTATATATAAACAGATTGAATTCCTTTCTCAGTGGTCTACACTGAAATTAGGAAAGAATGGAAGGGGAGAAAGGATAATATTTATTTCATTACTGCAGAAAGCTGGTAGAAGAAAGTCTTCCTCTGAAGACATGGTGCTGGACACTGCAGGAAATGCAAACAGAAACGATGGGTGCTCTCAGGAGGACGGCTGAGAATGTGTGCAGGCTGGAGGTGGCGAGGGGGTACCTGATGTCGGCACTTTGTTTCGTGGGATGATGACAGAATTAGCACATCACTGTAACTCTGACAGCAGAGAGCCTGCATTGGCGGGGGGGGTGGCGGGGAGGCACTGATGGAAGGCTGCTGGTGACCTGGATGGGGACCACTTCATGGCACCACTGTTCCCAACTTTTACCCTCCTGACCGGGAGCTGATCAATCCCACCCCTGGCACTTCCCCAGTCCCTGCCAGCAGCAGCTCCTGCAGCACAGCCTGCTGAGGCTCCCAGCACCCTCATTTGCAAGCGGTTATTGCTTTTTTGTTGTTGTTCCAGGATATTCCTCCCTAACTGTCCTGTTACTGCTTTGTTTTGGTGGTAATAAACACTATTTTATTACTCACTTCCTTTGCAGCAGGTGTGTGAAGGTGCTGGGAAGGCACAAGAGACACAGATGCAGGAGGGCTGGATCATGTGGGGTTAGACATTGCTTAAAGGACTCAAAGGAACATGTCTTGAGGAAGATAAAAAAAAGGGAAAATGTCCTACAGACGAGATGGTCTGTGGTTCACTGAAATGTTGCTTAGAAACCTCTTCTAACTGGCATCCTAATGTTATCACTGGCAGCGCTTAAAGCTTGATTTACCGCTGTTCACACAATGACTTTTAAGTAATCTATGTGGGTCTGGGGGGCTGATGTATCAAATTTTGACACAACATCATGCAGTTCCTGATAGATTCTAACATTGCTCTAATTTTATTCTAGTGTGAATCTACTTAGGTTGATCCAATTTAGATCACCTGGGATAAAGGTGAAACTTTTCCAATCATGTCATTCAAACAGGATTGTCAGAACATCGTAAGGGTTCATCTTCCTGTCCTGACCTAAACTTGGTGGACATATTACAATATTATGAAAAAAATTGTGGATAGGATAAGAGCAGTACAATCATTTGATACTTAACAATACTGAAACTGCTAGTGAAATAGGAAGCTGTCAATTTGCTTACAGCCTGCAGCAAAATTTGCTCAGTTAATAGTAAAGTGAATATAACACAGGTTCGCTTATTTTATGCATTTCAGTTCTCAGCGTGACATGCTTTCTATCCAGAGATGTAAGCTTATTCGCAGTGTACCTCAGGAGATGGGAACACGTCTACCAACAAATTCCACTGCAGTTTATTTATGGTTAATATTTTACAGCAAATTAACATTAAATACACTCCCCTCTGATAAGATAATAATTTGAGGGTAACACCTTCTCTTTCAAGGCTTCCAGCAAAGTGATAACCTTTGAAACTTGTCAGATGCCTGATGTAAAAACTAAGAACTGTCTCCATCAGGCAATTTAACAACTGATGTATATCTTTATGACTACAACTTCTCATTATAGAGCTATATATCTCCTAAACCACTTTCAGAAAGACACAAGAAAAAGTGAAGAAGTTGTTCTAGGTCCCCAAGTGGAGTTAGCTCAGCCTATCAAGATACTGATGCAGTTCTGCTGGGAAGTCTTCCTGACTGGACAAAACCCGAAACACATACCATTACTCTGATTAGTACCCATGGGCTGCATGGCTACTATACCTGCAGTGCACTTCAGTGTGCATTTGACTTTCTGTTTTGTTGCTTTCCTTTCTATGGGCAGTAAATTTTACAAGTTCTAGTTCTCTTTTTTTCTCCCAGAACTGCTAAGGACACAGCATCTTGCAGAGGTAGACTGCAGCCTCAGTGTTCATGTGTTCTTCTAAAAAGAATAGCATTGTTTATCATTCACAGGTAGAAATGAAGAAAAACAGGGTTGGAAGGAACCTCATTAAGACCATCCTCTGTCCCAGTGAGATACCAGAAATACTGTTGAATATGGGGTTCATGTTGCAGCTGCAGTTGGAAAATGCAATGGTTGATTTGTTGAGATTACCCTGCTAGCCGAAATCTTACTCTACTCTGAAACATCGATTTGGGTGCTTGTCCTCTGTAGTGAAATACATAAACACAGAAGATAACCAGTTCATACAGGTTAGGAAACCCTAAACCATAGCAATTAAAATAGAAACTAAAAGAGAAGGATGAAAAGGAAGGTGAGAAATATGTTTCTAGCATGGTTGCTCAGGTATCAAGAAGAAAGGCACACAGAAAACTCTTTACCTGAGAGAGGGAGAAAAGGAGATCAAACAGTTAATCTCATTTGGAAAAAGGCAGGCATTCAGGAGTAAGAGATGTGTATTATACTGGAGGGAGAAAAGACATACAAAGGGGCATGGAATAAAGGACTTCGCTTCTTGGAGGGAGTTGGCCTGTAAGGTCAGCTGGCCAGGTCCTCATGGAACCTGCTCTTATTAGGTACGTATTTGACAAGTATCCATGACAGTAAATATGAGATGAGCACTGTCTTATAGAAGATGACTGATACAGATGTAAAAATATTATTTTAAGACTTTGTTTCTAACAAGGGACTGCTATTGATCAATTGAGGTAATTCTCCCCCTCTGTTAAATGTATTGCTTTACTTAAGCCTCAAAAGATATCAATGAAGATAATGGCTGTCTCTTGCTTTGCAAACTAGGCTATTAAAAACATTATTCAACACTTGCCAGGGCATGGGGACCTAGCCAAAGAAAACACAGTACAGCAAGGTGGAGGGTGTAACGTGTATGGACCAGGGGAGAGCACACTGCCCAGCAGCATGTCCAGTGCCATCACTCAGTCACCTCATTTCAAGCGTGACACATGTCCGGCCACATGTGCGGAGTGCACCAGTCAAGACAACTGCCACGTTAAGATATAACCAAACACTCTCCTTCTGAACATCCTTGGCCAGCAGCCGTTCCAGCATATCAAAGAGCCAGGAAAGCCCTTTGGGGAACCCTCTGGGGCAGGCACATTCACACTGGCTATCCTAAACTAATCGGCAGCGGCTGTGAAAGCTCTCTAGCCATTAGCGCTTCAGGCAAACTGCTTTATTTCAGTTCTTCAGACTCTGCAGGGGAGTGAACAAGCAGGTAGGTGCAAACCATCAGCTGTGTATGAAGTACAGAACTCTCCAGCCCAAACACAAGATACTAGATGTACATGCATTTCTTCCAACTTTCACAAAGACCGCACTTAAACCTCCAGGTTGCTGATAGGAAAGTGTGCAGCTCTATCATCCTGTTTAAAGGGTGACCTCTGAAAGCACTTGCGTTGTTGCTAGTGGGAAAAGTGAGCTGTGGAAGTGTGGGTTGGTGAGGAAAATAGAATTGTTGGCCATCACCCAAATGTGGTGATGGCTCACTCTCAACAGGAACACATAGTCGTTAGGCCCTGAACCTCAGCAAATTCACCTCTAATTTTTCTTCTTTCTGCATCTGCAATGATGTGCTAAAATGGCAAAGAATTTACTTACTGTTGACTATAGTTGCTGGGGCATATGGAAGGGACAGGTGACCTGACAATGCTGGGAGTTGAAGAAGATATGTGAAGAAGAAACTGAGCAGATGATGACTGTAATGCCCTACAGATCTTTAACCAGAAAATAGAAGTAGAGCTGGACACAGGATTTGGGTCAGAGTTGACTTGGAAATGTAACAGGACAGCTAGAATCGCTGATGTTAGAGTGACGTTGTGATCAAAACCTTCCCTGGAGATTTCTGGGGCTAGTGGAAAGTGGGGAAATAGGTTGCTAGGCCCTGAAGCAGCAAACCCTGCCTGTCAGAAAGAAATTTAAGTAGCAGCAGGGAAAGGGCAGAAAGAATGATAATCTTCCAAGCTTCAAAAGGAAGGGCTGAAAGGAAGAATTTTGGAAGGATGGCAAAATGATTTACTGATTCCATGCCCTATTGAAGCTCAAGGTCTCTGTGCTGCTAAGGTGACTGTCCTCTCACTCAGTGTACTGTGCATGTGGAAAAATTTGACAGAGAAGAATCTAATTACTGTTCCCTAAAGGCTCAGAGAATTTCCATTGATAAAACTCCTTCAAAATCATACAGCCACTACATTAACAATTCTGAATTGCAGTAAACTTGATTTATTCTTGATTTCTTTGGTATTCAGGCTACAGTGTACAGAGTCCTGATGCCCTTTGGACGTCACTACCAAAACTAGTACATTGACTTTGATCACGGTTTGTATTTCTGCTCATGCTGAAACAGAAACGAGCAAAATCATCACTCAGGATTTGCAGCAGACATCAGGCTTTTAAAATATCAGATATACTGGGTTAAAATATTAGAATGAGAGTAATATCTACAGAGAACATGCCACAATGTATTTTTAGCACATATAAATCCTTATATACAAGATTTTTTTCCCCTCTGAACTTCCATGCGCTGATCTTGTGCATCCTTTCTTAGAGTAAATCCTTCAAATGGATTATATTTAAAGAACTAATTATTTGATGCTTGAAGAGACACTAAAGCAATATTTTGGCACATCTTTATACAGTGATTAATACATTCTGTTTATTGTAGAGATTAATGAAAAAGATGGTCATGTATTTTGATAATTGATTTGAAATGGTAAGGACTAGTAGTTTAAATCAGTGGAAAGATAGGAATCAAAACCTGACTGTCCTTTCTTTAATGAACATAGCATGAGGCCTGTGCAGAGAAAATCCCTTCCTTGAAGAACTTGTATGGTGACAACATGCAGCAGATGGATGAAACAAAAAGGAAGGAGACAAAGAAAAGAGTCTTGTCTCTCAGTCCTTTGAGCAAGTCTGTATTTTCTCTGCTTCTCTTTCTGGATATGCCTAGTCATGTTACACAGCCCTCTCAAAATTCTTAACTACAATACAGATTATCTCTGCAGGCTATTTCTATATTTCCCTACACTCTTTATGATAAGCAGCATTAATAGTTATATGTACATGTATTTATGGTTCTCTGCCCTTTTTGGAAAAAAAACCCCAACAAACCAAAACCAACCCACCCAAACTCACCTTAGCTTTTCTACTATCTCGAAAATAATAAAACAGCAAGCCCTATCTTCACAGAGGAATCCTTGAGAGAAGGATTCAGCCAGAGGGTTTGGGGTTTCTGGGTTATTGCTGCCAGGTTTGGGGGCTGTTTTTTGTGCAGGAGAGAGTTGCCTGTGGGTTTTCAGACAGACCAATTGCTTACCTGATTTGCTATAGCTATGTATAAAGGCTAACAGCAGCACATGGGAAGCAGCCAGATGATGTGGCACGTGGTGAAACCATCTTTTTTGGTGGAGTCAGTAGGGACTTTGGTTGGCTCAGGTCAATCACGAAACCGCACCCATTAAGTAAATGCCTCTTTTAGAAGCTAAAGCTAGGGAAGATTAACCCTGCTCTTAAAGGTTTTTGGGTTAAAGACACAAATCAGAACTCATGAGACAGAAGCTTCCTTGCTTGCTTTCTGCTTGACACTGGTCAATTAAATCTTGCTTCAGGAAAATGCCTAAGCAAGTATTTTATTTAAAGCATGTTCATTGTAATGGGAACTCACTGCAAGTTTCACATTAGAGCAGCTTTTGACACACTGGGTCCGGAAGCTGTACATATACTTTGTCCCTCATTAAAACAGGGAAAATGATACTAATTTATTTGACAGAAGGGGTAGACTGAAATTATGATACATCTAGATATGTAAGTAGTTGTCCTAAAGGAAAAATATGAAGTTCTGATATGTCTCTCTCACATCTCTAAATTAAAGCAGGTGCATACCCCCTTCACTGAATCAGACATTTAATTACACTAGACCTTTAATCACACCAAGCCTCCAGTATGCCACTGACACCTTTAGTTGGAAACTACATATTAGTATTGTTAACAGCACCACATCTATTATAATCCTTTTGCTGCCAGCTGCTCACTTGCTTCACTATCACCAATTGCAGTAATTCCTGTGAGTTAAAACACTCCGCCGGGATGTGCCTGACGCACTTGGAAGTGCTTATCTGACTGAAGTTTGTTCACTGAGCCACTTCTTGCACACAGAAACTTCCTGGTACTGAACACTGCACATCAGTGGCAAGAGAGCGAACGCCAAGAGATTTATAAAAAGACCAGGGAAAGCTACCAGTTCTCAGGAGCACAGAGATGTAGAATTGGGTTCCTCTGTTTCCTCTCTCCAGCTTTCTAAATCAGGTATTATTTATGAAAGCACAGCCAGCTATCAGTAGCCTAGCATAAAGAATGCAGTATAGCCTGGAGCTATATGTATTTTAAGGTGTTAAACAGGGCAGGTCCCCAGACAAACCCCTAGGGAATTCTCCTTATGACTGGTCTCCAGGCAGAGCATGAACCATTAAACCCTTGCAGTCTGACTGTCCATCTCGACTGTAGCATCCCAATCTGGTTGTTGTCATACTCTTGGAGACTATGCTGAAAGTTTTGCTAATGTCCTAGTAAATGATATCCATGGCTTTCCCCTCATCCACAGATTCAGTCATTTTATCACAGAGGGCAATCAGGTTGGTCAAGCCAAGGCTACTGAGGGTAAATCCATGCTGATCATTCTCAGTCACCTTCTTCTCCTTCACGTACCCAGAAATACGCTCCAACAAAACTCACTCCATGATTTCTCCAGAGACAGAAGTAAAAATGCCTGGACTGCAGCTGCCTGAATTGTGCTTTTGCCCCTTCTGACAATGGGTGAAACATTTGCCTTTCTCCAGCATAACTGTCCTCTAGAATCAAGAAAGCCTGGAGGCTTCTCAAATGAATAAAATATATAGGTTTTCATACTCTCTATGTCCTTGTGGGCAAAGAAATTTGCTGCAAAACATACACACTTTTAATAAAGTCAACTTCCTGCAGATCATAGCAAGGACAGCGGCTTGGGAACTGCCCACATACAACAGGGAGTCAAACATCAGGGAGACAGCATGCCTTCAAGCATGGATACAACACACTAAGTAACAGAGCAGATTTTTTTAAAGGTTATTTCCTTTAAGCAAGCAACCTCCCCAAACCAAGATCTGCACATAAAAGTGTTTTTCCTGCTGAGATAATTTGTGGATGGATAATTCATGCAGTTAATTCTGTGGGTGTGGGTACACACGCAATGCCAGAAGCAGTACAATTGTAGTCACCTTGTCTTATGAAATGTGACTTTATCATTGGTTCAGGGGTAATCACTGCAGCAAGCAGTGTGATAAAACCTTTTGTTACCCTATTGTGTGTTCTCACAGCTTGAATACCTTGAATAATAAGTGAAATACTTTTGAAAACGTTTAAAGAGGTCAGACTGAGATGGTTTACAAACAGGATCATGTAACTTTCAACTGAGGAGTCTGACTACATGCTTACAGTGTGCCTTACCAGTTTTTTATACATCTTTCATAAACAAAACACTAGTTTAAACTTGAGATCAGTACAGAGCCCTCTGGACACCTAATTTTGGAAGATGCTTTCACTATCAAAAAGAGAACCTATATAATTTAATTCTTGCTTGATCTAAAGGGGAAATTTTCAATGACATGAAAAAAATTGTCAACTGACTAGAGATTTTTGCTCTAAGTTTGAGCTCTAGTTCTGCAATTTCAAAAATAAAAATTTGATTTTTTTTTAAATATGTTTCTGAGCCAAAAATTTTAGAAGAGGTCATCCCAAAATATTTTGAGCTTTGATTTTTTCCCTCTTTCTAGGGCCTTGGTGTTGCAGCTTCACCAAATCAATCCAAGTAATTCAACACAAAAGTGCATTTTGCTTGTCCTTATCCATATTTTCTTTGCCAAAAAGATTTGGGGGGTGATTTTTTTTTTCCTTCCCTACTAGGAAAATACTGACTGTTCACCATAAACATTTGATTATATATGAAATACCTGTAGTATTATACACAGTTGTAAGGCCAAATAAGACCCAGCTTGGAGCCATATTCAGGCTCCTGTTTTCCTGAGCTGAGCAGTAGTATGAAGGCTTGAAAACAGAGTTCAGGGTTCTGCAGATACAAAATAAAAATAAGAGACTTTGCCCTCAAACTAAGCTCTGGAACCCCACTTTTAAGACAAGATGGCAACAAAAGGAGACAACTAGCAGACCTGACAAGAGAGACGAGAAGAAAACACATGACGATGCAGATCAAATGTACACACACAGTTAGCTAGTATCAAATGTTTGCTTGTTTTTAAAACAAGGAACATGTCATTGTTTGGTTTTGTTATTATTATTTGCTGTTTATATTGCAGCAGTGCCCAGAAGTCCCATCCAGACATACCAAGCTCAGTCTCTGCCTTTGAATTTTGGTGCAGTGAGACATGGATAAATGCAAGTTACTGGAATCAGTAATTTCTCCTCTCAAATGTGTGCCTCCAGCAGACTAGAAAAACAATGACCATAGATTTTTGGTAAATTCTGCCATTCTAGCGACCAGCCTTGCTTCTTCTTATCACAGGTATAATGTGCTGAGCATTGCAGGCATCCACCTGCCTTGGTCTCAGCCTTTATCCTTTGTTAATTCCCTTTGGTGCATCCTCTGTCCCTCTGCTATTCTCCAGTTCTAAGTTTTTATAATTCTGTGCTCTTTTAAGCATTTCACTGTGCTGCCACTGTGGGAGCAGATTAGCACTGGCATCAGCTGGTTTCCCAGCTCTGATTTTGCTTACTGTACACTGAATGTGTTACCAATTCTCCAAGCTCAAGCTTTTGACCCTACCAGCTTATTTTTTGGCACATCTGAACTCTTCCACTACCACTGCCCATCACATGCCTGCTGGGATATTTTAGGAACCGACAGGCAAACTAGTTACTTAATCCAGTGATTATCCCACAGCTTTATGTATGACAAGGAGATCATTCTAAATTTTCTCTCTTATCTAAATCATGCCTGTAAGCAATGAGCCATACATTCAGCAAAACTCACCCAGTTCAGTCTGTATCACGGCAAGGCAAGGCAAGATTCTGTTAACTCTTCAGAGGCACCCGCTTCAACACAACCTCCTTGAGTTTAGGTTAAACCAGACCCAAACTACAGCACAAGACCGATGGACCAGTGAAAGACGCATCAACTTTCTTCAAAGAAAATTAATACTGCAAGGCTCGTAAAATATTTGTCATCGCAATACCCAGACTCTTTTTCAGGTACCTCTACATCACAGCCTCCACCAGCACAATCCACATTAGTAACCACAGTAGATGTAGGTCATATTAGACTTATAAGCTGCTGTCACTTTGCTTGCTGCAGATTGCCAGCAGATTTGCAGGTATTTTAACTTTTTCTGGTTAGGTGACATAAACACACAGGACACAATAAAAACATGGGAAATAACATAATTCCATCTCAGGGGAAGTACAGTCACAAGCTGTGACAACCAGGCAGGAACAGAGATGCACAAAATCCCATCAAACTGACATGAAGTGCCACCTGGCATGGCCTGGTGCTAGGTGCTACGTTGCAGGAAAACATTCAATCCTGAAAGTACACCTTGGAAGCAGTCTTCTTACAGTTAAGATTTTTAAAGTGGAAGCTTATAGTAACTCAGCAAATATAGGATCAAAAATCAGTCTAATGATAATTTTCAACAGAGTGCATAAGGCATGCCTTGATTTTAAAAATATGTAGCTAGACCAGTAACCCTTTCACTATGCCAACTCTAGATCAAACACAAGTCTGGTCATAAACAACAGGCTGTTGACAGGCTCCTCCACGGTCCAGAGTGTGGAGGTGAATCATCCATGTCCACAGAATTAACAGGGTTCCTCTCCACAAAATCAGACCAGCTTATTCTGAATGTTTGGCTGCAGTCAATCAGTTGCTGTTTGTAATCACACCATCGTTCACTTTTAACTATGAACAGAAGAGCTGCTTTGCCCCAGTAGTTTTTCTTTCAAGAAGCAAAATTATTTTACAACAGGCTAAAACTAATAATACCCCCACCCCTGGCTCCCCTAAAAGAAAACAAAAGGACTAATACAAATCTCTAGAAAATTACTAAAACCCAATTTTCACACTTAAGTTCCTTGGCACAATTCAGAAATTTTGATTTGTGCATGTAATGATGCAAGTCAGAACTTCATATTCTTTTTAAAGCATCCTCCCTAATATACTTGGCGGTCCTAATGGATTTGGTAAATCAAATAAAAAAAATAGGCAGGATTTGCTAGGGGTAACTGCAGTAGAAGGTGACCTTCAGCCAACTTTTAAGCTCTCTGATCTTTTGGAGGATTAGTTTGGGGGTCTGTGGTTTGGTACATGATGCAGCAGTCAGTATCTGTACAAAGGGCCTTATGAGCATCTTCTGGTAACCATGGCATCCTGGTACACAGGAATACCCTGAATTTGTTTTCACTCTTAGAGTCAGAGCTCAACACCAGGGACTGGGAGAAGGATGATGCATGAGCCAGCAACTCTTCTTTGCAGGCAGGACACCTAGAAGATCAAATGCTCTGGACTATGCATATCAAGACGTCTCACTGTGCCACAAATGGGAGCTCTCTCTTAGGGGTCCTACGACTCAGAATAGTTCTCCCCATCCCATCTCTCCAGTATTTTAACATCCTTCTTTGTAGAAAGTATTATCCAGTGATCAGGTCTGAAGGTTTTGACTGCAAAGTCAAAATAGAAGACTAAAGACTTTGCCCCACTATATCTCGGATTTCCTCTTAAACCACAATGTTTTGTTTACAACAAACTTTCTTTGCAAGGTCTTCTGACATAAAATTGGTTTTAGCTTCCATCATTCAGTCATAGTCAGCTGCCAGATAAGAAAAAACAGAGGTAAGGAAGGCCAGGGTTAGATTTAGGAAAACAGAAAAGCTTTCTTTAAGAAAAATTGGAAGGAACAGCTGGGGATATAATGTAATAAAATCAAACATGAAGAATGAAACATGACTTAACTTTGTATTTTGTTGAATGACCAAATAGTAAAACCTGCTCTTTGGGTGTTGACTGATATCTCTATTACCAACCAATTTAAGAAAAAGATAAGCCTCCATTCCTAACTATGATTTGCAGGCCAAGATGTTCCCAACAGAGGTTGCCTAAGGTTAGGTGTCCTTATTCAGCCCCAATTCAAAGCAAAGAACCCAAGCCCACATATGAGCTTTGGTACATGAGCAGCTCCGTTGGCATCCAGACTGGTTCTGAAGTGCAATAGCCCAAAAAAGAATCCTTCCAACTCGCACACGTCAAGAGCCAAGTCACGGGCTCCAGCAAAATGACAAACATTGTTTAAAAACATGTTTGCTGAAGGCCTTGTTGGTGAATGGGTCACTAGGCAAAACTGTGAACACAAACTGTGCTGTGCAGCTGCCTGAAAGCTCAGCTCTTCCGTGTGCCTGAGCAAAACCAGGATACAGGAGAAATAGGAGGGTTACAAAGGATGCCTGACAGGACTTCTCTAATGATCTTGCTCCATGGCCTTGATGATGGCAAATGCTGCTGGAAAATAGCTCTGATTTCTGTTACTGATGTAAATTCCTGAGCCTGTGGAGTGGAGATTTTCTCTTCAATGTTTTTTGTACTTTTCCTGTCCTCTTCGCAAATGCCATGCTGAACTCTTTACCCTCACTCTCCCTCGTGTCACGTTTCTTTCATACCTCTAATGCATGCTTGCTCACTGGCAATGCTGAAAGCTTTCTGCTGGCAAGGAAACAGACATCCAAAAAGGGACAAATTCCTGGATGGAGCCATCTCTGACTAGCATAATACTGAATTTTGTGGATTAGAGAATCTAACTCTTCTCTTTACTCACTTGCAAAAATCTAATATTATGATACCATTTCCCTTTCCAACTTGATGCACAATGTCAAGTTCAGATGCAATCACATGGGCAAAAGAAGTGGATGAGAGTCAGCAGTACCAATAAAACCATTGCTTCTTGGGTTTGGTAACTTCCAAACCCAGAAAACATCTAGCTTGCTTATCCTCTAAGGCTGTTAGACTGGAGTCAGGCAGTATTGGTTTCCCAGATATAGAAGAACAATTAACTGCATTTGCATTCCTGTATCAAGCACTTATTACCATGTTTAAATAGCTATAATCTGAAATTGAAATATTGGCAGTGAAATCAAACTCATACGTGTATTTTTTCTATAAGAAACAAAATCATCCAGAGGAAAAAAAAAATCCAACACAATGACATATAATTGAAAAGACAACTGTAAATTACTTATTTTGGCTGATCACCTCTTTGAAGTCTACCCTTCACAAGGTACTCAACAAAAGCTAAAAGAAGATACGAAGAAAAATTCTACTGATTTCAGGAACTGGGCCTTGGCTGCAAACCAGAAAGCACGTAGGCATAAATGCAAATTCAACCAATGTTATGAAGACCCTTTAAAGTTGTGACTCCACTGCAATCTTAGTTTGCTAATTCCCTGATGAGATTCCCTCTTTCTTCTGTAAGACACCCTTGCACATTAAAGAAAAACATATTGTGAAGTTGACACAGGCTACAAGTGTCCCAAAATATCACTGGTTACGAAGAACTAAAACTGCATTTCATTTTACATATAGTAGCAAAAGCAGATTGACTGCAACCTCTAGGCTGTTACTGACATGAGAAAATCTTACTTTTGAGGGTTTTTTAAATTGCATTATTCTTAACGTACTGCCTGCTCATTTGCTTCAAGGGCTGAACCTTTCTTTATTCTGTCATTTATCAAATGGTAGAAATCTTCACTGTAGACATCATCATTAACACACAAACCCCTTGGCATATCCACCATTAAATAAAACAAAAATGGCTAGCTTAAAAGAGGTTACCTTTATGCATATATGTGCATTTGTGTGTATACAAATGTGTATATATTAATTGGACTCCAGAGCAGTTTTGCGTTTACTTCATAAGATGCTTGTCCATAATGTTCCTTGAATAAAATGAGGTCCCTGGCCGTCAGAGTTCTCAAAGAACTGCATAAAATTAGCCATGATATCTTTAAAAATTTAGCAGAATATTTGAATATTTATATTTAAATTTGTGCATAAGTCTCTTGTTAGATATCTAACATGAAACTATGAGATTTGTCCTTTCTTTTCTTTTTTTCTTTTTTTTACTTTATTGCATTAGTAACACATGCATTAGCATACAATTGGCTAGAGGGATTTTTCTGGCACATATTTGAGGCTCTGTATTCTCCCCTGGAAGTGTTGCTGTTTAGATCATGATTTACTTAACGTCAAGAAGTGATTTTAAGTAAAAAACCAACCATCCAAAAAACCCTTTTGAAATCTGAAGATTTATTGTGATTCCAGTCCAGGCCAAGGAGAAGTCGTATGAAATCAAGAAGATAAAAATGAAGGCCAGCTTTTACGTATCATTCTGTAGGTGGTGGGTATTTGTGTAGGATAATGACATGGAAGACAGAAACCAGTAACTCCCTTGCTGTGGCAGCTGAGCCAGCCTGTACACCGAAAGCTGAGCTCTGGAAACTGATCTTGCTTGATCCTCTGCACAAGATGTATTTTCTGTGCACGCACCTAGCAAAGACCACACGCACGTTGTGATAAGAGGCTGGTAAGAGAGGTGGAGTTCACGCACAGCGGGGCTGCAAAGCAGCGCTCTGCTGAGATGGCAGCTGCTGCCAGGCAGGTGGCCTCTGGTCAGACAGTGATGGTGGGTCACCATACCTCACACTGGGTTTGTCCTGCAAGTGTCTGAGCACCTGGGCAAGTGTCAGCGTTGCTGCCATTCTACTGGTCTCAGCGGACATGCCACATCAACACCTGTAACAGCTGTTTCGAGTGAAAGACGAGGAAACTGATGTGTCAGATTTTGACATCGAAACATTTTAGTTCACAAAATGAAAGGCAAACACTCTTGAAATGAATTGTGAAGCATTTCTGCCCACAAAAAGACTCATTTGAGAATAATTTGCCTTGATTCTACAGTTTCATTTAGCACTGTGTCCTTGTTTTTCATTTAGCAATTTATGCTAATTAAACAATGTTAATTTCATTGTGATTTATTGTGTCACTATTGCAAGTAATGTATAACTCAAGTAAATTTAAAACTGTGGTCTATTTTTAAAAAAAAAAAAAAGAAACACAAGTTGTCTTTCCTACTCCGAATACCCCCAGGAGCTGATGTACTGCAGACAGTTTGCAAAGCTGGAGCACTAAGCTGTGAACTCTCCTTGGCAGTGACAAAACTGAGGTTTGTACTCTGCACCACCTAGCAGAGCTTGTGACCAGCAGACAAATGGCAGACCCCAAGGCTTGTCTGTATTGCAGCTGTATCACTAGTGGTAATAAAAGACAACACATCACACAATGAGGTCATAATCCTTCCTAGACCTTCAAGGTACTGTGAGTTCTGCTTTTAAGGGACAACATCAGCAGGAACTATTTTGATAACACCCAAAACCTGCATCTCTAAGTGACCAGAGCCTGATGTTTCAGGGAGAGATTCAAGCAAGAGTACAAGGAGAAGCCATGTAATAAGGGACTCAGCTTCTCCCAGTGGGAAATGCCTTTGTGACCTGCATAACTTATTTGTGCTTTGAAGACACACAAATAGAAAAAAATAGTATCTCAGTCGTGGCCTCTTGCATATAAGATGCTCTGAAACTCCCGGTGACAGTCTTTTTCTGCCTCCATTGCTACCGTTAAGAGAATCTACTGAGTGCTCTGGAAGTCATCTTTAAAGGATGGAGTTTTCCTCCTCAGAAGGAGACACTTCAGAACTGATTAGCCCAACATGTAGCTGCCAGCAGCACTGCCTAGATGATTAACTTCCCTGCTGCTTCACACTGGTGAGGCCACCTCTGGAGAGCAGCGTCCAGTTGTGGGATCCCCAGCACAAGAGAGAGATGGATGTAGCAGTGCAAGTCCAGTGAGGGGCCACAAAGATGATGAAGGGACTGGAGCACCTCCCTGTCCTGGTTTCAGGAGAGATAGAGTTAAATTTTCTTTGTAGTAGCTGGTATAGTGCTGCATTTTGGATTTAATATGAGAATGAAGTTGATAACACACTGATGTTTTTAGTTGTTGCTAGGTAGTTGCAGTGTCTACACTAAGTCAAGGACTTTTCAGCTTCCCACACCCTGCCAGGTGCACAAGAAGCTGGGAGAGCACAGGCAGGACAGCTGACCCAGACTGGCCAAAGGGATATTCCCTGCCATAAAGCGTCATGCTCCGGATATAGCTGGGGAAGCGAGCTGGGAGGCAGGATCGCTGCTCAGAAACAGACTGGGCATTGGGTTGTTTTATTTTCCCTTGATATGTGATGAGCAATTGCATTTGTGCATCACTTGTTTTTTGTTATTATTATTGTTGTTGCTGCTGCTGTTATTATTACTTTTATTCTCTTCCTTTGTTATCCTATTAAACCATCTTTATCTCAATCCAAGAGGGTTTTTTTCCCATTCTACTCCCCATCCCCTTGGGAGGAGTGAGCGACGGGCTGCGTGGTGCTCAGTTACTGGCTGGGGTTGAACCATGACACTCTCCTGTGAGGAAAGGCTGAGAGCTGGGGCTGTTCAGTCTGCAGAAGAAAAAGCTCAGGGAGTCTCACCAATGTTTATAAATACCTGATAGCACAGGGTAAAGAAGAAGGTGGAGCCCAGCTCTTCTCAGGGGTGACAGGACAATGGGCAAAAAATAAAACACATGAAATTCTGCCTGAATATAAGAAAACACTTTTTTACTGCGAGAGTGATGGAGCACAGGTGCCCAGATAGGTTGCGGAGTCTCCCTCCTTGGGGATTCAAAACCCAGCTGGACATGGTCCTGGGCAACCGGCTCTATCTGACCGGCTCTGAGCAGGAGGTTGGACTAGACCAGAGGTCCCTGCCAACCTCGGCAGTACTGCGATCCTCTGAAAAGGTGCAGAGACAGGAGTGTGCAAACAAGTTAGAAAGGAAAAACACTAGCTGAAACTGCAGTGAGTAGATTTTTTAAAAAAATAAATAAAGGACACTACAGAGGTTTTATTATATTCCCTACTGATTAAAAAAGATGAAATTTCCTGGGAATAGCTACTGTACTGTGACAGTATCAAAGACTGATCTTAATTAGAAGACGAGAAGGAGACTTTATTTTCCCCTGAAACTGGAGAACAGTACCTCTTTTCAGACTCTCGATATTAGTGGCTGGGAGGAACGCAGAACTACTCAGGCCGCAGGGCTGTCTGTATGATATTATAATACAGGTGGAGAGCAAGAGAGAAATGAACAATTGAACTGGCCAAAGGAAGAAGAAAGAGTTTAGAGCTTGTTCTACAAAATAAAATGTTAGTTCTGCATAACTTTCAGGAGCTGCAGAGAAGAGAGAACAGGATGGGCATTTCTCATACTTAACCTCTTCTGTTCTGCAATGCAATTAAGTCTGAGGGGTAGAGAATAACCTCTGTGTAGTTCAACAGATATTCATCAACAAAATTACTTTGCCTTTTCAATAAATGACCCCCAAAAAAATTAAAAGTACCATCTAAGTGAAAGACGAAAGACTTCTTTTACAAACTATCTTAAATGAAGCCTAAAAACTCCTCTCCCATGCTCCTAAAAGCTCAATGAAGATTAGTATATTTAGCAAAATTTGGGAAAAGCTAACAAACATTGATCACCTTGATACAGGAGAAATAATGAGTTCAACAGGGCTATATGACAGGCAAAAGGGTTTTGGCTTCAAATCAGGCATAATCATTTTTATAATTCAAAAGTCATGGTGTTCACAGGGCTCTGTGATCACCCTAAACTGCTCTCCTCTCTGCTCATGACCTTCGCAGGCTTTTCATTCAGACTGAGAGACTTTTTGGACAAAGATCTGTACTTACATGGCTATGGCTCCTGAATGCCAACATAAGGCAAATAAAATTTATCACATATCAATACCAGAAAGGAAGGTTTCCTCTTCCCTCTCATCCTTACCAACATCCTTTTCTAGTCCTCCATTACTTTTTTCCTCCCTCTAGCTCCTCAACCCCATTCTCTTCCAGACCCTTGCCCTGACTTGCACCAATGATAATGCCCCACTCCTCACACTTTTCTTCTGATGCTTTTTACAAACTCTTTTTCTCCAAATGTTATCTCTGATAGCCTCTGCAGACCTGCTTTCTTCTCCATTTTCCTCTAATTGTTTCTTCGGGTTCTCTTCCTACATTTTCATACTACTGCAGCTTTTTATTAGTCCTTTTATCTTCCCTGTCTGTACTGTTTTTACTCATTACAAAGATTTCCACTGGTGTCACCATTATGTCATAAACTTATCCCCTTACTCTTTTGTTCCTGACCCACTTCTCCTTCTCTCTGCCATCTTTGAACTCAGATGACGTCTCTCCTTTTGGATGTCTTGATGTTCATTGCAACTTCTCATAACCAAAACGTAAGTCTTTTCTTTAGCAATATCACCAACTCATTATTTAACTGCTTCTTCTCTCTGTCCCTGAATGTCTAATTTGCATCACAATCCTGTCACCCATATTTTCTCTCCAGCTTTATTAAAAAATGAGAACGGTGTATAGATACCTCCTCACATTTTTTCATGTCTGCTTTTGTATTTACATAGAACCTTACAGAATAAGGCTGTGGTCCTAAAAGAACAGGCATGGACACAGCAATGTGTTTTCGACAGGATAAGTGTTTTCAAAGTGACTGTTGATCTGAGCTGCTCCATTTTTGACCTTTCTAAATTAAAGTATCCCAAAGGGAATCACTTGCAAAAACGCACTGAGATTAATCACACTCATCAGACACATTGGAAATTTTTAGAAAATAAATACATTATATACAGAAAAGTGTAGTTATTATTTATAATAATGTCATCAGTCACATGTAAGTGTGACAAAAGTTGTTCTAAATCCATAACTCTGAATTCATCTCTGACCAACTTACACAGTGTGTGAAGAAATTCTAAATTATGGTGCAGCATCTATGTATACTAAGCAGTGATGGCAACTGCATTGTGACTATGAAACTGTGCTATGAGCCTATTTTCTCTGGTAATTGCCTCAGTCACACAAAGACATTCTTTCTTCCTCAGCAGACTGTGGCCTGAATTTATTTGACTGATCCAATAGAGGACACAATTTCAGCTACCACCTTTCTTTCCCCCTTCCTTTTATCGAGGTATCTCCTCCACATCCGAGTATGCATAAAAATATACTAGAAACCCCCTGCCATTTCCAGCACTTCTGCAGAATGCAGTCTGTGCTGAGAGCTGTGCATATGCAAAGGAGAAAGGAGGTGTAGGAAGCCAAGTTCTTCTGATGCTAATTGATAATAACATGGGCCTTTGTGCTTCTCAGCTTCTCCATTAGTCTCCTGGCAGGCATGGCTTTGCACGCAGAATAGATGAAAAAGCAGATAGAGCTGCCAGATCTCCCAACTTTGCCGAAAGCTAACGGGTGAGATTCCACACCCTGAGTCATTAGACAGGTTGGATGTCCATCAAATGAGGAGAAGCTGTCACCATACAAGGGTGCAGCTTTGGTGCAGCACTCAGAAAAGGCAATGCCATCACACATATCTTGTTCCAGATACCCCTGTTCCAGCAGAGCCTGGAGCCAAGGAGCAGCCGCAGCAGCAGGGCTGCAAGTATCCAACAGTAGAAAATGACACCAGGGACATGTGAGTAAGTCTTGAGCTCAGGACTAATGGTGGCTTCTTTTTTATCCAATGTGAAAGGTTACCTTGCTGGAAGCACCAGCTGTCTTGTTGGCCCTTCCTTGTGCTGTTAGGAGGTAGGCTATTAGCTGATAATATCTAAAGCAAAATCTTATCAGCCTTCTTCAAACAGAAACAGAAATTGAAGAAGAGAAAGACATTAAATGGAACAAGGCAACAGATGGTTTTATCTTAGGAAAGAGGCACAGAATGCTTTGAGACCCTTGCCTGCATTTGTGTCAGTTATGTTACCACCCTTAAGATGGGTAGACATGGTTTCCAAATCATGGGGTCAGTAAGAAATTTTTTTTTAAAAAAATATCAGATTTGTTCCTTTAGTACACAAATACCAGAGTTATGTCTGATAATCTACTGACCAAAGTGAGGCATAGATAAATATATAGTAAAACAGAAAACATCTTCAGCCTTGTTTCACTCCAATTAGCAGTTTCCAGACCTCTTAATGAGCAAGTGAGATCCCATTCCACCAGCCAAAAAAACTCATTACTCTGATCCAGGTACTGATCCATGCACTATGACCATGATCACAACAGATTTAGGGGGCACTGGTTTGGCATGGAGAACCTTTACTGCTCATGGTGATGAGGAAGACACACGAGTGAGGGAATAGAGAAAGGGGTAAGTCAGGGAGGTGGAAAAAGAGAAACCTGGCATGATTTGGTGAAATTTACAGGGCTAACAAAGGGTCTCACTGTGTGTTTGCTGATAAGCATAGCACATTTGACAAAGGCAAATGCATCTGATAACATTGGACTTCTGCTGCTTTCAGTGGTCAGTCCCATCACAGTGTGTGGTTCCAGGCAAAGCTTTGCAGGAAGAGGTGAAAGAGAGACGGTCTGTCTGTACTATCCATTGTAACTGTTGGCAGCATAAGGATTAACTGTGGTTGGACGGTATGAAAAAGTAGTAGCATTTTATGGTATTTCTGGTCATGCCCAGGAGTATCTGCTCCCCATTTTCAAGGAGTGTCACAGTCTCCCCATTTTCTCTCTGAATTATCAGAGACATTAACAAGAGTCCTCATTGTGACTGATCTTTCTAATTAGGAGCACTGGATAAATAGATCTGTGAAACAGCCGGGCAGCTGCGAGCGGCCTTGCTTCACTGCACATGGGGCATGGAAAAAGCTCTGCTCTCCCAGGGATAACGTGAAAGCTACAGGCACTGACTCAGCATCAGCCCAGTGACTGCTCTCCAGGGAATCTGAGAGAACCCCTCCAAGCATTCCCGCCTAGTTCTGCCCACAGAGGGATCAGATAACAAAAAATAATCTTTGAAACAATTCCCTACCTCTGATAAATACATACCTCCCATCAACTAACGATTAAACAGCGCTGTCAAGCTTTCTTTTTGATCCACCTCTACGGACACATCCAGGGTGAAACCAATTCTGAAATTTGTTTGGGTTTTTTTGTGTAACAGCAGTGTTCTGTGCCATGTAGACGTGGCATTTCATTAAGCACAGGGTAATAGCTTGATTCCCTTAGGGACTCACGGCTGGAAGATAGAACATCTCCTTTCATAGAGAGGCAAGGTCACTATGCGCCACACATTCCTCTATGCATATGCTCATTTTGGAGTTGATGTTGAGATAATTGAGTATCTGTTCATCATATGTTTCATATTAACGCAATAACACATCTTGATGTAAAACTAATTTTACAGGATCTGAGGAAACTCAACATTATATTATACTTAATGCCATCTGTTCAGCTACTCCAGAATACAGTGGAAGAATTCTGATTTATGCCCAAATTATTTTTTATATTTTACTCTTCATGGTGGATTCAGAATTTGAAAAATTCCATGTGATAAACATTTCAAAAGCACAAACAAACTAATGTATTTTGCCCCTTCACATTGCATCACCCTTTTGTAACTTACAGTTGTTGTTTTTTTTAACAGGAGTCATCTTCCACCATATTCACATGTACACACTGTGAACAAGACAGTTCACAAATGTGACACCTCAAAGTTTAATCCCCTGTATATATAATGATAGAAACCACAAAAATTTCACAGATATATATGAAGAGAGATCAAAAATAATAGGCAATGTCTTTCAAAATATTGTTAAGTACTATCAAAAAACAGGAGTCCCCAGACTACCTTACCTGAAGAACCTGAACTTTATGCAGTGCAACTAATTCCTGCTAATCTACTTCTCTGCTTTCATGGTACTTCATAGCAAATACTATTTTTATCTGCTTGTTTATAATATTTAGAAGCTGGCAACCTGTTTTTCTCTGGTCCTCTGGTTCCTGGCATACTTCCCTTCTGGATGCGAAAATGAGAAATTCCAGAGGATAATACTGAGTCAAAGTATAATGTAAAAGAGGAAAGAGTTACTTTCAAAGTGAATGTGTGATCGGTCAGGAGAGATGATTACATAGGGTAGAGTACAAAAGTAGAAACAAATTATTTTCTCCCCAAACCAGATACAAATACTGTATTGTATTAAATCCAACAGTTTGTGAGGGAAAAGAATAATTATGCAGCAAAGATTAGAAATTATATACATACATGTAAGGAAAAGAAGAGATTTTATTCTGAATTTTCCTGTGCTTACTCAAATATATGCATTCTTCATCAGAGACTATGATCTGGAATGTCAAACGCAAATGTTGCCTGAAGACCTGGTATAAGCTTTTGCTGCATTTTTATTTGTTATATAGCTCAGGGGTTTCCCACAGTGGAGAATGCAAACCCCAACAGTAAATGAAACTGTAATCCCTAGATTGTGAATGACTGATTATGTGGCTTAAAAACATACAGCAAACTTAACTGGAAACAATGTGCAAAAATGTTAAGAATAATGTTTCTTGCCCTCTTCATCTGTGATTAAGTTACTGGAATTAACAGTTTCACTTCTAGAAAAAAAAAATGCTGTCAACATTTTCACATGGAAATAACCTTTGAAGAGTTGGGTTTCTGCCTTAGGGAAGCATTTTTGTTTTATTTTAAAAAGATCAGCATCAAAAAGACACCTTCTTCCTTGAGGGGACCTGAATGACTTGTGAGCAGACCCCTAGAGCTTTTTTTCTTTTCAAGGCTGCAGCAACCTAACTTAGAGACTTGTTCGTTGGAAACACTTTGAAGCACGCTGTCACAAGGTTCAAGGAGAGGTTATCAAGTCCTGTTTGCTGTTGGCACGTCTAAAACTGCTGACACATGCTAGGGAAAAAAAAAAAAAGGTACATCTAGTACAGCTACGACAATAAAATAGCTACTAGGGAACCTCACCTCCAGCTAACAACTACACCATTCTGTGTTGGCCTACTGAAGAGATAAGCCAGTACTATTTATACATAAAATGCAAACAAAGCTTATAGAAGGCCTGAAAAATATCTAGGTTTGTCCTTTGCTTAGTGGTTTAAAAAAGAAAAAAAAAAGGGGGGGCAAAAACCCCATGCAAACACACCGCATTTAGGATTTTGTTGTTTGATGATGAAAAATGTTACCCAGTGATGAAAGCTGTAGAAACAGCTGAAAAATGTTCATTGAAAGGAAAAGTAATGAAAAATTGTGCACTTGACAGGCTTGCAAAAAGTAACCAATGTGATGGTTTCCTTTCATATCACTCACAAATTCTCCTGAACAAGAAAATAACCAATAACATTGAAAACACACACACACACAAAAAAAATCAAACTCTGTTGTTGGACGTTCTTAAGATTTTTCTAGCTTGATGCCTCAAAACATTAGGAGGAAAAATGCATGCCTTCTCCCAGACCTCCAGACCTACTAGTCTCTAAGTTATCTGTAGATCTATTTTACCTCTAACTCCAGTGGAAGGAGGAGGAGTACTTTTCCAGTCAAGTCTTGGTCAAAGTTCTAGATGAATATTCTAAAGATATGCTGACATTTCTCAGATTAATTCCAAGGAATTCCTTGCCTACTAGGGACAGATCTGTCCCTTCCCCTCATTTCACATCAGCTATGTACAAATTCACACTAGCAGTAAGCATTAGCTTGAACTCTGGCACTTAGAGCTGAAGGAGTCTGAGCAAGTTCATGACTCCACCACTGGCCTAAGCTCCTGAGGATCTTGAGGACCTCAGGCCAAGTCCAAGTCCACTCTAGATAACTGGTCTAGCAGTTCCTCCTTACAAATCTTTACATTTAATGCAGCAAAGGGCTCTGATATCCTTCTTGACACTAGAGATCTGGGCTTCCTCACCAGGGCAGCAAGCTAAAAGCTCAACAGAAACAAGTCACATGGGTGGAGGTCTTACAGGTCTGCTCTTCAACTCACAGGTCTGGCTTAGCCTTTGCATTCTGCTGCAAGCAACTTTGGAAAACACTCTTTTCAAATGCAGCAGTATTTTATCACTGCATAAGTGAGGTTAAACTGGAGCTGACATCAGAAGATGGCATATGCCTTACTGTACTGCAGCAATGCACAGCCCACTATACATTGCCACTAGACATTGTCTTATGAAATTAATTTAAGGCCCCAATAAGGGCAAGGAGTAGGGTGTGATGAGCTCACGTTCACTTTTATTTTTGAATGCTAATGTTCAAATACTGAGTTTTGAAAGTGGGAGAAGGAAAAGAGTTCATGAAAGCAAAATGCTGCTCCTTTTGTAAAAAGAAAATTTGCTAAGGTAACATGCTTTTGAAATATTAATTCCCAACAACCAGCAATGCAAAAAAAAAAAAAAAAAAAAAAGAAAACCAATTACATCACTACAGTGTAAAATGTTGTATCACCTATCAAAACGAGACAGATCCAGGTTCATTCATGTATAATTTTTTTGTTCTTTTGTTTGAGACACAACAGAAATATACAACAGTTACAGAAGAAGATGGTATTTTGTTCTTCATGAATTGAGTATAACAGCAGTCCTTTGCCTCACCCAGCTAAATGGATTTCAGATTAGACTCTAGAATAAAAAACAGAAACTTACCTTGCATTTCAACATGTTGGCCACTCGCTCTTGCATTGATTGTCCAGCCTTTGGCCTGACAAGTATATAAACTGCTTTCACTTCAGGGCTGGAACGCAGAAGCTTTTCCACCAGCACTTTGCCCATGAAACCTGTAGCTCCTGTGATAAGTACGCTCTTTCCATTGTAATAGGCTGAGACTGAAGACATGGTGCTTTCTTGTTCTGTCCTTCCTTTAACTTCCTGCAGGAGGTACCTGAGAAGATGCAGAAATAAAGCTTTAAGGGCTTCTGAGTCAAGACACAGATTAGTTATTTGGGAGCTACAGTCTGAGATAATCTTTCCCAGTCAGCTATGGCAGCTCACATTAGTTCAGTCAATGGCAATTTTAAAGATGATTTAAAAAAAACCCAACAACTTTATTATGAAATTAAACCACAAATATTAAAAAGGTTAATCTGAGAAGTTAAAAATATCAAGCTCAGCCTTATCTTCCGTATTATACCACAGCTGCATCCAGCAGTCACAGTTTAGAACATAGCTTGTGCTGTACAAGACTTCTAGAAATAGATGCTCACTGCAGTGCTGAATAGCATTTATCTCCTACATTGTGAAGGGGCAGCCATGAAGATATGCA
This sequence comes from Aramus guarauna, assembly GCA_013400195.1. NCBI lineage: Eukaryota > Metazoa > Chordata > Aves > Gruiformes > Aramidae > Aramus > Aramus guarauna. The sequence continues at coordinate 281,073 of VXBL01001360.1, forward strand.
GTTATCCCTACAAGACAAAGTAGAAACAGATCTCCTCACAAATATTTCAGGTACACATTGCTGTGTTTTCCACTTTAATTCCACTGTGCCAAGCTGTTGCATTTCTTGTCAGTCATCACTCAGCAATATGCTCAGTCTTTTCCTGTTGTCTTGGCTTGGAATAAAACCATGAAGAAAGCTCTTCTTCATGGAAGATACAGTGCTCCTGTGTATAGGTCATCACCCATTATTGGCTGTTAAGGCCAAAATTCATCCCATTTAACTCTAAGGACCATAGATGTCATATGCTTTCTTTGAAGACTTTAGGTTGTTTGAACTGCCCTTTGGAGACACATTGACTATATAAGGAGACTGACATGACTAGGCTCCCACATGAAGTATCCCAGTTAAGTATTTTAATTAGATACAATGGTTTCAGGCCTACATGTCCCCAGTCATCCCGATTCAAACTCTAAGTTGATTAAGTGACAAACAAGGCCAGAGTGAATCCTCTTAGAATAGCCCCTCTCTCTACTAGACAAACGGAAGGAAAAAACCCCGTTCTATCTTTGAAGTGCTGCAGATCAAAACATGCACAAACCACTTATATGGCAAGGGAAAGGCTCATGAAAAATATAAATGTTTTGAAAAAAGTCTACTAAATTTGAAACAAAAAGAAGTGAGAACAGTAGAAAGCTGTCAATCAAGTATTCAAGAATGAGGACAATGATCTTCAGATACCACAGAAAAACTTCTCATCCTCCTGCAGAAGCTTCAGAAACACTGTTGGCCATTTCAAGTTTCTTAATATGACACGAGTCAATTGCATGCTAATAAAATGCAAATACAGCACTTGCTGCATTTTTGCAGTCTTCCAAGATTCTCTGTTCTCAACAACCCTTTTGCATTTCTGAAACCTAGAAACCATTCGGGAACAGTGAAGTAGCTGAACTTAGAGCAAAAACTTCAAGCCTTCATACAGAAACATCTTATATAAGGAGTCCTTGGCTTGAGCCAACACAAATGAGTAACACCAAAGAGTTTTAAGTACTGTAAGAACCTTGGCTACATGTGATGGTAGGTTAAATTCCCTTCATTGTGTGGGACTATGAGAGAAATATAGCTCATCCTACAGCCCATGCCTTCCTCAGGATGGAATGAGATATCTTACCCCAGAAAATTGACCACCAGCTATGTGAATCAAGAGGAGCACCACAGATCAACCCTTACAAAGTGTACCATGTTTATTACAACATTCAGGAATGTGCTTAGCTGGACTGCGATCCCCAAGGCGTTACCACTCACAGCAGTGAAAAGTGATCCACAGTCTGTGTCAACGTGCTGTCATTATCTGGGTGTACAGCTGATGCATCTACCCAGACCTGTCTTTGCATTCCTACCAATCTGCCAGTTTTCACAATCATTGTACTGCTATATGGAAACATTGAATGTCTATTTCTATTGGGCACAGACACATAAACTGGCGACTGAAGCCCAACAAAATATTGTTCTTCTTTCCCAGTGCTGCCTGGGACTGCAGTACATAGCATCAAACAAATGAAAATCCACAGATTTCTTTATCCGTAACAAATCATCAGGTGTGCTATCCAATTTAGAAAGTGGGTCAAGCAGAAAAACTTCTAAGGGATACTATTTTACAAATTAATAGCTGTGGGTATTCTGGCTCAGTGAATTCGGGTATTAGCTTACTTTCAGATATGGCCTAGATTACAATTTAAATGAACGTAGCAGGCTCATCTAGGTCTATTAAAAACCTGTTCTTATTAAAGAGATGGCCACTTGGGAAGTTAAACAAACAGGTTAAACTATTAGATAATTAACTTATTTATAATAAAATGTCACATCTCATTCAGGTTCAGAAAATCTGAGTGATATTGGAAGACACAAACTTGCAGAACTTGGAAGTTTGTGAAAGGGTGTGTGAGTCCAAAAGTAGATACTAGTTTAACCAGGTGAAGACGAAGGTGACCAAAGACTTAAGAAATTTGGTACGACGCATGCCCTGCAAAGCAGAAAAATTAATGAGAGAAGTTCTTAGTCAGTAGAGGTCATACAAATTCTACTGAACATAAGGAAACAAAAAGATGAAATATAAGACCACTTCCAGTCACTGGATACTTGCTTTAAACTCATATTCAGAAGACCATATCTACCTAACCTCACCTAATATTCTGCTAGAAAAATGGTACATTAATAAAATACTTTGCACCACAAACCTGGAGATTACCACAGTGTTTAACAGGAATTACTCTCCTTCCCACACTTCAGTAGTACAGAATATTTCCAACCTGCATCACTAAACATTAGTGCTTTGCATAATGGTTGTAGACTACTGCAAAAATAACTGTTAAGATTTCCAAATGTGGACATCGATTTATTATGTTGTTTCATTCAGGTTCTCTGTTTGAGTTATCCAAATGGAGCTTCATTTGTTTTGGCCAGATGTTCAATGCCTACTGGAATAGTAAAAAAAAAAAAAAATTAAAAATCATACTACTTTAAAGCATCCCTAAAATTGTCCAAGTAAATTTAAAGAGGCTTTTACTAGGTTCCAAATTCAAACACAGATTCTAGTTTAGCCATGACTTGACTTTTTTATTTTTCAGAACCATCTTTGGTATTTTTTTTAATTATTTTTAAGAGTATGATTTTATAACACAATTTATTCTCTGTTTTAATTGATTTTGCTTGGCCTTTGTAAAGAAAGTACTGAAGAAGTTATGGAGATTTTAAGGAACTAGAGGATTTCTAAGGTGAAAGGGTGTGATCAAAGTTATATCTGCTAACCTGACCCTTTGGATATCTACTTCAAAATAGACAGAACTATATGCATGCCTTTTTGACTTTTTTACACTCAGTCAAATAAAGAAAAATTGTTTCCTGCAGAAGCTTATACTTTGCTTTTAATTTTAAGGAATAAATACTCAGTACTGGACATTAACTATTTCCCTGTCAGTTAAACTGCAAGGGATTAAGTGTCTGGTAAGAGAAAACTATTTGAAGTCTGAACCATGGTCAGTAGCTGCAGTGAGCTGACCCCTACTGAGGTGAAGAAGGATAAAGACTACTTCAGAGCCAGAGGTTCTTGACTCTTCCAAAACTGACTGGAGGTGAGAAAGCCACTGCATTGTGGAGAAAAGCCCACACAAGGCCTTCCTGAAGCCCAATTCAGTTGAGTAATTACAAGCAGCTCTGATGGTTTAGGCACTAATCAGAGCAGGAAAGTAATCACTGATGCCATCTGAAATAGTGAACACAGCGTCTTTGCAGCAGTATACATCTCACTGATGCTGACTCATCTCCAACCGTAGCGTGAAAAAAACACCTTTTGGACAGCCAGCCAGGAATCACACTGAGCATCTCTGCAGACACAAGTACACAAGCTGCTTTAAGGGTAAAGCTCTGTTACTGATGCCTGTAACAGTCTCCTCTGGATCAGACGCAAAGGACGATCTACAGTGCTGCATTACAAAGCCATGATCTTGTGCCAGGGGCATATGCCAAAGGACAAGCAAAGGTAAAGGTGGGAATCCTACCAACCAATACCTTCCTCCTGCAAAAGAAAACCCTCAAATCCTCAACAGAAGAGTAAAGGAGAGCTTTCTGCCTCCAAGAGCAGTTACAATAGAGCTGATATTTAACAAAACTAATACACTGTCCTCATCTTCCATATACTTCAATGATGCCAAATCTGTATTCAGATGGCAATGGTGTAATACCGTGAGTTAGACTGCTACCAAAGCCATAGCAATGGGAAGGGAAATGTATATCTGAAACTCACTGACTGCTGCTACAGCTGCTGCCTGGAGCAGGTCCATGGCTGCAGGGTTTTAACAAGAGATGACAAAACGGAGCACCAGCAATGAAGGATGGGTAGACTGGAGCAGGTTAATATTTCACTATGGTTTGGACCACTACTAAGATTTTCATGCCCTGCTCGACTAGGACAGCAGCTATTTCAGAAGTTTATCTGCTGAGATACTTGCTTTTTCAACTCAACAACACAATACAAAACAAAAAAAAAAAAGAAGGGGAAAAAAAAGATTTCATTTTGTGCAAGAGAAAAGGACTGTATGTCTGTAAATATATATCTAGATTCACAAATGGCCTCTCTGCCTTCTCCTTCTACTTAGTCTGGTTTTGATGAGTTTTCTCATGTCTGGTGCATTTTCACAACTTTATGTAGGGATGTAATTTATGTAAACAAGAGGGTGAGGCTGTTCAGAGGAGTCTTTTAGACATCATATTAAATGTAATGAACCAGCTTCAACTAAAATTACAATTAATGACATAACATTTTTTAAAGCAAGGCTACAGACAGCAAGAATCCTTTAAGACAAAATAATTTTGGGCTACTTTCTGAATATAAATATCCAATGGTACAAATATCCAATCATACATAAGACAGTTTTCTTTAATCAGAATTTTGGAGGAGTCATAATTAACCTGGGACATGCAGAGAAAGAAAAATTCCTCTGTCATTTCACAGAACTTGTACAGCTGAGGTCAGAAAAAGCAATATCAAGTGGTCACAGACTATTTCAATCTCATCAGTTTGCTTCCTCAGTATATTAATTATTTTATGAGTTTCAAATGGACTGAAGAGTGGGGATGCGTGAACAATGTATCTTCATATAATTATTTTCTTTTTTATTTTTTGCCCCAGGACATGTGACAGAGACTCCACAAACTATGCACGTAATTACAATACATAAAAGGAATTCTTTCTAATATACGTTCTTTGCCTGAAAGTATTTGTGTATAATTTCTTGTTAGTTAATCATCAGCAAGTAAATAATCCCATGACCTTCACTGTCAGGAACAACCTGATCTTTTCACTTTGGTGGCCGGTAGAGGTGGATACTCACACAATGAGCAGTTTTCCTCCAACGTTAAGGTATATACTACAATTCTATGCTTTGAAGCAAATCAGTATAATCCCAGAACAGCATGTACATGGATGAAGAGGCACGCAGAGTGCTAAAAGTTCAATACCTGTACAACACCTACTATGGAGCTAAGCCTAGTCTGAAGCAAAGAAACTTTCCAAGCTTCTGATTCCTGGAGTAACAGAATGCTCCATTCCATGCGTAAAGAACAAAAATTAAAAAGACAAAGGAAAATGCAATAAGCATCTACGTGTTTCATTTATGTGCTGGCACTAGACACATGGGTTATAAACAGTGTCTGTCAATTCATTGTGAAATCTCAGGTGTATGCAGGTGCATTAGTTGTGCATGCTCTGTCATTTGAGATGCTTTAGATAGATGTCAAGGTTTTGTTGAGCACCAGGCTCTGCTTCACAAATTTCACAGATTATTTTTAGCCCCAGGACATCTGGAAGTAACAGAGCATACTGTGGCCTTAGAGTCACAGAGCAGACTCCCACACTGTGCACACTAGCAATAGGTGAAGTAATGACTTGCTTTTCATCATACTGACTTAACTCCTGGCTTCTCAGTAACACCAGGAGGAAGCTTATGTCACTCAGCTCCATTGATCTGATTTACTGGGCCAAACTCACAATCAGAGTAGTTTCACTGCAATGGAACTACCCTGACCAACGTTTCAGCTGGGACTAGCATGATTTAGCTTAGATTTGAGCCTTTATATTTAAAATATTTTCTGCGTTTTTAGTAATAAATAACAGTGAGTCAGAACAGAAAAGGTCTGTAGTTCAACACTGCACACCATTTTTGACAACAGCACTGCTAACACGAACAAGCACATAGTACCAACAATGATGCACTGAAGTTACATAATGTATTTTCAAAGGTCTTTAGGCCCATAAAGATTTGTGTAGTATATGATGTTTGGGAAGAGGTAGGGGAGATTTTACTGATGGCAGAAAAATGAAGCAAAGAGGATGTTAAAATGGCTGATCTAGGGACAAATTAAAAGATCCTTATGATTTGCTAAGCTTCCATAGATATTTAATAGCGCTAACAACCTGACAACAGTAACAAACTGGCAAAGATAAACCTCTTACTTAGCTACAGAATTAAAAGAAAGGTCATAATCCATCCTTCATGCAGGCACTATAGATGCTAATACAGCACAAAGAAATAAAATCCTGTGATTCAAAGATGGGCACATTTACAGTCAGACTGAACTCCTGATGATAATCCTCTTTACAAAAGAGATTTTGCTCCAAGCAATTTACACCAAATATAAATGTTGTTGCTAGAAGCCTGAAGGTTAAATCACTTTTCTCTAGCTAATATATTTAAAATCATTTTTTGTTTGCCAACAGTACTGACTTAATTCCACAACAGCATATGCAAGTAGCAACAAGCAAGGAGAAACTCTCATTGCTCCCGGAAACCCTTCATGGCTTGAAAAATGACACCAGTTTTGCAATCCCTTTCAATTTATAACAGTCAAATCCAAAGAGACAGCGCAGTGTGACAGCATAATTAAGAGCTAGAGACAACGAGCAGCGTGCACAGGCGGATCCTGTGAACTGCTGAACATTACATGATGTGCGGACAGAAGCCCTTGATCCTTCGGAAACCACCAGGAGTTGTGGCTTCTGGGCTAGAGATCTGCCAACAGAACAAGACCCAGATGTAGGGCAAAAGCTTGAATTTCAAGATTTGGTCATTGCTTAATCATTACCGGTACAGTTTCACAGATTGTCTGACTCTCCTAAGTAGTACAAACTGTTTGACCACTGTTAAGAACCAGAGAAGAATGAATGAAGCACAAGGGCCACTGAGGTAACAAAACCAAGGAGAAGTCTCTTGATTTTTTAGTGAAACCTGTTAGTCTCTCCCAGTCTCGCTATGTTCTCTCTAAAATTGATGAAAACAAGTCCATTAGCGTTTCAGAGCTAAGACAGGGAAATTTTGCTAAGGATATACCTATGTATGCGATACGGTATTTTTAAGAATAAATATTTCTCAGTAGCTCAAATATAGATGTATTCTGCCTTACCCCTGTTTAGTTAGTGTACTGCAGCTCCCAGAGACATCAAATGAGCAGCTTCTGCAGGTTCCTTTCTGTATCACGCAGCTCAGCATCTGGACCCACATTCCCTTTTTTTTTTTAGCAGTGCTCACTTAGAGCTAGTTCTTGCAAAGCCATTGAGCAGGTTACAGGATCAAAGCTTAGGTGCTGTGCATATATAAGGACTAGAACAGAGTTTTTGCTCTGCCTCAGCATAATTAAATGCAGATATCCTACATCAGAACATTTCTGCAGGCAATTCTTCCCCTTCTCTTTCCACTCACTCACTCTTTGCAGCCATTATCGCATTTCTTTCTCCTTTAGCTGTGACTGGGATCTCTACAACCAGCAGTCCTCTCCCAAACCCCTGAATCAAAACCCTTGCCAATACCCATTGCACAGCAATCACACTGCAACTTAGCATTGCAAAAGAGAGCTCTCTTGGTGCTCCAGTCAAAGGTCCCTGAATCTCTCTGTGGTATCAGGGTGGTCCAGCACAATTACTTTCTTTTGGAGATTTCAGTTCATAACTTTGTCTTAGCATTTAGCATCGCTTAGCGCTGTATTCGAAAAGTTTCTGTCCTTTTCTACCACTTGCTCTTGCTCATTCATCAAAAATAGCAGCACTATCATTTATGGCATTGGTGGGAAGAGTTGGATTTGGAGATTGATCCAGTTTAAGAATACTTGCATACAATTTGAGGGTAACAGGACACTGAAGTGTTTTCGTGTTTTTTTCAAGCCCTACTTTTGGAACAGTTCAACTAACACAGCTGCTGTTAAGGACAACAGCAGCAGTACTGCTACCTCCCCCCAATTTCCACATTCCAGCACTCGTGGAAAACCATCCCTTACTGACCCAAAACCAGACTGGGTAACTAAAGCCAAAAGCATCTAAAAACCACCTACATTTTTTTAACAAATGAAAAAAAAATTCTAGTGATTGAAGGTAGCAATGCAAATGTTCATGTGATTCCAGCAACCATTTCTTCACAAAGGCACTGTCACAACATAAAGACATTCAAACATACATGTTTACCCTCTCCAGTTTCTGACGATCTCAGAATCCCCCATTCAATCTGTCTGGATTTTCCAAAGCACACAGGCTTCTGCTGAAGAAGACTTTTCTTTAGTAACGTGTATGCACATACTTGTGTTTGTATGCACATACTCGTGTTTGTACACACACATGCTTAGAAAACCATGTTTAGGTTGTAGACGCAACAATCTGTTAACTGTGTTTCTCCTTGAGTCGCAATCACTTTGGGGTCATCAAGACAACAACTGTCTTTTACATGCTAATGGCTATAGAATACCCTCTTACTGTAAACTTTTGCAAGCTGTAACAGAACAAATATTCCTTTTCCCCCATTCCTCCATAATGTCTAAATTTGCTACTACCTTCCCTATAGGACTTACTTACTAGCTGAGAAGCTCTTGACATGTCGTCAGTGAAACCTCTTGATGAGCTCAGATAATATAGTAGCACGGTGTATGCTGCTTAACAGAAAAATGTGGTGACTATACTAAGAAGTCTAGAAGTCCTGCAACAGCAAGCTAAAATGAAATTTCACACTTTAGATATCAGATCTAACAAAGTGGAAGAAATTACCTGCTGTGTTTGGCCTCAGATTTAAGGTTAATTAAATAACTGTAATTATTTTGCTTTCCAATAGAAAGCTAAGCTGAGCAGTCTGAGCATTTTTATATTCAGGTTTTTTTTAAGAAGCACAGCCTAGAACCTACTCTTGTCTCTGTTGGGGTTGAAAGAGAAAAATGCTTGGAATATTTCCCACCAAGAGAAGTCTTCTTAAAAGGATAACCAGATGGATGTGAGAGCCTATGCTATCAATTTCATAGCAAAGCATATATAGATATAGATACATGGTTTCAAAACCAACGATTTAAGATACTATCAAGTCTTCTTTTTATATTGCAACCTAAAAGGGAGCATTATCATACCACAGTTTTGCCTATGTATCTTTTACCGCATCACTGCATCAAAACTCAGATTAGACTAAATATGAACAAAATTTTTTTATTTTTTTTTTTAATTTCTCCCACATTTCTCTGTTGTTCACACTTAGAGCATTTGATGGCATCTGGGAATCCATCAAACAACAATAGCAGTCTCATTTGTTCTGCCCAGCTACTGAAATAAGACAGAAGCCATCCAGGCTTCTGCTATGCAAAATTCTCCTCTCAAGTGAAGTTCTCAGCAGACAGAACAGGATCAAGCCCTTCAGGAATGGGGAAGAAATGCAGCCAAAGTCTATTTCATTCCAGGAAGTCCACACAGAATTTTATGCTGCTTAGTGCATGCTGCTAGCTGGCTTATTCTACAGCAAGCCAGAACACCAGCATCAGTGACCAGCTCTCCCATAATTCCCCGCATCCCGTTTTTTTTGAAAACAATTCTGGCACTACCTGAATCTGAACCACGATACACTGACACATTTGCTGCCAGAGTCCTTGGCACTAAAGTAATGACCTCGCACAGGCAGCTGAGGGGTGCAGAGCTGCAGCTGTTTCCCAGTTTGCAGTATGCTAGCATGTCGTGACTCTTGCTGTGCAAATGTGATCAACTGACAAACATCTCATTCTCTCTGTGGAAGTGCACAGAAACCACAGCGAGGAGAAACTAGCGAGCAGGGGGAATTGGTTGATGTAGTTGCCGAGCCACTCTCCATGATATTTGAAAAGGTGAAGTCCTTGGTGACTGGAAAAGGGGTACAAAGGAGGACCCTGGGAACCAGTGACTTGTCAGCCTCACCTCTGTGCCTGGGAAGATCATGAAACAGATCCTCCTAGAAGCTATGTTAAGGCACATGGAGGACAGGGACGTGACTTGAGACAGCCAGCATGGCTTCACCAAGGGCCAGTCCTGCCTGACCAATCTAGTGGCCTTCTGTGATGGAGTAACTACATCAGTGGACAAGGGAAGAGCTACGGATGTCATGTACCTGGACTTCATAGACTCATAGAATCATAGAACAGTTTGGGTTGGAAGGGACCTTCAAGATCATCTAGTTGAAGATGTCCCTGCCCATGGCAGGGGGGTTGGACTAGATGACCTTTAAAGGTCCCTTCCAACCCAAACCATTCTATGATTCTAAGCCACTTCCTCCTACCAGCCATGCATGAAGCATTGGGAGGGGGGCAATGGTGATACTGGTATGGGGCTTGCCTACTTCTGAAGAGAGGGTGAGGAAACGCAACAGCAAAAAATTTTAGACTTTATATATAAAATACAGAAAAAATATAAAGCACCCTAGTCAGTGAGACAAAAGGCATTTCAGAGAGATTCAGAGGTGTTTCTGCTTCCCATTACACCTCGCTGTTCTGGGTAGACTTTTCCCCTGCTTTGTCTGACTGTCCCTGCAGGGATGCACTCCCAAGCTCTCTAATCCTCGATCTATCGCTTCTAGCGAGACAAGAGAAGCATGGTGTTACAATGCACAGCTGATTCCTGCTGCTCCTCCCGAGGCTGTAGGACAGCTTGGGGCCAGGGAATGAAAGCTTCAGAGGCTACACATGCACAGAGAGACTACGAATTTTGCTTCTGCCCCTTCTGACAGCAAATGTCATCCTAAGAGTTTGGAAGTTTTATTCCTTGGTATCAACAAACACAGCATGCAGACAGCATGAGCAAGAAGGCCTCCTTCTCTGGAAACTTGAATAGGGAACACAGAAGAAGCCCAGCTAAGCCAGAAGCTTCACTAGCCATATGAAAACAAGTGAAGTATATTAAAAGGTAGCTCCAAGGTAGCTGCTAGGATTTTCAACAGAGTAAACAGTATTTGATCAAAGTGGAAAACTGAAGGAAATCTAGTGAACATGTGTAGGCCAAGGGTGAACAAATCTTGGATGCTAACTGCTACCAACACAAAAAGAAAGATGAGACTGAAAAATGTAGCTTCTTTTTTAAAAAATTAAGAAAAGGCAAGAGAGCAGCGAAGAGAAGAGTTGGTAGGACTCTCTGTGATTAGTATCTGAGTCAGCCTGTTTATAGAGGACTTCTCATTCAGCTTCTAGCAGATGAGCCTTAACGTCTCACAATGAACTGAGTGTGCAAATCCAAGAGACCACCTCACTATTCTATGCCCAGAATTACCCACAGCAGCTTAAAACTTACAGTAGTTCTGTGATCTCTAAATGCACTGAGCCAAATGACTCCTGAGTGATATCCTAGCAATCTTCAATGCTGATAACATGGAAACTAAGCTCTTCCAAAAAACAGTTTCCTTAAGACTAAGAAGAGACCAACAGCTGAAAGAAATGAAAACCAACTTGCAATGGTCTCCTGATGTTCCTTGGAAAATTTATAATTCTCACAGAATTTGCCAACTGCTGCATCGTGGCTAGCTGGCAACAGTCTGCTAACAAAGCTGCTGATCAAAACTTGCGGAGAAGGTAGGCTTTTGTCAAGCAGGAGCTAGTTCAGCAGGAAATGCATTGAGATCTTCTCACTTTTTGACATCTGACAACTTAGTCACTGTCAGTCTCTGAGAGATTTTCATATGCAACAAGCCAATGCCATATTTTGAGATAAAGTTTAAAGGTGCAGTTTGTAAGAAGGTATCAATAATATGCAGAAATCATGGTCTTATTTGCTGTTATAAAGATTAAAATTCTTTTTCTACCCCAATCAGCTCTTCCCTTACTTGAATCCCAGCTATGAGCACGCAGAACTCAGTCTACTAACACAACGCTTTCACAAAATCTTTCATAATTCAACTGATTGCACTCTTGATACTAAATATAATCTTTACTTAATTTCTGAGAGTTTAGTTACTCTTCAGGTGGGTGGATGATGTCCTTGGGTAATGTGGGAAAAGAGATCAAAGCAAAAGGTCAAATATAATGCAAAGAATCCTCTTCTGGGTGACGAAAGAAAAAAGCTTGTATTGCCATTTTGAATTTTGATTTATTTGATTCTAATGTCAGCTAACAAATTGACAGCTGCTTTTCAGGGAAATGGAGACTTGGATATTCTTTACTGTCTTATGCAGAAACAGTATTTTTAGTGCTTTATCAAGGAAAGTAAGATTAATTAGCACAATACTTTTCTGGCTACATCCTATCTGCACAGTGTATTGCTCAGCAGAATTATCTAGATCCTTTATGTTTTACTACCTCCTGATCCTCATCAGACAGCTTTAAGAATTTTCGACTCTTCTAATTACTACATCTCTCCCTCTTCTACCAGGATAAACAGACTGAGAAAACAGAAATAAAACTAAAAAGCAAATGTTAAGCAAGCCTGAGTATGCTGTTTTAAAATACAGTGATAGATGCAATATTCTGAAGCATGTATGCCTCCAGTAAAGACTACAGAATTGCTGCATCCCAAGCTCTTTGCAATGGGAACTATGCAAGTGCAATAGTACCAGTTAGAACAGGTCTCTGATCACAGCTGAGTCACCCGGAAGTTACTGGAGTGGAAATATTTTTTGTGCATCTGTGTATGTAAATCAGTAGCATAGCAAACACAGCATAGCAATGTTTAGCCTTCCCTTACGCTGTTAGTGTATTCACTCATACCCTGTTTTATTAACTAATGAGCTCTGAAATACCCCAGAGAAACAAAGTAGATGTGTATTTTATTATTCCCATGATTAGAAGCAAGGCAATTCACAGTGGCTGTTAATGAATTAGAGTTAATGATGCAGTGCCAAGCAGGCACTTTTTTGCTCTTTTTGCAAGTTGCGTCAGTTCTTTGAAACTGTTTAGGTCAATTTATAACAGGGATCAGATGTAACTTCATTTCACAAGCCAAAGAGCACAACAGCAAGAAAGACTATAAATGCTGTAAGATACATTTATTTTATCAAAATAGTTGTTCTAGTATTGCAATTTCATCAGTATCATCTGCATATGTAAATAAAAAAAAAAAGCCTTAAAATTTGTTTTGTTGTCACTTTCTTTGGGGGTTTTGGTGGGTGTTGGTTTGTTGTTTGGTTTTGGGGTTTTTTTTGTCATGCAGTTATTTCTCTCACTCAAGAGCATACAGACCAAAGTGTGGATGGATTCAGGAGGGAAATGATAATTATATATGGAAGAAGCCAAACTAGAAGATCAAAATAATACCCTTCCAAATGAGATTTTCTCACAAACTGCAAGGAAAATAACACTCCTTAAATCTCCTCACTCAGTTTCTGTGGAAGACAGGCAGCACGGTCTGCAGATTTCTCTCCCCAAAGTTCTCTAAGAAACACAAACATTTACTGTTCAGAAAGGAAAAGAGCAGGAAGAGGAACCGAGAATTCCCTGGAGTTACTGCATTAAGGAACTTTGCTCAGCACATCAGCGGCTCTGAATAATGAGGCAGCAGAGAGCTTTGCAGCACTGGGAGCCTTTGAAACACACTTCTCCAGAAAGAAGAGACAATAAAATGTAAATAGTAAATGCCTCTTGGCTGGCACATACCAGCACAGAGAAAATTCTTCTCCCTTTCCACATACAGGGTCTGATTTTTTTCTTCCCTCCTTCTACAATATTTAGAAGACAAGCTGATGAGAGATGACACAGCACATTTACAGAAGTTCAAAAAAATCCAGCATTGAATAAAACATAAGTGCAGTATCAGAAAAGGATGGTCAGGCTGTACTAATGTCCTCTAGTACAACCTCTGTGCACTGAAATGCAAGGAGGGAACGGGAAGAAGTAATTCAATGATGATTTGGTTCTAAATATTCAAGAAAAGTCTGAGCTAAGTTTCAAGAACTTGAATAACCCTGTTGTAATCAATGCCAGGTTCACATATGTTCACATAGCGCACTTATGTTTTCATGGATCACAAATTTCCTTCTTGTTCTTAATAAGCTCTGCTTTCAAAATGGACATGCTCCTATACCAAATAAAGTTTATTCATTCCCCTCCCCCCCCAGTGATTAACAGTTAAAATCTTAATTATCTGGTAAAGAAAAATACCCACAAATTTTGCAATGCTGGCTTCACACCTCCCCCTCCCGCCCATCTCATCCTACCACAATCTACAAGATAAAGAAATTCTTCCTACTTCCAATGAATCCCACATAGTCCTCTTTAAGTCAACCCACAGTTTAAATTTTGGAATAATTTTAATTTAGGTTAGTTACAGACCCAAGAATACATCCTGAAAACGAGATACATGTGCTGACTTCACGAGGCGCAAGCCTGTGGACCAGCACCAAGCGACCAAGAAATTATCGCAACGACCCTCGCCCCTCCAAACGTCAAGCCACACAGCCTACAAAGTGGTAGTGCCTCCGGGCTGATTCACACCTACCTGTCCTCAAAACACACAAGACCACACGAAGTTGCGAATGGTGTATTAGCTTAGCTTCATGTAGCACAGAGAGCTACAGATATACAAATGCAAAGGTGTATGACATGTTTCAGATGAAGTCAGGTATGCTCCCGGATTTTTTCCGTGCAGCATCCGAGCTATGTATGTGCTGAGCCTTACAGCTAGCTGTCTGTCAAAATGCGGCCGCTTTCTCTCTGGCAGTATTCTGTTAACGTAGATGGGGCTACTGATGCTTCAGAAAGTTAGTAACAAGATACACATGAGATGCAACATCACAAAATAGATATGAGTTGATTAATTACATTATGCTCGTATATTGCAGTAAATGCTGTGCTATTGTGCACCAGTGATTTCAAGCTTTCAAATACAGAGTGTTGGTGGCTCCTGATTTTATCTTTTTAAGACTTTTCCTCTTTTGTAGAGACAGGAAATTGTTATGTTCCAAGGTAAAGGTATTTAGCTGTGTTGTGACTATATAAGCATTAATGTTTGATCAAACATAACAACAGAAATAAAGGGCCATTGAGAACTTTTCTAAAAGGAAGAATTTGTTCATATAATTTAAGAAAAAATAACTTATGACTCAATTCCTGTTTATATTTTTTATTATATTTTCCAAGAAATTATGCTTTTTTTGACTTTTGTATGACCTCATGGTCTTGGAGACAAAGCTCACAGTCTGAGGTTAAAAATATCAAACAAACATTACTAGTTCTGAAATGGAAACACTACCAAGGTGCTTTGGTGCTTTTAGCTCCGTTGCACTATGAAACTCTATCTTACATCTCTCTATTTTGTATACTCAAATTTTTGAGATTCAGAATAAGCTCAACCACCCTGTTAATTAATTTGTGCCAAGCAGAACACAAAAGATATGCATCTTAAGTCAAGTCTCTCAAGCCCCGGATCTTCGCAACACCATTGAAAGTCCCAGGCAGGCTCAGAGTGTTTCCTCAGCCCAAACCCCAGAGATGCTGTGAAAATAAATGTCGAGTGACGTGGTGTAACAGTATAGGTGCATGGCAGGCTAACTCTCAAAAATAAACTGTTATCAGCCCCTGCCTCTTCAAACTGTAGCCAAAAGGTGCAATGTTCTCTTCAAGGTATCACTGATGGCATTATTGTCCCAGTTCTTCAGACGTAAATTATTTGCCTCCAAGTCTGTTGGACATTCTCCATTTTAGATTTTTTGCCACTAATCTTTGGTCCAGATAAGAGTCCTGTTAAGAAGGGTTGAAGTGAGTTACATGCAGATTGCCAGGCTGGAAATTCATTGCCAAAACACACAGCTTAATTGGGTGGGACATAACATGTAGTGTGTATCCGCACTAGGCTTGCCACAAGAAAGAAAGAAGTTGTATTATTAACAGCCAAAACACACACTAACCATGCCAAAAAGTAGTCTTTGAGGCAGGACACTTCCTGTAATACAGAGATATTTACCAAAATGTGCACACAGAGTAATGCTCCCGTTCAACTACACCTCTTAGAGAAAAGAGTAGTAGGGAGCAAACATGCCTACAGGTAGTATCAACCATTTTTTCTCTCCAGTTTAATAGCATAAAAGTGGTACCACACCGTTGCTTGTGAAAGCAAAGCAAAACAAAACAGCAGAGGTGTTTCACTTTGTTCAAAATTTTATTTCTTCAAGTCTCTGTAGCATAAAATCCTATTTTAGGAGAAACTTTTTTTCCCCTGGCAGTGCCAACCAGCCTAAAACTCAGCATATTTGGCTTCCTGAGAATTTTTCCTGTCTGAGTCCTCACAGTCTACAGAGGCTCTCTGTTATAATTTTTGCCAATTCCCTTTATTGACCCCTTCCCAGTAGGATAACCAGAGAAAAAAGGTGGCAGTCAGAGAAATGGTATGACCCAAGGATTCTCAGATCCTTATCAGAAGGGTGCTTGAAGCCAGGGAAAACAATGCACTAGAGGCAGCCTTAATTTGCACTGGAAGCTTTGGGCGATTTAATGGTTTTGCCACCCCATCCATCCTCTTTGATCTTATACTGAGCACACGCCAAGAAATCTGGACCTTAACAACTGAATGGCAGAGATGTCCTGCAAGACATGCATTCCTAAATAACCAGAGGGGAAAGAAATCATGCCTGTGAATACCGAGTGAGTCTTCTGACAGAAGGAAGCTTAACCATAGATACAGTAAGGACACGGTAGGTCATTCGTGCTTGCAGAACAAATTTACTTTAGATTACTTACTTGCAAATTATTTGAGCTAGTTGAAATCTTCTAATAACAGAGAAGATAAAAAGGTTGCTGTCAAGACACACGTTTCACATACAAGTTGAGGGGCTGAAGAATAAATCCAATATAGTGATACTGTGTACCCAAAACTCCAGCAGCATAAAGAGATCTAAAAAGCCTGGATGTTCTGTTTCTTACAAATAAAAGTCAGTCTTTTTTTTAGATTTTCAAGAATTTTAGAAAGTTTCGGCATTCAAACACGGGTTTGAAAGTCATAGTGTTTAGCAGGAAAGAGAGAACTTAAATCAAGTATTTCATAGAACAAGTAGATCATCCTTAGAAACAGTGACAGAAAATGAAAATGACTATCTAGAATCTAAAAGACAAATGATGAACTGCAAGGGAAAGTAGCAGAAAGGCACCTTTGCACAGCCAGGCTTCCCAGCTGGCTGTGAGATGTCAGGCTAGCCAGATGTCAAATGGTTCACAGAAGCTATAGCACCACTCAGCACTGTATAGCACAGAGATGCCCATAGGTGATACAGAAGCTCTTAGATCATCTTTACAGTACAGGAACAATTTTTTTACAGCAAGTTGGCCCTTCCAAATTTACAACACCTGAAGTTTAACTCCGAGGCAGAGCCTGGGCCAATTAATTTGCTAAATCTGTACAATCATAAGCCTTAATTGCAACATTCTTCAGTTCTGACAGTAAGACTGAAACAATCAATGCACTGCATTTCACAGGGGAAAAACATGCTAATCCTTAACTGCTCTCTTTCATCAATCTCTGGAGTTGCACTGTGGCTAAACACAGAGGTTTTGGCAGCAGCTTTAGGGGTTTTTTTTTTTGAAATTCCTACCTTTAGCAACTCGGGTCGTATTTTTCTTGCCCCTTCACTTGTGCAGGAAGAATTCTTGTGGGGTCAAGTTGTGAGTTAAACAAATTCACCGGACTGGTTTACGATGTGGCTTGAGAAAGAGTTGTGTCAGCACCGTTGAGGGCATTGTGAGATAGTGGTGGGATGAGAGGCAGGGGCAGGAAAAAGCAAGAAACTCTGGCCTCTCAGCAAGAATACTGAATCTACCCTTTTTACGAAGTACTCCAATTTTGAAATTTAGTAACAGTTACAAGCAACTTTCCCCAGGATTTGCATGAAGTCTCACCTGAATAATTTCAGGCCATCTCTCCAGCTCCTCGTGGGTGCTTTGCCAAGACTGCTATTCCCCTTCAAAGTCCTTTTTTTCCTTTCCCCTTACTTATGCTTCAGTCCAACCTGCAGTGTTATCTTCTGAACTGGGGAGCTGACCATAGGAAGAGATCCTCCATGGCCACCAGGCAAGGAGGTGTAAAACCAAACCCTGGTAGCCACCGTCAGTCTTAATCCACCATTTCTATGAAACAGGCCTGACTGAGGAGACAGGAATGGAGAAGTGAGGAGTGGGGGGACCACTTAGGAGGAAGAATCCCAGCCCAGCATGGAAGAGAAGGTCTATCGTCACTTACAGAGCAAGGATTTAGGAACATGGCTTACCTGAAAACATCAGCTCTTATACAAGTTGATCTGCATGCAGTTAGTTTAGTCAGGAAAATCAGCCAAACTCTCTAGCAACACAGGAAACTTCATAGCATAGGACGGGGACTGGCTAGTTCCTCCTTTCTATTTGCTATAAGGGAGGTACTGTAAGGTTTGCAGGAAGCAGAGAAGCCATTAGTTATTAGGAAATATAATGGCTCTAAGATACATTGGATACACACAGTCATGGCATACTATAAAACTCAGGAGGGGAATTGCAACAACTACAGACAAGTTGACACAATAGCTAAGATGAGGCAACATGCCCAGTTGTTTTATCTGACAGCTATTTCTAGAAGATATAGCCTGTTCTTTGCGCAATGGGCTTAGCATTTTTGTTAATTTGTAGTTGAATGGAAAGATGAGTCACTTTATCACAAAATAACTTCATCGTAACTCAGGTTTCAGCCTGTGAGAGCAGAACTGCTGTGCACACAACACAATCTATTAAGACAATTCATCAGTCCTTTCCTAGTGCCTAGGAAAAAGAGCCTCCTATTCCAGAGTTCATCATATCTTCATTTTCACTGAAACAGACTATATGGTGCTTTCTCCACTTATCAGAGCAAGTTGTAGTTCTTCCTCATGGCCTATCCTAAAGCAAAACCAGTCAGTCCAGCAAGAAAGCAGAAGAAACTCAGAATAAAAATAAAAATTACTTTCTCTCCCCGCAGAGGATACATGTATCCAACATTTTTTCTTGAAAAGCTTGGTAAACTACAAGTGAAAATATGTATACTTTACTCATATAACTTGTCCTCCTGCTTACAAAGTATAACATTGACACAGTCAAGGCACAGTAAAAGTGACAAGCTCTTTTTTATATATGCACCTTAAACCACAATCCTAACCAAACAGACTGAGTAGCTACTATAGAAACCAGCCTCCCTTGACTCACAGGGAACTGTAGGGAGAAAGATGGGAAGAGAAGGGCATGAACCACCCTGAAAAGAAAGGAGCTCAATGATCTCCTCCCTGGCCCTGCCCACCAGCATGGAGAACCTCCCAGCTCAGAGCCCCAGGAAGGGCTCCTGTTCCCTGTGGGGCTCCCAACAGCTGGTCAAATGCTGGTCCACTCCAGAAAAAACTGTGTATTGAGGCACCAGCTCTGACCTGTCTGCACTTCATTATTCCGTATCCACCGCAACTTCCATTTCTCGTGTTAGGAGTCACTTTAGCCCACAGGCTGAAAAAAATAACCAAATACCAGTTTGACATTTTAGCATGACACCTGAAATGAGCTAATTGTTTTCTTTCCTGTTACTGTGACTCCTAGAGCAGGTGTTTTATAGACTGCCAACAAAGAGAGAAATTTGTGCAAGCTTATTTGGAGGCCTTTTCTCCCTCACAACTACACAGAGAACATTCTGATTAAAGACTATCCCATATGAATAAATATCCCTTTCACAGAAGTATTCATTGAAGGGTAACAGCTGATGACTGTTGTACAGCCGATGGATGAGGTACACATGCTGATCTGGAGATCTTCATGACACAGCTGAACTAAATTAAGTGTTGCATAAGTGTCCTGCATCTCTCTCTATAAAACCCACTCTTCATCTCAATAAGCTCCAATAAACAATCTATTTTACTTCCCTTTCTCTACCTAGACCACTACACATGCCGTGGTTTTTGGAGAGCACACACAGCTTCCTCAACCTGTTATACACAACATGAAAATATTCTATCATGTCACAACATACAATAACTTTTCTGATGCTGCAGTTACCTGGGAAAGCCAGTTTGGGAATTGATGGGTAGCTTTCTCTCTCTTTTTTTCCTCTTTAATTGACAAACACATTTTCAGTCATTTTACTGAAATATTTAGATTTCTTTCCATTAAAAATCCTGAACCAAAATGCTTCTTCTGGAGCCAAGGTTACTCAGAATCAACTGGCATCTATCATTTTGTCAAATCTTGTCTCATTTTGACATTGATCTGCATCCACCTGTATTGCCCCTATGCAAATGACAGTTCTAGCTTACCTCTTGCTCTCATTATCCCTACCAGCTGGGCCTCTTGATGGACTGTATCTCCCAAGAGATACACACTCACGCAAATCCTGGCGTACGCTGTGACCTCCACTCTGCTAGAGCTCTTTGGATGCAGACTGGGAGGCACGTAAATGTGATTCACCACGACAGAAGTGCTTGGCCAGTGACCCCAGCTTGCAGTGATCAATGAGGACATCTCTGAATTGCCGTTCCCAGGACTCATCAAAAGCAGTGGAGGAAGACATAATGTTAAATTGGTCTTTTTAAAAAACCCACCACCATCCTTTTGAAAACCGACATTATTCATAACCCTCCATTCTACCACAAAATTGAGAATTTCTTTATTCCTATCCAGCATAAAGATAAATGCTGAAGTTAGGAGAATTCCCTGAGGGAAGGAAATACTGAGTTTTAAATCAGCTCTAGTTATTCCTCCTCCTCATTTTATCTCAATCAGTGCTTGCTACGTCTTCTACTATTAAATTTTTCCTCATATATCTTTCCCAGCCAAATCTTTGATTTAAGCTGTTCTTCAAAAACTCTCTCTGGTTTGCTGACTGTTATCAGAGATAGATGAGACAAAGCATCACAACTCTCCCTCACGGGAAAACATCACAATGTCACATGAAACTACATTGGGTTCATCTCCATTTCACTTCTTGCTTTCAGTAGCCTGGGCACTTCTACCCAGTTACGAGAGCTGCATCTCCCTTTTTCTCATGCCTCCACCCCCTCTCTCACCACCGTGCCATGAAGCCGAAATTCATTTTATTACCCACTGTCAACCCTTAACTCCTTTGGAGTGCCTGCGTGGGAAGTAAAACTGCTGGAGAATCCTCAGGCAGATGCTCTGAGCACGGCGTTCTCCTGGCATAGCGCAATCACAGAGGTAAAATTAACCAGAACTGCAAAGGGAGATTAAGCTAAAACTCTTCACCTTGGAAGAAGGGGGTGGGGTGGGGCGGTGGAGCTTCACAAGCATTTCAAAACCACTTCAGGTTTCCCTGCAACTTAAAGGTCAAATAAGATTCTGCATTTTGCAAGCTTCTTTACATCACCTTGACACAGAAGCACCTACATTTAAAATACAGTAT
The DNA here is from genome assembly GCA_013400195.1 of Aramus guarauna. Lineage (NCBI taxonomy): Eukaryota > Metazoa > Chordata > Aves > Gruiformes > Aramidae > Aramus > Aramus guarauna. Next base: position 302,179 of record VXBL01001360.1, read on the forward strand.
TTTACATTGCATATCTTTATACAATATGTGAAAGTACACTTAACATAAGAGGTCTGCTTTTTCTAATTACCTTTCTTTCTTGTTTCTCCATTTCCCCTTCTGCCTTCTCCTTCCCTTTTGCTCATGCAGTGTGGCAACTCACACATTACATTCCAGCATAATAGCAACAACTAAAAAAAATTAATGAAGTAACAGCTAATCTTGTCCAGTTGGAGAGGAATAGTGTAGGTTATTTGCCAAAATGCCAAACCCTAATGCATAGGATCTGAGAAACTGGTACCATCACTTATTATTTTTTTTCTTGCTTAATTACCGAAGTCTTTATGACTATACACAGATATCTGGATAGCAAAATATAACTTCAGTAGAGGAAATACTCTAAATTTCTGCTAAGTCTGTGTACAAAATATAAATTTACAGTCTTTAATTGCAAGACCTGCCCTCAGATCTCCCAGGTGTCTGTGTCTCCCAGCAGAGTCCGGGGGAGCACAACATTACCCCTGGTAGAGGAAGATGGAGTGAGGGACCCAGGCATAGCAGATCTACACAGCTCTGTGGGACTCGATAGGATGCATCCAAGGGGGCTGATGTCATTGGGATAAAATAAGTCTAGTATTTTGGGAAGGTCACGGAGATTGAGAACAGACCTGTGGGCAGTAAAAGGCAAATGTCAAGACCACCTTCAAGATGAGGAAGAAGAAAGATCCAGGGATGTACAGTCCAGTCAGTCTGACCTCAGTTGCAGGAAGACTGTGGAGTAAACCCTCCTGCAAGCTGTTGGCAGGCACATGAAGGACAGGAAGGTGACGGAACAGCCAGCCACTGGCAAATCATGCCTGACCAGCTTGATCACCTTCTACTCTAAGACAACTAGCTCCCTGAATGAAGGTAGAACAGCAACTGTCTTTTACCTGAACTTTAGTAAGGCTTTCAACACAGATTTCTTTAATAACCTTGTAGCTAAATTAGAGATGTAAAGACTGGATAGGTGAGCTACAAGGGCACGTGAGACCTAGAAACTTCCAGAGGTGTCTTCTAGATAAACCATTCTATGTTTCTATAATTATTGACTGCTATGATTATAACCACATTTCATATAATTTTTCCTTCGAAAAAGACAAGGAGGAAGAAAACAAACCCATAGAAAGGGGAAGGGGAGCTGAAGATGACTGTTTCTTCGCTGTGCTGGCGTTCTGTTTTGCCTGCTGTAAACTGTATGCTGGTCCCTGGCAAATATCTGTTAAGTGCAGGCCTTAGAACAGTCTTCATTAACACATGTGAAGATGATGAAAAAAAAAACCCAAATCAAAACTCAATACAAATAGTTTAGGTAAAAACAACTTAGACATTATAGATGGACATAAATGCAGCTAATTTTTCCAAGCTATACAAAGAGTTCTTTACAGAAAGAAATAAAAATATCTTCAAAAACACTGCATTTCATGGAGTTATGCAACATCTCTATACATTTTTTCTTAGTGCACTAATCAAACAATTCGTTTCTTACCACAGCAAATCCTGGTTTTGGACAATAGATTACCATGGAGCCTAATAATCATTTTGGCCAGAGAGGCTTTCCTGAGATGTCTCAGTCTCCTGCCTCAACCTGCTCCCCAGAAAACAGTTTCTTTTCGTCAAGGGAACACTGGCTACTTACTGAAAGGCTTATGAAAACCCAAATGAAATATTTTTATCTTTCCAGCATTGGGAAAGCCTCCAAATAGCTACTGAATGACTAAAATCAGGGAGTGTCCGAGCAGGGAGATTGATTCAGAAACAAAAAGGCTCTGCCTTCACTCTCTGGAAGCCACAGCCAGTGAAGTGGCTTGTTCTATCCCTTTCACCCTGGGAGCAGATTTTTACGTTTTTCTGAAGTGCTGTTTTATCAGAATGATAACCCAAAATGTACTCTTACTACTCCAGTCATATTTCCATGCAGGTTTCTGTGGGAAGCTGGGATTGAGCAGTGGCTCCTTTGCACACACAGCCAGCGCTCTCCCTTCTCCTGGCTACCTGTGTCAATAGCTCTGCTTGCTCCCTCAAGGTCAGTAATAGGGACAGCCCTCTAAATAAATGAATAAATAAATACAGCAAAAACTGATGGAAAGAGACTCTGACTCTCCTTGTTGGATACTGTTATCTCTCCCCACTGAATATATGAGAAGCAAGAACTATTTGGCCCTTAACTCTGAGGTGCCACAGATGCGTGAGCAGAATGACTACCCTATACTACTTCACTGTTACAGACACTGCCCCAAAAAGAGCCAAAAAGTGAGAAGGAAAGAGTACACAAAGTAAGGAACCAGGACTTGTGGGCAGCAAACCATCCCAGAGTCCACCTGTGAGAGGCAGTGTGAACCAAAGGACATTCAAGGAGTTTCATGTCCCCAGTTCTTCATGAGCTTCTCACCCACAGCTGGGAATGAAGGACCATTGCTCCTCACTCAACACGTATGTTAAAAAGGAAAGAGCTTTTACAGAAGTGGACAAAAGAATAAATGGGATTTGGCAGAAAGGAAATCTTTTATATAACAGATAGCACTATAAAAACAAATGCCAGGGAATACTGACCTCTGACTGCTAACAGAAGAAATAAATCGGGTTTTGCCTTTCTTACCTAGAGCAGAGAGATGATTAGAGATGAATGAGAGTTTCAGATAGATACTATATAAATAAGAATATTAATTAAAGATATTCTGTTGTGTTAAAAAAAACAAAAGCAAAAAGGTATTGGTCAGCAAATTTTTTTTGAGTAGTCCTGAGAAGTTTTTTTAAGGGATGATATCTTCCTGACCAGTAAAATAAAAGGATATTTTGTGTTTGCTTTGTGAAATATTTCACAAAGTTGTCTTGGTCATTCCCTATCCTTCTACCAGCCATCACAATTCCGCTGCTATGGGCTTCTCTCTCCTTTTCTGCAGATCTCTTTCCTTCTCCCCTGAGTGTTTTCTCCCTTAGCTCTGCACTATTCCACTTTTAAAACAGAGAGAAACTGCTGCTTCCCCAGAGCATTCCCAGGCGCAGCTATGTAAGAGTTTCAATGAAATGCTGCTTCCTGGGTCAACAGCCTGCATGGCTCAGAACTCAGAACTCTTGAATTCTCAGCAAAAGAGAACTGCAGAGAAATGGTTCCATAATAAATCACGAAAGCTGAATTTCCAGGTAGCCTGATAGCTTTGGTAGACTTAAATTACTTTAAAATGCACAAAATGCATTTTCAAAAGTGCAACAGTATGCACTGGAATGAGATTTACATAAAAAGAATTCCGTATCATTCCACCATTTCAAATTTTCAGCCTCTGACTTTCCCACATGTTTTGTTGGAATTTTACAGTTAGGGAATAAGGGAAGATACGTCCATCTACTTTCAGAACTGAAAAAGGTGCAAGATAGCTGGCAGTATTTATTACAAGATACACTATGACAATGAGTTTATCTTCATGATATGGGCATTTACTTCAAGTACGAGAATGGCCTCTGCTAGACTAGACCCTACAAGAACTGGGCTCTAATTCTATTCATTGCACACTTTCTGGGCAACCGTACACAAAGCCAAACCCACAAAAGCTTGTGATTTTTACTAACTTCTCCAATATTTTGTTCGTTTCTAATCCAAGCAATACAAAGCAGTTTCCAGCTCACTGCATCACTGTAAGGTAGAGGAGTAGTGTTGTACTTAATTTAGATTTAGACACTGGAAAATTAAGGGATCTGATCAAAGATGCACAGAAATAGTCCAGGAGACAGCTGGAAACCAAATAGGAGAAAATGGAGCAGAAAAGATCTGCTACAGTGAATTTCATTCTTCTACAGGATCCATTCAGTGCTTAGTAATTCAGGGTGGAATGAGGATGTACCTGGGTCTGGGTGCATTCCCTTTGATTTATTAGGAACACTGTAAAGCAAGAAACTTCTACAAGACATATGCAAAATAATTTCTTAGTTGCTGCCCAACTACAAGAAAATCCTCCTTCTTAGCTGCACAGAGAAAACAGAGAAAATGAAAACACCTGCTGCAGTTGCTGAAGATGCTGAGGAATTTTTGGGTAAAATTCTGATGCCAATTAATAAAATCAGGCTGCATCCTGCATAGGCAACAGAAGGAAGCCAGGGGAAGCAGTGCAGAAAGACTCATACAAAATGGTAGTCAAAGTAAACATGGTCTTCCACATCCTTACTCCCAAACTACAGCTGTAAAAATGGTCTACAGAAGACATCTGAGATCAGGAAAGATAAAAATGTCCAAAACTGGCTGCAGAATCAGCTCCACACTGGTCCCTCATAGTGACCTCTCACATGTGTCTGAATTTAGGCAGTGTTTTTTGTTATTATTTGTGATATTAATAAAGGAAGAAGCTTATTATTTATTCCCATACATATCCCAAATGCTTGCTGTATCCTTTTTTTTTTTTTTTCCCTCCTACATATGATTGAAAGAGGTCACCTTTGGCCAAAAGGCTTTGGTCAAAAGGTCAAATGGGCTTTGATTCCCTTACAACTTCTCAAGAGGATGGAACCTACCCTATTAAGAAAAATCTTAACATATATTTCCCAGTTACTGTAAATACAGACTGTTTGTTACCTGTTTACAGTCCAGAGAGAAGGCAGTGAGAGGATCTGTGAATGTGCAGAAGTAGGGAATGATACTGCAAAAACCAAAAAATTTGGGGACAAAAACTGAGGATAATATCCTGCTGGGGGGACATGGCATGAAACAGGGAGCCTTTGGATAAAGAAAGAGCCTGGTGTACAAGAAATATGGTTTTAAGCAGGGATTCCAGAGTCAGCTGGAGGAGGAACAAATCTGGAGTGAGAAGCAGAGGACAAGGAAGTGTTAACAGGGCAGACAGTTTAACATACCAGCTGCCTGCACCTCGGGGAGATGTGAACCCAGGGGCAGGAGGCTGCGGAGTGAGAGGAGAGGAAAAGAGAGGATGACTCCGAGTGCAGCCAGAGGGTGCTGGGGACTAAATGAAGCTGTGGGGTTAAGGGAGAGTAAGTAAAGTCACTAACCTCTGAGGATTCTTCAGGAAAAAAAAAAAAAAGAGAAAAAAAAAGGCATTTTTCTCTGCACTTGAAATACTGATTTTCTAATTGTACACAGATCAGTTAAAGAGTCCGTCCTACAAAGTTAATAAGCTCAAAAAGCGTCATTAAGCACGCAGCTTCTTATCATTTTAGATCTCTTTGGAGGGAGGAAAATGGGAACAGGATGATAGCGTGACTCATGATTTTCCAATATTAGGTACCACAGTTCTGCTGTGGTAGAGGCTGAGACTTGTGTACCCTACTTCTTCTAACCCTGAAACTGAAATAGCCAAAACTACCAATGCAGCTGAATGGCGTATGTACTGGTTTGTCTATTCCTTCCCCAAAGCCACACTTAGTTCAGAAAGGTAGCAACGGAGATCAGTGTTCAGCTGCAACCTACACTGAGCAATTATAACACGAATTAGGATTTCCTCACCTGTCCTTCTGGTTGACATGCCACAGTCAGAGAGCATTACACACACTTAAACCCAGCCATCCAAAATAACACTGTACCTGCAGCTCTTTCTACGGGGGCAGGCTGTTGGTACTCCCAGATACTTGGTATACAAACAGATTTCATCCAGCTTGGCTGTGGCAAAAGAAAGATCTGTAGATACTAAATAAAAATCCAGCACAGTGACATCAGAGTGGTGTTTCTCTTCAGATCACTTGTAGTGTCAAACCTGTTCTTAGGCTGCCCCTCTCTTCAGGGAGGAATGAGATGAATTTGGCCGAGCATCGGGAAGGGGAGCTTGCTCCGCTGCGCAGCGTGAAGTGCTGATATTGCATGAAGGTCAGGGAGGAGGAAGGGAGCATGGAGCAGGCTGCAAGGTGGGGAGATACATGACAGAGAGGAAATACGAGTGGTTCAACAGGATTCACCTGGAAGCTCAAGACGGTTGAAAAGCTGGACGTTTACTGCCAGTGAAGCTGCTCTGGAGGTGCTGATCCCAAATTCCCTCATGTGGCATGTCCCCCGTCCAGAGCTGAGCTTTGGGCAGGCCTAGGAATGCTCCCGAGTCAATCGCTCCAACAAATCCAAGCTGAGGCTTACGGTTGTTGTAATTCAGATTTCAGAAATGCACATAGTTAGAAATAGGAATTTGTTGGATAACCACATCGGGCAGAATCTGTGAAAAGCCTCAGACTACCTTCACATGTGTGAGGAAGTTAGGATTGGAAAAAACAAGGTTCTTCTCTGTCACCAAGTATATATTAAAAATACTGATTTTAATCTTTTGGCAGTTTTCAGGGAACCTTTTTTTTTTTTTAATGGCGAGATTCATTTAAGGTTTTATATGGAAACAGTTAAGTAGGGAGCTCTCTGAAAAATCTGATGCAATGTAAATATTTAAACCCTAAGTAAATCACTTGAACCTCGCTCCACTATTCTCAAGCGTATTCATCTACCATATAAACTCACAGAAATGCAGCTATCAAGTTCTGTCCCCACTCCTAAGGTTCCATCACAGGAACAACTCCACAGGCTGGGTGTTTAGCAAGGAAATCACACACAGCAATACACACGGGAGATTTCGATTCCAGGACCCTCCATGCACATCAGCAAAGGTTACACTCACGCATGGATGTCTGTGGGATGCAGGAGATTAGATCTGCTGGTCAAAATTCATTGCACAGGTTCACTTGGGGGCAGCACATTTAAGTCAGCAAGGTATTGCTTCTTCTACAGGGATGAAGAGGACTTCTCAGAGACAGACAGCATAAGACTGCTTTTAAAGAAATACTTCAAACATTGGAAAACTTAAAAAATTGACTGACTTCATAATAGTACGATATTTACCATTTCATCTGAGCATGCATTCTCAATTTTTCCTTGAATTTCTCTCTTCCAAATATCACTACAAAATAAAATTCTCGTTACCTCATTAAAATAATCCTCTTGCTGTGCTTCGAAAGGGACAGAAACAGGATAAAGGCCTGTCGCTTTTACTTATTTCATAATTGGGTGCTTACTATATTCCTTGTTGATGAAATTAGGTACTTTAAGAAGTTTCCCATCCTGAAAATTGTTGATTTCTCTGACATGAAAGTTAAAGCTATTAAACATTGTGATCTGGTCATACTATCTATTCAAAGGGGCTTTCCAAATTTGTTTGTGCAAAGGAACAACTGTGCAGGCAAGGCAGCTTTCCAAATTTGCTCATTTGTCTGGCTGCCCTAACAGCTACATTGTCATCCATCATCTGCCACCAAAGCTGCGAATGACCAGGAAGTTCATGAGAAGTTCAATGGTCTTCTCTTACAGCTGCCCATGGACAACACTCAACCCTAACTGAAAATATTACCCGTGCTTTCTCTCCCAGTCCCTTCCTGAGATTAACAGATGGTGAAATACACAAACACAAAAATCCTGGCTCCAATGCAGCCAGTGGTGAAGGACTGCTCCTTTCAACAGAACCAAGGATTCATGCTGTATCTCCAAGCCACCTGACATTTGTCAACACCACAAACTCCTCTTCAGTCTTTTGCAAGAGCCTGGAAAAAAAAGGCGTGGATTTGCCTGTTTTCAGTTGCAACAGTCATCTAATTGGGAGGTGATTTAAAATCTTTGTTGCCCAAGATGGTTCATGCAGCATTTGAAGGTACTACTTCCTTCTCTTCAGCAAGGCCCTCCTTGATCCACTGAAAAGCAGTCTTCTTCTGGTGCACGTCTCTGACTCTTCCTGTGCAGGGGACACGCTCGTTTTGCCGAGCACCAGCTGCACCGTTCAGAAATCTGATGTCATCGAAAGCAGCTGAATTGCTGTGATTCTCTGCAGTGAATCAGCTGCAATCCCTCACAGTGGCAAGTCCCATGCAACTGTGAGCAACCATCATGTTAACCATTGGGCCACCAGCCACTTTTAAAATCTTTCACAAAAATACAAATGCAACCAGTCAATCTGACGTCTTGCTGCTGGCAACCCTGCCTACCTGTCACCTTTCTCCTTTCCCAGATATTAGGCTTTTCTATCTGCCCTAGCTCAAAATGCAGTGGGGTGTGGAGCAGAAGCAGCAGGAACCACCCAGGAGCCCTGGGTGACTGCAGGGCCAAGCCCACCAGGCAACAAGGAAAGCACTCTGGCAGTGAACAGGGAATATTCTAAAAAATGTCTACAATATAGAAAGAAAGGAATGGAGAAGATGGATGAAAGCTTATCTTGCTTCTTCAATTGAATCAGCAGACTGCAGAGAGGAGGGGCATGTTTGTTTTCAAAGCAATAAAATAAAACCAGCACACATCATTCCACATCTACCATCCTTAACAGTTGTCTTCACACAATGCTCTTCTGTTACTCACAAAAAACAGATCCTTTGTGTTTTTAATAAAAAACCAAAACATCAGTGTAAAAAACAACGAACAAACCCCAAAAGACAATCCCTTCTCCCAACAAAAATGGCCAAAGGCTATGCCAGTATTGTCAGTACTCTAAAGACACGATAACACTCACCAAAGCAAACCAGCTGGCTTTCTGTAGAGCTGTGTTTACCAGGCCCTTTCATTTGTAGCACCTGAACCACCAGCCAAGGCAAGCACGGTGGCTACATCCTGCTGAAAGGACCATGGAGCAGACGCGCGCCTTGCAGCACAGGACTGCAGTGACGCCCTGGCCCAGCTGAGACCAAGCTGCTTCCAGAACTGAGTGATAAAATCAGCTCCAGGCTGCACTGCTCCTTGCTTAATTAACATTGCTCCTGTAAGCACGTGCAGTGCTGCCAGATGACGCTTTTGAACGTACCTTTGAAGATCTAAGCTCATACCACCCCACCGCGCTGCTGTGACACAGACAGAAGCCCCGGCCCAATGACTGCTCCTTGCACGGCTCTCCATTGTGCAGCACAGACATACCCTTAACTAACCCAACCTCTTAGTTGTCTTTTATTTTCCTTCATCTTGATCTAACAGCGATCTCCTTACACAAGGGACAGGGAGCACCTCATCGAGCAAGCAGCACAAAAGTAACTGACTCGGAGCAAATTGATCCCCCCACTTGCCTGAAGTCAAGCAGAGCAATGGATTGGGATGTACATACAAGTCATTTTGGATCTGCGTGAAAAATACTACAGCTGGAAAACACACAAATGTGATTTGAGAGAGAGAATAAACATCTAGGGCTGCAAAAGACTCAGAGCTGTGGGCAGTACCTTACTATTTGGATTATTTTACATTCAGGGAAATGAATCTTTGCAACACGGAGACAATACACACACACACACACAAAATCCCACCCCAAATCTTGTCAGATTTTGCCAAGAGTTTTTAGGTTGGGTGAGGGGGGTGTTTCTTCCTCTTTGCATCGTCAGGATAGATTTTGTCAACAATTCAGAGAAAGTTTAAATAAAAAAACTTCTTTTTGCTTAGTCACAGCTTCATTCAAATTTGGTAAATGTTCTGATGAGGAAAAGAGCGTAATTACATGGGTAAATTCTGTGCACTAATAAGTCTTTCCACGTGGGTACCAGTGTTTGCAGTGGCAATGGGATGGGAATGAAAGCTTCTTACAAGGAAAACAAATGCAGCTCAGTTAGAAGAAACACAGCTGGGAGAAAAGATGCAAATACATAACATTAATACTAGAAGGAATTTTCAAACAACAGTGTTACTCAGTGCTCCTGGTTTTTTGAGGATGTTGGAAAACCTGCCCATTACCTTTTTCAAAGTTTATGATATTTTTAAAACTAAAAACTGTTAGATTTTTGGTGATTTTCTCATAATCAATTTGAAGGTAGAAGTTTTGTTTCCTTTATGGAATGTATAGTTATGGGGAGTTTTTCCATCCCAAAGGCTGCATTCCACTTAGCAGCCGCATGAGTGTCGTCAGTATGTTAAGCCTAAGATAATGTCTATTTACAGTCATATCAAGGGCACTGGCGACAGGGATGTTAAAGCTTGTCATTACAGGTCAGCCCTCACACTGAGGTCTCTCCCCAACTTGATTAATCTGGAAACAGGTATCTCAGCTATTGAGTCAAATCTAGATGGATATGATCTGATTTTAGCTACAGAAATCAGAATGCTTTAACCATTGCAAAACAATACTTTACCAAAATTGACCTAGGACCTTTTTCCTAGATTGGTCCATACAGAACTTTAACAGTCTGCTTTTACGAACCAGTGTTCTTCTGAAAATATAGCAGGAGGGATTCCAAGCAAAAGGGAGGGATAGATGAAGATATAATGAAGTTTTGCAAGAAAAAAGGTGTAGGAGCAGGAAGACAGCTGTGATGCACTTTGTAATGAAACACCATTCAGGTGGAGGGAATGAGCCACACGGTCTGATTCTCAGTTGGCAAACAAACGTGTTTCCAGCCCTGAGGGTTAGGACTATGTTTCAAAAACAGCTGGGTGGCTATACAGGGAGTTTTCCTAAGGTGAGGAGAATTTTCTTGTGGCTGACTGAAGGACAGAATTGGTGCTCCTTATCATCTACATGGATAAATTAGGTCTATAGGCTTGATTTAATGCAAAACCTGGATGATGCCTTTACTGGGCAGCTACGGCATTGTCCTAGTGTGGAAGGAGGGCAGACCAACCTGTGATGCTCCCGCAAGACTAGATATCTGTTCCTCAAGCAGAAACTGAGAAGCAAACCAGAGTATATTATAGAGTAGATTTCAGAGTCACAATTTCACTTGCAAAGCCAAGACAGACAAGCATCTAAATTGTCACTGCAATCTCTGTAAAATAAACAGATATTCTCAAAAATATCTTAATTATGTGCTGTAGATGCGATGAAAAGAAACTCAAAGGCTAGGGAGATGGAAGATCTTACTAAACAGATGATCCTAAAACGTGTTGGAAGAGGCCCCCATTGGACGACCAGGGACAAGATCAATGTGGCAGATGAAGGGCTGCAACATGGAGCTACACCCATAGTCTTCAGCCTTTACACCCCTGATTTAGCCCCCTGATGTGCTCATCAGTATACACTTTTATCGTGTGAAACAGGCTGCTCATGTAGTGTTGTTTCCTTATGGTATATTAATTGTCAGACATGATACATTGGAAATAGCACAATATAGATGCACCTTGAAACAGCATCATCAGCACCGAGATCAAGCATCTTAAATGTAAGAGTAATCTGATGCATCCACTGACTTCTACCCATATTTTGTTATGGAAGTTTATTAGGAAGTGCTATTAGAGGCATGCAAAAACTTTTGACTGAAAGTTTCTTGGTGAAAAATGAAGATCTTGGTGATGTCGATATTTTTAGAGTTATGTCACTTTTGGCGTCAGTTTCATATAATTATTTGGGGAGGGGGTAAAAAAGCCCCCCCACCTAAATATTTTATTTCAAAATTTTAAAAATGAAACAGCTTTGCTTTAACATTTATCACTTGGGGGGAGGTGGGGCAGTAACCTGAACAGCTTATTTTAACCAGAACAGTTTTCCTCCTCAAAGTCATAGGCCAGTGATTTTTCCTCTGATTTTTCAGAGCTAGCAATGATCTGAATATTGATTAGCCTGAATTCTTTAGCTAGAACAGCAAGTAATCCTTATCCAACTGCACCTTCGTCTGTGTAAACTGCCCAGAGATAAGCCTTTTCCATTCATGTTTCAAAATACTGTTAAAAACTGCCTTAATGCTTGCTTAGGAGAGGAAAAGAACAAGAGGTTTTATAAAAGTAGCTCCTTTTCACTCTGCCCAGCTCCTACCTGCCCAGACAGACATTACCAGGAGCAGAACTGGGGGTGCTGGCCCAGAACGAGGGATGGAAACATCTCGAGCCTGCGCCACAGCCATCCGCATCCAAGCTGCACTGCGTTCCCTCCTCCTCCCCAGAAGGACGTGAAAATTGAAACATGGAAGAACTACTTGGGCTCTGGCTTTTCCCAGCTCATCCACATAGGAATGCAGCCTCTTCATTATCTCCAGGCTTTTGTTATTTGCCAGTGCAAGTATAGTGGTATAGCAAGGTGGAGGACATTTAATATACATGCTATAATAAGCTGCAATCTTTGAAAAATGCTATTAGGAGCAGAGACTCTCCCTTTCTGTATCTCCTGTGTTAATGAAACTTTTCTTTAGCCAATAGAAAATTTACAAACTGTATACTACTGCTTCTGCTATTTTAGCGTCTTGAAATAATAGGCTTATATTATATATGTGCCTTCAACTCTAGTTTAAGATCACAGCGACTCCAAAGATGCAACATTTTTAGTAAAGCAAAGCTCTGCTAATCTTGACTGCAAGGATATTACCCTTAAATATTATTAACACAGCATCAGTGCTGTCTATCTCCTGTTGCACAAGTGGCTATAGGCACTTTTCTGCTCCTGTACAGCCAGCTGCATGCTTTGTTGGTCTCATGTGAAAGCCTTGATGGCACAACTCACCTGAACCTTCCTTGACTGCTACCCCTTGTGCTCAGGTAACTGAAATCCAAAAAGCTTTCCTTCTTAGCATTCCCAACTGTGCTATCACCTCTGAGATGACTGATCTATAAAAAGAACACTCACCACACACACACAGTTTTAGGATTCTCCAATTCCTTATTGGTATTTACCTGGTGACTAAATTGCCACCAGCAGCACCCAACTTTGCTGGCATCATTTTCACAGCCCTGCCCATCATCAAACCCCTCCAACAACACGCCAAGAGTTACTGGTGACACTACTTTAGTTTTACGAGTATTGCAACTCAGACTAGATGGTCTCCATGGGTAAAGACAGCCATAGTCATGCAACATGAGGATGCTCGCAGTACAGTGTGCAGCAGACTCCCATCCAGAAGAACTTCAGCTGACCTTAAGCAAACACCTCTGCACCCAGTGCATAGCCACCTGAGGTGCTCCAGGTGGTCTTGGCCATGTTTGTCAGGTTTTATTAGCCAAGGCAGTAGCCTCAAGGCCTTCAGCAAAGAAATGGCAGTGATGGCAATCATGCAAAGCTAGATGTGAAAAGGATGGAAAGAACAGGTAGAGGAAAAATACAGAGAGACAGAAAGTGAACCAGTTAAGTACAGAACATAACCAGTATACCTGAAGCAATAATCAGACAAAAGAAGGGTAAGACTCATCAGATAAAGTGTTACAGCTACCTATCCATAGTCATTCATTTTAGCTTGTACACTGCTGCCTGTGGCCTAGCACATCACAAGAGAAACTCATTTTTGGTGCACCTTTCACTGATAGGAAGACTGTTGAAATACAAAGTAGCCACTTGCAACTGTTATCGCCAACATCTGAGAAGCATCTGCTGAGGCTGGCTGGCTGTAGCCCATCAGAACACAGGTCTCCCAACACTGTTTTCCTCACTTGGCATACAGGTCCCCACAACCTAGACACTGTAACAGAAGGAGCGTCACCACAAGAGGCTGCAGGAAGAAGAAAATGCTGGAAGCAGTTTCTCTAGTTGCATTGCTTCACCATGTCATCATGCCTGAAAAACAGCTGGTGAAAAAATAGAAGACCGAGTTGAACCCTTCATGTGGCATGTGGAAACATGGAGCAAAGAAAATGATTGTGGCACTGCCCTGAAAAGCACTAGTGAGGCACAGGTACTACTCCAGAGCTCACGTGCAGTGTAGGAAACTTGTTTGGTCTGCACGTAACTTACAGTATTTGTTACATCCTCCAGTGTTTCACAAGTGCCCCAAATTATGTTAGAAACTTTGCCTTATCATGGGTGTGTGCTGCTGCACCCACAGAAAGTGGATAGACAGAAAGGCAATTTTTTTCACAGCAATCCCAAGATGGGTGGACTGCATCCACGCATCAGTGTCTTTGTAATGAAGAGGTTATAGCACAGCCCAATTATGATAGCCTGTGTTGCTGGGGTGCAAGGATGAGCAGTTTCGTCCTGACAGCTACATCTAGATCACTTTCTCCCTTTGTGGAAAAGCAGTATAACAAACCACTGCATCATGGGAGGCTGATGGCTGCTGTTACAAGAGCTACCTTGAGGCTCCTGCCTCAAGGCACAGCTATTATCTTCATCTGTGCTAGCATGCCTCTGTGCTGCAGCATGACCCCATGCCATGCACTTTGCAAAAGGAAGGCACTGTGCCATGGAAAGCTGCAAGCAACCGGTATGACAATATCAAAGCTGCAGATTAATATTTTGAGGCTCATATAGTGGGTGTGATGATAGCAGCTGATAAAGGGATAGAGTGGTAAGACCATGCATAACAAACAGTGATGCACATGGAAGGGTGGAGGATGACAACATGAAGGGTTTATCAGTTTGTTATTGCTGTTGTCTGACATCAGGAGGAAAAAAGAGTGGAAGAATATATTACAGATATCTGATATAAGATGCATAGTATCTCCCACTTTACATCTCCTGCAACCTTCATTCTTAACTACTACAGCCTTACTAATAGATTGATCAGGTGGGAAAGGAAGAAGAAACACAGTTGGCAGGCAGAGTTTTTTATACAAATATATATCTAGCAGTATTTTAAGAAAAAAGGACCAAGACAACAATGGAAAGATATGGCAACTAAGCACACAAAGTGTTCATTAAGCATAATTTTTTTTTTCCAAGAAAGACCTTTAACTTGTAGCCTCTTCTGGGAGGGAACAGAAACAACTTTAAACTAATTGGTTCTAATATTTTTTTCAGTGATTTAAGAAGCTTCCCTTCTAACAGTTTGGTATGCTGTCTGCATTTGGGCTTCAGTACCTAACAAATGGAAGTAACTATGAGTCAAGGTGATTTAGGACTGTGATTTCTTTACATATGAATTTATAGGACTGAAATGATCCCTTCGCAGGGTGAAAAGGTGCAGTGTTCAGCCCAGCTAAGAATCCACACAAATCTAAAAACCAAGGAGATGACATTATGGCTGGCAGAAAATTAAAACCTGTTTTTCATTCTCTTAATCTGCTTCACAAATTTTATTTGCTTGGTGTGGAAAGCTGATGAAGAAAACCTCTTTTTCCAAGTCACTTTGCTAAATTGCAGCCATGAGCCCAGAACCCACCACTTCAGTCTGCACCAACGTAAAGCAAGAAGACAGTTCTTGACCAGAAGAGCCCAATTGTTTGAAGCAGTAAATGGAAGGAAGTTTTGACAATGAAAATATGCATATTTGGAAGGAAATATATTCCAATTAGCTCTACTTAACACTTTATAGCAGGAATGATGGTTTTTGTATGGCAGCTTTTGTTATTAATTGTTTGCACCTATTTGACACACCCAGTGTGACACAGTATCACACGAGCTTTTAGAAAAGCTACCTGGGAAAAAAAAAATCATACCTGTAAATACCATGTATTTGTGATCTTTTGCTAGCAAGGAAACCTGCTTAATATCTGCTATTCAATACAAAAAGGGAGCCAGAAGGTAGAAATTTACAATACATAGGCTTCCACTTATTTTAGGACATTGAGGGAGGAAGCAAAGGAAAAGCTTTCTGTGTATCTCATTTGTGAAAAATATGGCATGACATAAAAAACCAATCACAGCAGGATTCCTTCCACTTCTCAGATACCATGAAATGCTTCTAATTCTTGTACCTGGACAGGCAGAATTAGGAAGGCACATTAAGAATTATTTTTAAGAAAGATTTATGACTTGTTAACAGCTTCTAATTAGGCCTCCCACTCTTCTATGGTATTGCTATGAAACTTCTTAAAACAGCATTCAACAAATGCCTCCAGCTGTCCCTGTATCGCTGCTTTTTTAGGTTTCGTCTTTCACAGAGGTTCTCCAGCTACTATGGTGTCCTGGTTTCAACTTGCATAGAGTTAATTTTCTTTCTAGTAGCTGGTATAGTGCTGTGTTTTGGACTTAGTATGAGAACAATGTTGATAACACACTGATGTTTTTAGTTGTTGCTAGGCAGTTGTCGTGTCTACACTAATTCAAGGGATTTTTCAGCTTCCCACGCCCTGCCAGGTACACAAGAAGCTGGGAGAGCACAGCCAGGACAGCTGACTCAGACTGGCCAAAGGGATATTTCCTGCCATATAGTCTCATGCTCCATATATAACAGGAGAAGCTAGCCAGGAGGCAGGATCGCTGCTCAGAAATGGGCTGGGCATCAGGGGGTGGTTGTTATTTCCTTCTGCATGTGGTGAGCAATTGCACTTGTGCATCACTTATATAATAATAATAATAATAATAATAATAATAATAATAATAATAATAATAATAATAATAATAATAATAATAAAAATAATAATAAAAGTAGTTATTGTTATTGTTCTCTTCCTTTGTTATCCTATTAAACTGTGTTTAACTCAACGCATGAGTTGTTTTGGGTTTTTTGGGGGTTCTTTTTTTTTTTCATTCTCCACCCTATGCCCTTATGGGGGTGGGGGGGCAGTGAGCAAGTGTCCCCCGTGGTGCGTAGCTGCCAGCTGGGTCAAAAGCAGGACATACAGAAAGTAACTTAGTTTGGCTCTCAAGTTTAAAAACCAGCAATCACTCATTTTCACCAGCTGGTGGGCAGACATGATAGGTGACTGAAACTGTTCGTTTCTTACCATCACCAATAACTAGATTTTTTACATGCACATCCTGCACATTAATGATGATAAAACTCGAGGTAGTAGCCTTTGATCTGCAAAATCAGTGGCTCAGAAGGGTGAGCAAGGAAAGGAGCAGCTGCTCAGTCTTCTTTGCTGGAAGTCACTCTTTGATACCTTACCATAAAGATGTTGTCAGCCGGACACTATTGAATTAGGAGGCAACAAACAGTCTTCTTTCATGACATCACTTTCCTGGTTTCCTGCCACTGACCCAGATGCCCTAGACTGTGGCCAAAGAGTACTCCTAGAGGGTCTGTGAATGACTGCCAAAATCTCGAGGTAGAAAGAATATAAAGAGATGTATATATTTTAATTTTCACAAACCAAAAAAGGTTCAGAAACACTGCTTAGGCCAATTTGATCAATTTGCTGCTTGGGAAAGGAGCGGGTTCATACTGTGTACCACACTAGCCATTGAGATTGGATGGCAGGGAGAGTAACATCAGGCACCAATCTGAAGACATTACAGATGCTGGTACCTTCTGCTCTTTTCCATGTCATCCTAGCTTGAGGCAACATGAAACACATCAAATGGCCAGTAAATTGAGTAGACTACAAGTCTTAGCACTTATTTGAACTTCCCATGTCATTGCCCTTAGGTTTGATGTTGTAATTCAAGATTGCTCTCATGTTATCATCCCTGCATACTCTATTTAAACATAAACCCCCTTGAAGTTTTCGTGCCAGCATTTATTAATAAATACAAATGAAAAATATTCCTATTTTGGTAGATGCACAGTTTAGAGAGAAATATAAAATCAAACCAGAGTCCAAGATGAAAAACAAACAAGCAAACAAACAGCTACCATTAAATATAAACACAGTTATCTTTTCAGGCTGTCTGAGAGAGAGGTCACAACAACCTTGATGTATTAGTACCAGTGAGACACAAGATGAAGGTCTCATGGTTTTCCTGTTGTCACATGCAGTTTGCTTCTGTTGCGCACATCATGCTGGGATGCTGCATTAAGAACACATTAAGAACTACTGCTTTTCACCAGAAAGGTAAAATATAATATTTGGCAGAAGCTGAGGCAATTCTCAGTGCATAATTCTTGGGGCCAAAAATAGTAAGAAATTCTTTCTCTTCTTGCCTTCTCCTTTCTATGGCAAAAATCATTCAAAAGCCAGTAAAGGAGGGCATTCTTGTTGATCATCTCTTATGCTCACCAGAAAAAAAGAATAATAAACAAATCACTCAATAAATAAAAAAAATCTCAGGAAACACAAGACATATAACAAATACGAAATATACTCCACTGAAAATAATTGCATACACCCTTCCTAATTTATTCACCTTTGACTTTTATAGCAAGTACATTTCCATCTCTGATACTTGCTAAAGAGCAAAATGTGTGGGAGGATAATGGGACAATTACAAGTTTTATCAGGATTTTAAAAAAAGACGGACAAAACAGTACGCCCCAAATGGCATTATCACTGCTAAAGAACAGACAAAAGTAGTAAGTCAGCCTGAATACAAAGTTATGCTTGCACTGTGGTTAAGTGGTACATTTCTCCCTAATTCCAATAACCATTAATCCTAACAACAGTTCAACTCAACCAAAACCCTTTAGGGTTAAAAACAAAGGTTAGCAGCCTGGTAGGGCTGTAAAAAAAACCCCACATCCTATCCTCTTATAGATATTACACAAATCAGGAAAGAGGTGTTTAGCATACATGCAGGCAAACATATACATTGTATGGTCATGCTCTATTCAGTGCTAGTTTGCAGTATTACTGTGCTCCTCTAGGTGGATAGACGGTAATTTCTAAACAAAGACTTTTCTAATTATTTGTAATTACTATTTTTATCAGTATTTGTATTAAAAAATGCAAGTGCTAAACTCTGTTCCTTAATGCTACTGTATATTCACAGCAAGATGCAGGGAACCCCCACAGTTCTAGGGTGTGGTGCTCTTCCGTAAAGACTAACATGTGGTGCCAGGAGCAAAACCCCCAGAACCCTTTAAAATAAAATTTAAAAAACTGGACAACAATAATGAAAAAACTTTTAAAAAATATGCCAAACACCTGCAACCTCAGGTTTTGACTCAGTCTGCCAGAAAAAAAAAAAACAAGTACCTTAATATGCAGGTCAAGGATCCTCAGCAAGGACCCCCCAAAGCTCTCTACTCCATCACTCCAGGTGGGGGGATTCTTGCAGACTCGAGGGCTGAGGTCAAAGCCTCCCCTTGAGCTGCAGCTCCCAGGGTTTTGTCTCTTTCCCTCTCTATGACAAATAGCCTTGTGTCTCTGGTCATGCAATGCCAGCAATGGTCAGGAGCTGAGGATCCTTTGGAGGCAGGCAGAAATGTGCCAGAGCAGACAATTTGCAAAACTTCAATTTTATTAAATTTTTTCCAACTAGGTCTGATTATCAGATCTCCTTTTGCTGCATACGAAAATGTATTGGCTTAGGCTGTAAAACACAGCATCCGGGTGCAAGGCCAAACGTCAAAACAGTTTCAAAGGCACCATTTTGAGTAACAGTGACTTTGAAGTGAAGGTAGTTGTTTTGATTCTCCCTGGCACTTACTGGGAGTGGGGCTTGGTCAAATGAAATTTATGACAAGCAGTCGTCTGATGTTTATAAATTCAGAAATTCGTCAGAGTTAAAAATCAGAAAGACAGCACGACAAATCAAGTTACTATATTCTCTTCAAGCCAAACTGAGAACTGACTTTCCTAAGGAATTTTTCCTTCTGCACAGTTCCACTTAGAATTAGTAAAATACAAATTCCTAACTTTTCTATCTCTATTTGGATCCCAACTGGAAAAATGAATTTTTAAAAACTGCTGCATAAAACCTGTTCAGTTGTCTGAAAGGAAGCTTGTGAGAGATACGACCATGTTCCATAAGTTAATAGGTTTTAGCTGTTCTCATTAATCACAGAAATAATATAGTAGTGCTCGGCTTCAAGCACAGCTAGGAATTATGGAGAGGGTGCTGCCCTTTGAAATTTCCAAATGCACATTTACCAGGTCTTGTGGGCCTTTTACAGTCTAGTGACGTTTTAATTCTAAAAGATACAGATGTATAGCTTAGTGGAATCTACAGTCTTTCTCTGATTTTTTATCTTCTCAAAAACAGTTTTGAGAGCTAATGACATGGATTTTGCAAAGCACTGCACTCTCATCTTCAATTTATATCAGCTGTTCAGCTTTGAATAGCAGTTTGGTATTTGCCATGTCAGCAGAACTGCCCTCCAGGAGTTGCATCACTAGCCAAACCTCAAAAGAAAGAATCACTTCTTGGCATCGGCAGCTCCTCCAAGCGTGCTCTACTTCCTGCCAACCGCTTTCGGTTGAGTCCCAGCCTCCAGCACTCAGCAACAGAAGATGCTGCCAACAGGAGCACAACTGATGCTCTCGACCCTTCTAATTCCTGTCTTGTCTCAGAGCTGTATCCAGAAATAGCTGCAAAGATCTGCAGTGACCTAGGAGAAGAGTGACTTGAGCTCCAGTAGGACGTTGAGGGCTCTGACCAACTGGAAGGCATCTTCTCGCAGTCCCTTGGCTTTTGCCTTGGAGGGGAGCGCTGAGTGGAAGCTGGTTGCTTTTAAAACCCATTCCACAAGTTCATCTGCAGCACGCAAAGTTTACTAACTAAACAAGCACAGTGCAAAATTCCTCTGTTGTCAAGCATCTGTTTGGCTCCAATCACAATGAAGCATGTTTTGCATGCATGTGTAAAAGATTGGGATAAAAGTGGTTTTGCTTTAATGCACTGCTTGGCAAGGAAAAAAAACCCAACAAAGCAAACCACATCCGAAACTAGACTTAATTGTAAATTAGCAGGGACAGTTGAGTGGCAATTAAAGCTGCCACAATTCAAGGTAGGAGAGTCAATGGTCCCAATGGTCTCACCCAAGATACGTAATTTTGTAATCAATGAAATGGTTTTCTGAATTTTAGGGTACAGTATGTATCACTCTTCCTGGAGTGAAACACAGGTTTTGTTTTATGGTTTTATTTAGGCACATTGTTGACCATGATTAAAGGACAAGAAATTATGCAAATATATATATATAATTACCTCTACAATTTTTTATTTTTTTTTGAGAAGTCTTCCAAACTTCCCAACTGCCAGGTTAACAAATCAAGCATGCTATAGACTGTACCAAACATAACAGCACACCACTTATTAGTGTAAAACTAAACCTAACTAGAAAAAAATTCATCATCAGTTTAACTCTGTTTGCACTGGAAGAACACAGCAGAAGCAAAGGGGTGAGCAGCAGCAAGCTTATCTCAGGAAGGCTGGTGAAGGCCTTGGGGCATGAAGTGGAAGGATGTTAGCTTAGCACTAATAAAAGCTCACACAAGCAAAAGATGAGGAAAAAAAAAAAGAGTGGGGGGAAAAAAAGGCAATGGGGATAAAGCCCTAACTCTGTTAAAATGGGTGCTGGTGGTCTATGGTTACAGTGGTACTTAATTCCCACAGGTTCAGCTGCTCTACCGAAATCATAGCATCCCTTAGCCAGCTTGGCAACACCTTCTTTCTCCTAGAAATGAATGCCCTTTAATTATTTCTAAGCATATTGCCAATTGTCTTCAAGACAGGTGTCATTATACACAGCTGCTGTAAATGCTCCATAACTAACTGTTAGGATAGCTTTCCACTTCAAATATTATTTTCTGCACTTATTTCTTTTAATGGAAATAATGGACCTGAGTTCCTTACATCTCGAATCCATGCTGGAGCAGAACTTTTTAAGCTTTCTATGAGCATGAGGAATTTTAAAAAAAATCATTACAGAAGAGACTCTGTTGTTAGGAAACCCATTCAAAACAATTACAGAGAAATTTCATGACTCCTTTTTGGCATATACTTTCTCTTTGCTTGACTGCACTTCACAAACTACAAATTGGTTTAATTTCATTGGCCTCATATCTGAAAAATCATTGCTAGACTTTCAGAATGAATGAGCTAGTAAGAGAATTACCAAGAACATAATACATGTCATAACATAGCAAGGAATAATTCAGGATGACCTCATTAAATCCATAATTTCAGTTAAGTTTTCCTGTTCAGGACAGTATCCAAAGCACATCTTTCAAATGGAAACAAATTATAAAGTTCTAAAAGGTTATCACTTCAAAGAGACTTAGAAGTCTATGTATCTGTTTAGCCAATAGGACTTTACCTGAATATGAATCACAGGTGTAGACAGAAGACACAGAATATTCAAAATCCCAAGATGCCTAAACATGAAATACTAATAAATAAAATATAATGCTGTCTTCAAGTCCTATGATAAGTCACACTTTAAATGAACTTCAGCATCTTCACACTTCACCATCAGATATAGACCACAAGTACCTCAATCTGCATGAAAAGAACACCATCGACATGCTTAAGGATTGTTGTGCATTTCCCCTTATAGTCCTTTCTTTTCCTGTTGATGAATGCCTGTCTGCTTTCTCTCAAAGGAAACTTGTCAGACAGCAAAATCAAGATGTTCCAAAACATTTCATTTCACTTGGGCTGTGGCAAATAGTCAAAACAAAGATTACATCACCACATGCCAGTAAAAATTTGCAACTACAAATCATTACACTCAATGATTTTTTTTTAAATGAAAAAGAAAATGCAAATAAATTGTTTTGTAAATCAAAACACTACCTATTAGATGTGGAAATTCTTAAAACAGAGAACAAACATTCCCTTCTCAAAAAAACTCCCAGCAAAACAAAACCCTCAGGAGATGCTTGCATATGGGATTGCTAGATCTTAACTTTATAGTTCACCATGACTGTTGAAACACATGACTCTAGGAGCTGTAAGATTAATTAAGATGAAATCAGCAGCAGCTAAATGGTGTTTATTAGAAAATAAAATTGCACAATGCCTACAATCTCACACTAGAAGCCACAGAAAGCTAGTCTGTTTTGAAATGTTAACTGCCCAGACCAAATTTGCTAAAAGGTGTTTTAGACCTATACTACTTTAATCTGAAGTTTATACATTATTGTCGCATGAGGCTGAGTAAAACTTGTTAAATATCCCTTTGCATCTTTGGCAACATTCAAAACACAAGCTCAAAATGAAAAATGAGGAAAACAAGGGGTTTGATGAAGACTGATAAATTAAGATTCTTGCTCATGTATGAACCAGTTGGTAACAACTAGCTTTTTTCATTCCCTTCTACATCTAACATGTAAGAACCCAAAGTCTAGGGTGCAAAAGAGCACTTGACTGCATACCACCAAAAATTCAGTGGTTTTTATAGTATTAGCTTTGAGCTAACACCAACAAGGCAAAGTACACTGTGCTTAAAGGCAACAAGGTGCTTAAGTTTCCCTAAACCAAACATCAAAATGAAAACCATACCAAGTGCAGCTGTCCCTTGTCATGACCTTCTTGGGTCAGTTGTGATTATATTTTGCGCCAAGAAATAACCCAGAAGATAAAATAAGCTACATTTTCTGACATGCTTTTTACCTATAGCATAACAATTTTTGCAATAAATTAATTGTTATGTGATTTCAGTGGCTTCTTCCCTCAACTAAATAAAACCCACAAACTTTGCCTTGCTTATAAGCAAAATGAATTGACAGCTGATGCATGGAGAAAGTTACACAGTATTTAAGAACCAGTAGACATCATCCAACACAACATACATTGGTTTTAGTTGTAGCTAAGTATCTGTTACATACAGACTATGCTTGAATTATGGTATTCTTGGCCTTAGCAATACCAGAACAATCCTTGCAGTAGTGATTGTGTTGAATAGCCAGTTCCTGGACTCCCTGATTACATATGAATTCTGCTTATATAGCCTCAAATACTGCAGCGAGAAGAGTAAAGATCATGAATTCAAACAGATTTGCTCATTTGTCCTATTGTTTTCTTATTCAGTACTTTCTCATGGTTTTTGAGGACGTGATTTATGTTTCCTGAATAGCCGAGCCTGGCAAAACTGGTGCCACTTGAGGATAACAGAATCCAAGGAGAATCATGCCTAAAGCTAAATCAAAATGTCTATGAGTCAAGCACGGAGGAACAGTTCCAAGGTTATGTGCTCCCAACTCATCTGTTTGGTTTATAGGCTTCATTAAACAAAGCAAAATTTACAGTGGACAAATTTAAAAAGAAAAGTGATAGTTTACTGCCCAGTTGGATTAATGCAGCATTCGATACACTTCTTTAAGCCACAAAATGAAGCATTTTCAAGACCTTTTAAAAAACCCTAAGTACACTTGACAAGTTTAATACCTGAATGAAAGCCATTTATTTGAGTTACTCAATAAAATTGCATCCAGCATTTCTCTTCTGGTTTGCAGCACACAGCATCTGGCATTTGGAGGAAATGCAGTGGGGTTTTGAGGCATTGACTCTATCCATTTAACTAACAGGTAGGACAGTACACTCCCTTTACTGAGCTTTTGAATTATTCTGGGTCACAAAAACAAGTTGACTGCCTTCACAATTACGAGATTTAATAAGACAGTAGACTCTAATAATGAAAACCAAAGAAAGTTTTGCCTTCAAACTTTGCCAAATTGTGTTTCTGCAGCTCATTGCACTTGCAGCGTGCAGACTGACTCCATTTTGTGGTAGGAAGCCACGGAAATGCAGATTGCTGGTCTAATAATGCTTTGTGGTTCGGTTTTTGCTGTTGCTTAGCAGTTATGAAAACAATCCACTTGACAAGGTCAGAATTCATAACCAAGAAATGTGTCGAGCAGAGCAAAAGTTACATATACAGCCCTATCTTTTGAAGTATGAGCCAAGGTCTTAGAGAGAGCATTGCCATAGTCATGATATTAAAGTTAGAAACATTGTATTGTCTAGTAGGAAATCAGACCAAACATTGACACTCGTTTGTTTCCCTAAAATATCCTCCATTGTTGCACAAAAAAAGATGTCTGTAGTCTGCGTATCAAGTTCTCTGCGGCTGCATTAAGTTTTCAGATCATGAAGAAAGTGAGAATTCAACGCCCAACATCACACAGGTAGGCTTTGCTGGGAGGCAAAACCCGGCTAGCGGCACAGTCCAGTCTAACGATGCCTCTCCAACTCCATCGATTCTTGCCATCAGGTGTAGCCTGGAGCCGCAGAGAAGCCATCCAGAAATACAAAATTTTAGGGAAGAGAGACCAATGCACTGAGGTTTACCCATAAAGCACGAGACTTGACAGACCTATGTGATGGGTGGCTCACTGCCTTTGGGACCCACTTTTAGGTATATTTCTGCACATAAAAAGTTTTGCCTACAAATACCACATTATACTATGTAATCCCATGCTGGTGTTTATATAATATTTCCATTATGAACAGTGTTCCAAATACAGAGCTGACTTACGCTGAACATTAAGTCCATGCTGACTCCTGTGATAACTAGCTTGCAACCAGCTTAACTATGAGATTTAGAGACACTGGTGTTCCCACCAAAGAATCTGATGACACTTGGATGTCCACATGTTTCTGCTGCTAACCATACAGTGACCAGCTTTGTTTTAAGCATTTTCATATTCCAAAAAACATCTGTGCAATGTGATGCTCCCTGATGATAAAGCATTAGCCATATGCCACACTCTGTCTCCGTCTCTCCAGAGACACAAGTGATTTTACTTCTACTCTACATGTTTTCACGGCATAACAACAGTCTTTTTCTTCCTTATGGTCTAGGATGCCAAGCACATAGGGAGAGAGGTATTACTGGGGCTCTTCTCCCAGGGCAATTTCAGGAAAAGAGCAACTAAATTACAGCCTGAGATTTGGAGTAGTCTGTTCTCAGTAACTCATTGAAAAGAGAGAGGGGTGAAATCATATTAACAGTGTCACTTTGGTACAAGGGGCCCAGGAACACTTCTTCTTACCTATAATATGTAGGCAAAGGTTCTTCAGTAAACTGTATCCATGTCCCGGCTTGAAAGCCTTAAATCTTTCAAATAAAACGCAGTCCAAAGCCTAAGCACAAAGTGGAATTTAAAACAATCCAAACCAACAAGCCACCTGTTACAAGACAAACAGGAGCAAGTAATCTAGGTAATGCTACAATTTATTTCTAAGGTATGTGCCTATCATTTGTTACTCCAGACCCTGCTGGGAGTTACTGGCTGGGCCCCTCAGGGGTTTGAAGAAACTGCAGCTCATATCCAAGGGATTCAAAGAGAACTACACAGCCCCAAACAGGTTTATGCAGCTTCTAGGTCAAATTGTGATTGCATGTGATTGCACTCCTACCTTAGCTGCTGTCACTCCGTATTTTTTAAATTCATTTCATAAATGGTCTTGCATAATGTACAAGGTTTAATCAGAATTAGGTTTATATATTCTAATTTCTAGGGGCTTGGGGGTTTATACGCATAGTCTAACAACCAGATTTGGATTCGCTGTCTCTAGTCAAGCAGAGTTCACATTCAGGAAGAGTATTCAAGATGATAGGTAAAAGGTGTATTAGGGACAAGAGGGCAGAGTCACAGCAACAGATGAACTCGCAAACCCAGCCAAGTGCAGTCTGATGTCGGCTGAAGTGACTGAGCTGCTCCCAGCTCTGACTTGCTGAAAGACACTTGCCTGGATGTAGTGCCAGACCAGATATAGCCCCAAGCTATTACAGCCCCCGGACCATGCTGCAGAAGGTCCTGAATTTTGCTGCTTGAATTTACTAGTCCCCACTAAAGGCTGACGACACACATGTCACTACAAAACAACTGGAAATCTGCATTTTGCCCCTCACCCACTCTGTTCCCATGCCTCGTCGTATGGAAACTCCACAGCTGGCAGGAAGCTCTTGGCTCAGACTGCAGGGGAAAGCTGCAGAGCTGCTTTTGGGCTAGCACTGGCCCAAGGCATTGAAGAGATTCAGCAGCATGGCACTGCAATGAGTTAGCACACATGGGAGCCAGCATGCCTCTGTGTCATGGTTTATTTGAAACGGAAAGTCGAGTAATGGCAGTCTTCAGAGAGGGTTGTTTCATTGCACTATTTGTATTGCCGCTGCAATACTCAAGGCCATGAGAAAACAGATATTTCTTAGCAAAGTTATCACTGCCCAGGCCTAAATAAGAACACTGGGAAGCCCCAGTGAAGATCAGCAGAACAAATCTAATCTCTTGGTGCTGATTTGCTTCCCATGTTCTCTATTTAGACAGCTCTTGTGCATACACTTACTCCCTGGTTGCTGCTTCTGCATGGAAAACAAATATGAACATACACATCCTCCTATTACATAGACATCCTCCTATTACACAAATCATGAGATTTAAGTTTACACAAGAAATGCTTGTCAGGAATATATTCTCTTTGAAATATATTTTCAAGATATTCCACATGTAAATAATTTCCTTTTTTTCATATTTGTCTCCTCAGAGATCTAGACTAGGTCCTAATTACCCTCTTGTGAAAATTTATCCAGAAGAGGCAGAGACATTCCCACCAAGAATCCTTCCAGTAAAACTGCCACAGTGAATGCTGATGGTTAAACTAAGCTGCAACAAATGTATTAAATCCTGAGAGTGAAAAATTGTGTTCAGATCTACCAACAGCTTCCTGAAAAACTGATAAAGGAAATTTCCTAAAAACAAAATTATTTTCTTGGAATGATAATCTAGGTTTGGTGGAGGATGAATAGGAAAAGCAAGTATTTATTTCATTTGACATTAGAGTGTTCATTGCTAAATACAGATATAATTTACCATATATAAGATCAATGGCAATTTTTGTAATTACAGTTATGGTTTGGAGGGAAGTGTTGCTATAGCAATACCAACCATAGGAAGGAAATCCACATCTACTCAGAGTATTACTTCTACATATCATTATTTTTTATGGTGTAGCACTCCAAAAAAGGGTGTAGTAAATCAATAACAATGCCTATTTTAATCACATAGGCGTAGCAAGGAAAAGTATTTCCCAGAAACCCACTGAACAAGGAAATGAAAGACCATGACCGCACGTTAAGTAAGGTTCTGTTTGTTTTAGTTACTTGAATGTTGTTCCTTGAATCAGCTTACATCAGCTAAAGTCAAGACTTGACATCCCGGCTTTCCCAAACTGACTCCTCCTGGATTCAGAATATAAAATGTTTCAATTGGGGGTTTTTTGTTTGTTTCTTTGTTTTCCCCTTCCCTGTTCTCTATGTAATCCCAAACAACCTAAATGAGATCTGATACCCCTTAAACTGGTTGACTCCCAGCAACCGCAGGTCTGCAGGGTTTCTTGGCTCAGGCATTAAGTCAAGCAAATAAAACTTGTTTGGGACTGGAATCAGCCCCGAAGTGATATAGCCACATTTGCATGGCCCTACCCCTGATGCAGCTGGCACTGGTGTTAATCTGGGAGTCAGGTAAATCACGAAGGATGACCAACATATGACAGCAATACCTTCTCCCAACCAGCCCTGAGGAAGGGCACAGTCTGTGACATTCCCACCCACTGGCTTCTGGGAATGGGACTTTGGCTGCAGGTTTGGGGAATCGGGACTTTGGGTGTTTCTTTCTTGTGCAAAGGTTGACCCCATTCTGTCTGACTCCACTCCTAGCCTGGATGACCGATAAAATCATACTCTCAATTATCCTGGCTTTTAGTTGACTATTTTTCCCCTTCCCATAAGCTGGCTCCTTCAATTAAATGTTGCAGCGCTCACAATTGCAGTCAGATTTAAAAGACAGAATCAACTCAATTGAAAACAAACAATCATCAACACTGATCTGTGAAAACAGATCTATTATGATCCTGACAGCTGATTTTCTCATGTCTCTTTCTCTTTCTTATTTTTGACAAATTAGTTTGAACAACAGATTTACAAACATGTCTACAGCTTCTAGCACACCTAAGAATAGAGAAGGAATGGCTAAAATAGAAGTAATTCTCAACATTTAATCTTAAGTCAAGTGAAATACAAATTACTTGGATTCCTATGGTCATGTGAACGTCATGGGTTTTTCCAAAGGCAGGTCAAAAAAGCAGAAAATTTGAAAATGGCTAAGCAATATAAAACCACATAATATCATATAAAGACATCTTGTACATGGATACAATTCAAGCTGATGGTAGGGAGGAAGTCTTTGTAGAAGAGGAGCTTCCATTGTCCATTCCAGATCCACCATTGTGGACACACAAATGTCACAACCTTACAAATTCCGCATTGCACAGCGCTGTTGTCCTGGGCAGACTCTAACTTCTCTGAAGTCAGAATCACAGAAAAGCTGACTGGAAGAGACCTCTGCAGATCACCAGTTCAACACTCTGCTTGAAGAGGGACTGTCGCCAATGCTAGATCAGGTCATCCACATCTTGGCCCAGTTGAATCTTGAAAACCTCCAAGCAAAGATTCCACCACCTCTCTGGGTGACACGTTAAAAGTCCTGTGCTACTCCCTGGTGAGAAACTTTTTTCCTAATGGCCAGTCTGAACTTCTCAAGCTGCAACTTCTGACAGTTGTCCCTTGTTTTTACAATCTGCCACTAATAAGAGTTCAGCTCCATAGTTATTGTAACTCCTCTTCAAGCAGTTACAGGCTTCTACGAGATTGCCCCTTCGCCTCTTTTTTTGGCCAGATTAAACCAGCCTAACTCCCTGAACCTCTCCTTATAGCTTATAGATCTCATGGTTGAAATCACCTTAGAAGTCCTCTGTTGTATCCTCTCTCCATTTTTTAAACATTGTCCTTTTCATTTGAGGAACCTCAAAACTGACTAAACTGACTAGAGAACTACAGTACTCAACAGTGCTGAGAAGGATAACTTCCCCTGATCTGCTGGCCATACTTTTAATGTAGACCACTATGCCGTTTGCCTTATTTGCAATGAAAACACATCACTGGCTCATTTTCAACTTGGCAGCAACCACAATATCCCATCGCTTTCCCACAGATGTTCTGTTCAGCCAGTTGTTTCCCAGCCTGTACTGTTGCACGGAGTTAATCTGCACAGGCACAGAACGTCACGATTATTCTCACTGAACTTCATGAGGCTTCTGTTTGCCCAAAGCTCAGGTTTCACAAGGTACAGCTGAACTGAATTTCTACTGAACTGAATTTCTACCATTTGGTGTATTAAACTCTCTCTCCTGCCAATTTAATGTGATCTATGACTTTTCTCAGGGTGCACTCTGTCTCACCATCTAAGTAATTAACAGAGGTGCAACACTACTGGCCCAATCCCCCATAGGCCACTTGTTACCTGTCTCTAATGAGACACCGAGCTATTGAAGATTACGCTTTGAACCCAGATATCCACACAATTTTCAATCATCTAACAATCTGTATCTACAGACCATACCTCCACAGCTTCCTCAGTGAGAGAAAACAACAAAAAACAAAGTCAAAGTGAGGAAATGCTTTATCTATGGATGTTCCCGCATCTACATAGTTAGTCATTTAATTGCAAAAGGCACTCAGGTTGGTTAAGTATGACTTCCCCTTGGTACATCTGGGTCAACCAACTGTTCTTGATTACCTTCTCATCCTTCTCACATTTAGAAACAAATTCCCTGAGGACATGATACATAATATTTTCAGGCCTACAGTTCCCTGAACTCTCCTTCTTACTTTTGTTAAAGATGGGTATAATGACAGCCTTTCCTTCATCTACAGGGACCTCCCTGCCATCTTTTTTCACAGAAAACAATTGCAATTACATCATCCATATTTTTCGGCATCCTAGCATAAATCCCATCCAACCTGATAGATTTGAATATAAACAGCTTTTCTAAGTAGTTCTGCAGAGTAAAATATTCTTTGTTTCCAGTGCGACACTGCTTAATTATGTTCTCCAAGGCAATCTTTGCTTTTGTAAAAAATCATATTTGGAACAGGAATTTATCATGCCTCTTGCTCCATGGGCCACATTGCAAGACTGGTCATCTCTTGCCCACACACTCAATTCCACACTGCTTGGGCTCTGAGAACACAGGATTTATCCTCACCTCGCCCTTATAAAAAAGGAAAGCGCTCTAGCCCCTGACCTTAATAAGTATGCCATGTAGAAAAAAGTACTTCTCACAAGTAGCCAGTGATATTGGAAAGAAGAGAACCCAAATCTTCTGAGCACTAAACCTCTAAATACTGATTAAGGGAGAAGAACAGAGAGCTGAGAAACACTCACAGCACAAAAAGAAAACTTTTGACTCTACCTTGACGGTATCTCCAAAATAACTGGAGGAATGAAGAAAAAGAATAACTCACCTTTCTGACACATGACCTTATACTTGCTTAACAGGACTAAACTTACTAGGTTCCATTTGGATTCTGCTAGGATATGGTTCCTTCAGGGGAAGGAGGGAGACCCAGTAAAGAGTCCCCTTCACTGACCTATGATCTGCTGCAGACTTCTCACTACTTGCTTCTGAGTTGAGAAACAAGAGGACCCAAACGTTCTCTCATGGCACAGCTTCCAGGGGTCTTCAGACAAACCCCACGGTGCTGTTGCCAACTCTCAGTGCTAAGTTAGAACAAAAGAAGGCAAGACATTTCCACCATAGGCAGGTTTTAAACACTAATCCCATATCATATGTGTCAATACAATGCATTCATACTGCATTAATCTCATTTTCATTGTTAATAGTGAAGTGGGAAACAAGTGCAAAGCACTATCTTGCCCCCTCTTCATTCAGCATATGGCGCACTGGCAGACCTCTGTATCTGATTTGAAATCTACCACATTTACCTAATTTCCACATACCTTGTATCACGGATTACCACTTGTGTCCTTTGCTATGCTTCCTTTGCTTTCAGGTACTAATGCCACACTATTACAAGGAAAACACACATCTCCAATGAGCATATGAGTAAACACAAAGTGCAGATGCAAGAGACTTACTATACCAATAAAATCGACATGTTCTGGCAGAAAACATTTTCAAGATGATAGAGACCACTTCACCTGTTGCCCAGCATATTTGGTCTCATATCATGCAGTTCTGGTGGAGATGTGTTCGTGTAATTTTTATGTTTATCCTAAGACATTAGAACATATGCTCCCTTGCTAACACTACACCAGATATTTATTTGCAATACATTAAACAGATGATTTAATCAATGAAGAAATGTTCAACACAAAAAAGTGGCTTCTACAGTTGTAGGTTTACAACTTATGAATAGGAAAACAAAGAAAACAGAAAACCGACATATTTTACCTTAATTTTTCAGTCCTATTCTTTCAGAATTTGCTTTTTAAAGAAAAGAGGTAAATTTCCATAAAGTATGGAAAACATGGCATTTTAAAAAGATAAGGCAATGAAGTATGACCTTTTCATCACAGAAATAGAATTATCCTTAATGCATTTTCCTGGCCTTAATTTTCCTGAACCTTCAAAACAAGTGTCAAATAGATGCGATACCTCTATTGGTGCAAGTGAAAAGTTCTGGTTTGGAAACATTTCTGCACAACGCTGTACAGAATAAAAAACTACAACTACTCATGGGACACCCTAGTGAAAATTCTATCCCTAATTTAATGGAAGTTGCTGCTGCCAATTATGAGCACTTTAGATTAAAAGTGTTCCAGACAGGATATTTTGGGCTCTATGTTTTGCAGGACAGGACACAAGGATGCACATAGCAGATAAGAATTTCAAAGACAGACAAAAAGAAAAAAGGAGTGCAAAGAGATGTCCATTTTATTTTATAAATGAGTCAGCAGTACGGGGTGATTATATTTATACAAAGCTACATGGAGCAAAGCACCAAATGCTGCCCATGCTACTCTAGAGTGAAAATACAGACAACACACTGAAAAAAGCATATGTTTAGAGTAAAAATACATGTAAGGACCTGCATGCATCACATGAAAAATAACCCTATTGTCTTGATTATTTCCAGCTATCAGACATAATAAATTTAGCTTACTCTTGTTAGTCACAAGACAAGGTACAAGTTTCCTGCTATATATCTAGGGATGCTAGGAGACCTACTTCTATAATTCCACTTTTTATTTTTATAGCACTTTAGGAGCTCACAGTCACAATCACATTAGTCACATTAGATGTAGGCGTATGCAGAAGATAAGAGAACTACTCTCTTTGAAGGCACCCTGTCATTTAACGAAACATAGCTTTACTTTTACATTATTGTGACTGTTTTAACATTTTGAACACATGAACCTTAGATCAGAGACAAGTTCCTATGAAGGGCTCCAAATCACCTTACTTCATCTCCGAGAACAAGAGTTACGCAGGTTGCCATGGAAATTAAATGTTAGTGACAAGTAGAGTACTTGGGTTTTGATAAATGCAGATTATGTTGCTTCAGAAGGCAAGAACTTCCTTATTTTCAAGGATGCAATCTATGGTCAGTGATGGAAACTCCAGCATTGCATATTATTTTTCATTTTTCGACATGACTATCCAATTTTCCAGGTGAAATTCTGATAGTCAGGTGTGCCAGCCTATAACCTTTATGACTGGAAGTTTAAAATCATATTTAACTTCAAGAGCAAAACAGAAGCAGTCACAAAGCAACCTGCTCTCCTACATACATCACCATCCTGGTCTGGGGGAAAACCAGCCTTTCAGAAAAGACAACAGACACATGTTCAGTATTAATGCAACTTCAGACTATTCACCAGCAGAAAGGTGTCTATTGAAAAACAATAATTTATTACTTGAAAACCAAAGCTGCCGTAAATGTAACATTAACAGGCAAGAGGTTTCCGAGAAGAACCTTAGAAGACCCCCCCTCCCCTCCAAGTGGTGTAGTATGAGCACCTAATGCATCTGTATGCTGTGATTGACTTGTTGTCTAGTTTTGCATAGGTGGTTGGTTCAACAGTACTACTCTGTTGGTAGAGTCCATAGACCTCATCTTTAAATACAGGATGTTACCACATCATCTGAGAAGCATACAGTTCCTTCTGATCCCTGATTTGCTTGCTGGGAAGTCTTTGTGGTCCAGTTCATCAGCAGTAAGCAATGCCTAATCAGTTCTTAAAAAACCTTGAGCTAGTGTATTGGGTTTGTATGCAAGGTTTGGGTAGCAGGGGGGCTACATGGGTGGCTTCTGCGAGAAGCTGCTAGAAGCTTCCCCTGTGTCTGATACAGCCAATGCCAGCCAGCTCCAAGATGGACCCACCGCTTGCCAAGGCCAAGCCAATCAGCGCCTCTGTGATAACATATTTAAGAAGGGAAAAAACAAGTTAGAGCTTTTGCAGCTGGAGAGAGGAG